>OX454415.1:47516609-47885305 GCA_949715475.1 Microchrysa polita
TCGCTCTGGTGGCTCTCGGGAGCCTAATCTCCTCCGGTGAGATAGGTAGTGGCCGCACTGAGAGGACTCTATTCGCACCTAAACTCGCAATAGACCGAATCACTTCTGCAGTGTGAATCTCTGCGATGGCAGCTCAGTATACATCTTCATCGCAAGGGTCCCGCTTGTATCCCTAGACCTCTCTCTCTCTAGGTCCAGTAAACCAGCCTGACATGTCGTGGTGGTGGAATTCGGTCCATGAGACTGTGGTTGGGATAATCCTCACGGTAGCAACCAACAAGATACTGTTTTGAGAGTAGGAGATTGTGGTCACGTATTGGCATTAATTGTGTTTCTTGATGTAAGTGATCCTAGGCAGGCATCAGGAGGCAACCTGTGGCTGTACGTAGAGCAGCATTTTGGCAGACCTGAATTTTGGACCAGTTTGTATCACATAAACTATGTAAACAAATGGGGGCTGCATAATCAGCGGCTGCTCGACCCACCGCTTTGTAAGTGACTAGCATGGTTTCTTTATCTTTGCCCCAGGTGCTACCAGCTTTCAGTGCTTTAAGGATTTTGTTCCTACTGTGCATCTTTTCGCAAATGGATGCCGCGTGATGAGCTGACATCATCATGCTCTCTAGGTGGAGCCCGAGAATTTTAGGATTAGCTACAGTAGGAACTGGATTGTTGCCAATGCATACATCAACCTCCCACCGATAATCCCCCGACCAGGTGGTAAGAAATGTCGCAGAAGATTTAGACGCAGAGTTGGTGAGTATTCGGCTTTGGAAGAAAGACTGTAATCACCCAAGATAGCGATTAATTTAGAGGCGCATTTCATCCTTATCCTCCCCTGTGGCGAACACGGTGGAATCGTCTGCGTAGGAAATCACCTCGATTCCTTCCGGTGGTGAAGGAAGGCCGGACATGTACATGTTAAACAGAGTGGTGGAGAGTACCCCACCCTGTGGAACTCCTAATTTAATTTTCCTCAGCTTGGAACGTTTGCCACGAAACTCAGTGAAAAAATGCAATCCAACGAATTTCTTGAGCAGGAACACGCATATTCAACAGGTTGGCGAGAAGCATCGAATGATTGACCTTATCAAACGCATCTGTGGCACGGACATCGTTGATTCAGCCCGTCTCGGATGGGTGTAGTGATCGCATCGAGGGCAGTGGTTGCACTATGCATTTCCCTGAAGCAATGCTGGTGGGGTTCTTGCTTAGCATGTTCAACAAGAGTGGGGTAAATAAGGGCCTCCAACGTCTCTGCGACAGGTGTCAGTATCGTTATAGATCGATATGATTCGCCGAGACTAGCGATCTTCCCTGCCTTGAGACAGATGACAATTCGTCCTGTTTTCCAGATTTCAGGGAATGTAAGCCTAGAGATCGACAAGTTAAAGGCTGCTGTGAGATACTCAATCGCTGGAATGTCGAGATGTTTTAACATGGCCACCGAAACGCCATCTGGTCCAAAGGACCTTGGAGTTTGTAGCATTCTCAATGACTCTTTTTACGTGGTCCGCAATATACAATGGTACAGTGTTAACAGTTCTGCTGTGAATCCGTCATCTGTCTTGGGATGTTCAATAAATTGCTCAAGGCTAGCGCAGTGTAGGTGATCGCTCCTTTGCTTAGGGTCGAATTTTATTGCATTGTTGCCCTTTGCTTACCTAGGATTGGATAGGGCGCGGACAGTAGACCATAGTTTGCTGACACCTTCATTAAGGGGCTCGTTCCATTTCGCCTTCCGATAGTCTTTAACTTGTCGATTGATTTCGGAGTTCAGCTCCTGAATTCTGGGATCACCAGGGTAAGCCCGTCTGATTTTATCTCGTCTAATCTGGTGGCACACAGAAATCTGAAGCGTCGAGAGATTCGGCAATAGGTTGTATACCCCTGGCATCGTTGTGTAGGTCGGAATGCCAGAGCACATGGTGCATATTAAAGTCTCCAAGAATGATCCTGTGCTCTAGGGCAACTAGAGTGTGATGGAACATACACAATAAAAATTTCGATATTAGTACTCTCTGATGAAACTGACAAGGCTTGTATTTTCGCCGTACCGTCGACAACTACATCTAATACACCGGCGATTCCCAAACTGTGGGGCGCGGTTTGGGAAGGTGCGCGTGAGTACAACTTATTAATCGCTGTAACAATAAATTTATTTTTATACTAACTAAGAGCCTCTGGACAAAGAAAAGACCACTGAAAATAATTTAGGCCGAAATCAATTGATATTGACGTCTAGGCTCGTGCTGAAATAAATTGTATTTGATTTCTTTTTATTTATTAGAACACCTTCGGTAGCTTCAGAAAACATTTGAAAAAATTGGAAAGCACTGTAATACACAGTAATATATGGACTTGTGTATTAGGAAGGCAAGTCCAGAATCATTCCTGGCGGCTGGTCTATCTTTCCACAGTACAACATAATCACCATGGACGCTAAGAGACGAGTTCGAATAAAGCAACGTCTCCTGCATGGCAGAAATCAGAATTCTGTGGGAACTCATGAAGTGAGTACTCGGCAATTTTTCGTCTAGTTTGCATTGTTTCTTGCTTTGGATGAATAAGGTAGATCGTTGTTGCTTGTTTCCTAAATTAAATTGTCAATTACCGATTTTTGAAAACCATTAACGTCGGCTATTGTGGTTATATGACGGAATAATATATTCAAAAGTGGAAAATGGTAGTCGAATGAGCCGTTTGATCAAAAAACGGAGCGAGGCAATTTTATGAGCAAAGGTGCAGTAGTTGTTGATTTTCTGTGCACTCCAAAGTTGACCATTCCACCCTCTCGTTTTAATTTTAAATCCAAAAAATGTATACTGCCATCCGTCTCAATTCCCATTACATTCCATATACGTAAAGTTGATAGACGCATATTGATTGCTGAGAATATTAAGAAACTTTGTAATTTGATCTCTCTTTACAATTGCAAATGTAGATCAAACTTGTAGAGATGTTGGCGTCCACTTTCAATCGATAAGGGTTTTTGGTACTTAGCCGCTAGAAAAGCTAATCGATTTCGTCACCTGCGTGGGGACGGACTGAACAAGGACTCCTAAATACGTGCCCCTGCCAAAAAAAACTATAATATTATTAACTACGAGCCCCCATCTCCCGCTAGTTGCTTGCGTATCTCATAACACCATTTTTTGAACCAGGTGTCCCAACCGCTCAGTGGTTCCGACACATTATATAGATGTCAATTTTTGGAACGACAGAAGCCTTGTAGTCGGATTCATCGAAGAAAACTGTTTTGTTTTGTTTCCTTTCTCTATTGCTTAGTGTAAGTCTAACTGGCGCTTGTTTCGACTTAACAGAATTAAACTTTTCGCAATTTACTTTAAGGGGGATTATTATTACACGGGATATACCTAATATAATGTGTAAATTGACTGTTCCCCTTTCAGATCTCGAGTTATTTCAAGCAAATACAGCCATACTCTTCTATAACTCAAAACAAAATCCAAATACCATCTTCAAGATAAACCACAGCTCAACCCAAAGGACGTGACAATTTGAAGATTTACATCACTCACTACGTGCACCCGTGCACCAAGTACTTCTTCCGCCCGCAACCCTATCCACTGCGATGAAATTCGACACCACACAGGACGATGCATAGGGCGTTGGGCAAATGCACGGAGGACTGAGTCACAGCAGCAGCCGCCACAATTCTCATACTGGCCCATGTGCTACTCACTCGCACTTCCAATGATTCAACCACAGCCAATCGGCGCCTGACCGACTTTTTGCACTACACACTGCGGTACATTTACACACTACCCAAGCAAAGAACACAATAAATGAAAAGCAAAAAAACGTGGACGCATAATTAATTCAATTAGTCCTCCGATTAGCAATAATTACCGCGTTGGTTGGGCCTGGACCGTGGGTCAAGTAAGGGACTGGACAGCGTAGGCACGCAAGATCGAGCGACCATGGGCATCCCACGCAATCAATAAAATGACCACACTACGCGTATTTGATGCATGCGAATTTTATTTATGATCCTTTTTCGCCAAGCCAACACCCGCGACCACTAAACTCACCGATTTGTGCTTGCAACACACACGACAACTGTCAGAACTTTGTTTCGGGGATCACACCTGCGACAAAACAATCGTCACCGTGCGTACGTCGATTCGAAGAGAAATCTTTTGATCGCTGCAATATCGTTCGAAGGACTTCCGGACACCTTTCCAAACACTCGTACACAATTCTAGGGTATTTGTTTGTTTGTAGGAAAATTATTATGAAAACAAAACGCGCTTGCGACGAACGTAAACGACGCGGCCGACGACACGGAAATGTTGAAGTAGCGAGAGAAATGGCAGCTTAAGGAAAATGACACTGGAAAATCTTGGAAAGGAGTGCGCGGTGATGCCATACCAGATGATGGTTGATGGCGCAGGCAGCGACCTCTTGCGAAAATAATAAATTGCAGGTGATGCTTGAAATAGATTAGACGCGTCAGCAGAAGCATCGGCATCGCGAAATGACAAGCCCAATGCATTTTACATTGCTGACAAAAATGTTGAGCAGAAGACTTGGCATTCAGCATATTTGTCAGCTATGAAATTCTGCCGATGCTGCTGCTGACGCGTGTAATCTATTTCAACCATCATAGTTGTGATTGTGAAGAAAAAAGTACGAAAAGGAATTCGAAATATGATTATTAAAATTTCAATTTGTCATTTGCTACTTGTCCTTGCTATAATTTTGATTTTCATGATTCAATTAAAATTGCTCCAGCTTTAGGGCTCCATTACACTGGGGCTTGAGGCATTCTGTCGGGAGATTATCAGTAAATCTCTGTGAATTAGCCTGGATATATATAGTAGATCGGTTTTTTTTTTGCAATGAGGACAGCTAACATCCATACAGATTACAGATTTAACAAGTTCTAAGTTTAAAATACCCGACCAGTATACGATTTGTGTAGAAATTTATCCTATGATGGTCCAATGAAACGAACTTAGTGATATGACATATAGGCCGATGCTAGCTCTAAAATAACTACTGAAAGGCTCTCTGACAAAACTCACTATTGGATCACTCAATATTGTGCCTTGACCGCATCAGTCAAGTGTGGATTATCCTGATTCCTAGAATCTTTATTAATTTCATCAGCCTGCATTGCAATCTTCAAGCAGTTGGCAAACCTGCAATTGCTCTGTAGGTGAAAGCTGTCGTCGTGGATTGATAGAGGAAAGGGAACCGTACTATGGACAGGGCTTCTATGAGTGACTCCCGGGTAGGATGCGCATTTTCAACCGACAAAACTATCACAATACCTCTCAAATGGGTAGCTTCAAATTTAAGAAAAGTACTTGAGACTGCCATCGTCGAACGGTTGTGCTACTAGCCCCTTTTCAGCCCCTTTTGAAACAACGAATAAGATTAGAAGCGTCACTGTCCTATGTATGGAATTGTGATTGAAGTCCATGTAATTTATGAAAACCTGTCGCATGTGCGACTTACGGAGCTGTAGTCTGCAGGGGCAGTATATTTACTGCTAGTGTGTGGCTAGTTTAATGAATGTTTGCCAACTTGCGATCATAGTCTTGAATGTATGCCTGTATGGCTAAGGTGACCATAAACTGTACCACAGTCTCAGTATTACTAAAGGTGCCCTTCCTCTTCATTTGCATTTGTTTCTCTAATTGCACTTCGAGGGCATAGTAACCATCGAAAGTCTTCCTAATTGCACTAAATTCATAGCACAACTGGTCTTCAGCCGAGGTTCTATCTGGACTTTTTTATTTTATTTTTATCCCACTCCGGGGGTCCAATCTAAGTTTGTTCGTTTCCCAAATCACTAAGGCTAGTAATCAGTTTCTCGCGGGAATATTAGCATTTATAACTCGCGCGAAAGTGGAGAGTTGGAGAGAAGATAGTTGGCTGTGGATAATTTTGAAAACAATTAATATTTTACAACTGACATGACAATTAATTTTATAGTGATCCGGAATAATTGTACGTAGTGAAATAGTTTACAGTAGATTTTAATTATTGGATTCCACCAGCGACAGAAACTCGAAATATAGTCACGTCTTCAACAAAAGATAAGTTTGTTATTTTTTAAAAGCTTGAAGTTTCTTCTGTGAAACGGTCATTTAAAAATGTACATATCCTTTGCAGGCGATAGAATTATGTATGGATGGACGAGGAATTTTTCAAATTTCATTGGATGTAATCAGGCGAATCAATCGATGATAACTGTCGGTCCACACAAAGCAAAACCAACCATCCGCCATTTGCTATCCGAATTTGACGAATGTACGATCGTAGTGAAATAAGTGTAAATAAAAAGGTCTATACATTATGTATATGAGCGCCAAGAGATGCACCGAGTCAGGAAAAATTAATCTTTTGAATTTGTTTGTATTTATCTTTTATAATAAAAAATAATAATAATGGAATATTAAGCATTTTCATTTTACTTAAATATGTCGTTTTACTTTTTCCGATAAAAACACATTTTTTAATTTTATTTCTTTATTTTATCCTTCTACCATTCTTCATTATGCATTCTACACCAATCAAATTACCACTTAATTAAAAAAAAGATGACTCCCATTCCCCATCTTCAATGCTCGCACGAAAATAAATGTAATTGAATTATTTTCGCACGAGACTTTGTGTATAACACTGGTTTGAGCATTGGGTACTCGTCCGAAAAATTGAATACCTAGATGCGAGCTATTCTCGCCTCGCACGAGTTTTTTGACAGGTTTTGTATAGAAACTCGCGCGAATCGTCGAACTGATTACTATACTTAAGGAAGAAAACGAGATAATGCATAATGACCCCATTTTACTTAAACTATACGTTTCTTCTTTAACTTAATTTCCTCGGTTTCCCAACTCAGTAGGTGTAGCCCGTTGTACTTGATGTAAATGCCTAGAAGCAAGGGCTCAACTACATGCTCCACTCAACTTACCCATATAGATGAATTTCTTTTTGATCACTTACTTCTGACCAATCGTTCTCCTTCTTTAAGTAGAATCAGCATTTTTGTTGCGCCGATCATGATCAACACAACTTCTTTCAAGTGTGTTAAAACTACTAAATGAGGAACAGGAGGGACACAGGAAGAAAACACCGCTTAAATTTTTCCAGACATTGAGTGTATACAAAATGTCGCCAAAATTATTTCTCTAGCTTTTACCGTTAAGGAGTAATTGCCTTTTTTGTGATTCTTGTCAAAAAACACGACTTTTTTCAAAAAACTCCTATTTTCTAGCTTCCACTTTAGCCAAATCAATGTTTTTCATATTCTTCTGAAAGTACGCAAAATTTCCAATAAAAGGGCATATCCGAGATACGTCGTTTTGAATTTTGAAGAAATGTCAATTTCAACTTTTAATGTCAAAATTAAACCCGAATTTCGTAACGGTACATTGTAGTGGCAAATCTGCAAAGTTGACAAAAGTTGGCGTAGTATCTTAGCTTTCGAACGGCATATAAGAATAAAGTCATCCGGTTTCTGAATAATATGTGTAAAAAGTAAAAAAAAACATAGTCCGTAAGTGGAAAATATCTTGCTTTCACGTGGGAATGAAATTGACACTCTCCCACATGAACGAAGTGGTTTTAATAGTTATTACGTTTTATTATTATAGTAAGCCAAAGTGAACAAAATTATCTTTTTATAAATTAAAATAAAATTCAATAAATTAATTCCATACAATATTACGAGTAATTTTAAACTAATCAATTCGGCTTGAAAATATTAGGATGGTGTGGTTATTCATCAAATTGACCCTACATATATTGTTCAAAATGAGTTCCATCGTGCCGGACGCATAATTGGCATATTTTAGGCCTCCATTACACAGTCATATTTCTATTATAATATGTATGTCATATGCCTAAGCCTACTCGATTCATTCAGTATACATTTTTAGACGTGCAATAAGCGAAATCAAGTAGGCTTAAGCATATTATAATAGAAATATGACCAAATATGACTGTGTACTGGAGCCCTTAGACATTGATGTAACTGCTGCAAGGATTTGTTAGTGGTTCATTTTCAAATTATTACACGCCGTTTGAATTTGTTCCATTAGTTGCTCTCGAGACCAAATCGGTTGGGTGTAAACTTCGCTTTTGATTTTTCCCCATACATAAAAATCTAGAGTTGTTAAGACTCGACTCCTTGGTGGCCATGCGACTGGTCCGAATCTTCCTATCCATTTTTCTCCAAATTCTGTATTTAAAAAGTCCGTTATTACCCTCCCATTGTTGGCTGGGTAACCATCCATCTGCCACCAAATATTGATCTGTTGGGCAATTGGTAAATTTTCCAAAATCGAAGATACTATTTGGTTCTCTAAAATATGGAGAAATGCAGCAGAATTCAACCGATCCGGGAGAAAAATCGGACCAATCAACTTATCCCCAAGAACCGCCCCAACCATACATTTACGCTAAACTCATGCTGGTAGCGAGATGTCCGTATAGCATGGGGGTTGTCAGAACTCCAAATGTGACTATTTCGGCTGTTGAAAACACCACTTCGAGTAAAAGTGGCCTCGTCCGTCCAAAGAATTTTATTCGGGAAATGGCGGTCGGCTGCTTTTTGCTGTAAAAACCACATAGAAAAGTTAATTCTTCTCTGATAATCTGCAGGAGGTAAATCTTGCACTTCCATTAGATGATAGGGAGGGGTGCAGTTTAACGAATTTGTTTATACTTACCGTTATAATTAGTATAGTATTTTTCCATGATGCATAACAACCAAGTCTATGCTTGATGTAAAAATGTTACTTCCTTTTCAAGATTGAAGTTGGTTTGGTACATTTGCAGACTATGTTTTTTTTTCATTTTTACGTATTATTCAGAAACTGGATGACTCTGTGCTTTATTCTTATATGCCGTTCGAAAGGTAAGATACTACGCCAACTTTTGTCAACTTTGCAGATTTGCCACTACAATATACCGTTACGAAATTCGGGTTTAATTTTGACATTACAAGTTGAAATTGACATTTCTGCAAAATTCAAAATGTCGTATCTCGGAAGATACGAAACCGTTCGAAACGTTCGATATGTCCTTTTATTGGAAATTTTGTGTACTTTCAGAAGAATATGAAAAACATTGATTTGGCTAAAGTGGAAGCTACCAAATAGGGGTTTTTTGAAAAAAGTCGTGTTTTTTTACAAGAATCACAAAAAAAGGCAATTACCCCTTAAAGTAGGTACTAACATCGTCAGTTCACGTGAAATCCATGCAAATACTGTCAAAATTTTGATGATCGTGAAATCGAATTCGCTTGGTGGTACTCACTTCACATGAAAGTCTCCACATCGGTTTTTGACATTTCGCCAGCGAAAATAATGCAGTTGCACTTTATTTCACAGTGAAAAGATGCCATCGACAATCAACCAGAACGTGAGTGAACATTTATCTTAAGTTGAGTGAATAAAAACCAAGTCTCCATCGGCATTTCACGTTAAAATAACCAGAATAACAGCGTCATGAGGTTTCGTGTGTGTTGCTTTTTATTTCGATTTGAAAGATATCACCTGCAACTACAATGAATCAGACTGAAAGTGCACAACTACACTCGGCTTCACAAAAATCGGGCCATTCGCCACTTTCGAGCTCAAATTCAATTTTCTCTGTAAGAGTAGGTACTAACATCGTCAGTTCACGTGAAATCCATGCAAATACTGTCAAAATTTTGATGATCGTGAAATCGAATTTGCTTGGTGGTACTCACTTCACTTAAAGTCTCCACACCGGTTTTTGACATTTCGCCAGCGAAAATAATGCAGTTGCACTTTATTTCACAATGAAAAGATGTCATCGACAATCAATCAGAACGCGAGTGAACATTTATCATAAATTGAGTGAATAAAAAGCAAGTCTCCACGGCACCGTTTTCACGTACATACCTTTAAGGTATGTACTGAGTTCACCGAGCGAAAAACTTGCATATATGTCTCCCGTGAAAACAGAGTGTACATCGAGTACGAACTTATTTATTTTTCAAAATTCATTTCTTCTAATAATTTTAGTCTAATCTGAAGAACCGTTCAAATTTTAATTAAAAAAAACACCAAAAATAGTACTACAGTACTAGTACTACAACATGGTACTAAGTTATTCAAAGTTGTACCAAATTTCCAATTATTCTCTCATTTTCTCTTTCCTGGTACCATATTGTACCACTGCTACGTTCCAGCTTGCTTACTACATCAACTTAGCACGTTTATCTTTAGATCTCATGGCTCCCCAAATCGCTCCCATCTCATCTTCACTAAAATTCCAAAACCATTCCATTAACCACTCCCTGGAAGGTACACAGCCACTGTCAACAATTTTGTTGTTGTTGTGACGTTTGTTGTGTTCTTGGCTTTTTTATCATTTCATTTTTGGGCATTCAAGTGTGCGCGGTGCTTTATCGTCTTGTCTTCAAATCGCCTGCAACCAGCAAGTGTGATTTTGCCACCCGGATGATGTTGCAATGGTTCGTCTCAGCCGAAAGGAAAAACAGGACAAAGTCGAGTTACTTGCTAGTCTGAACCAGTTGAATAGTCAAAAGTCTGGTGCTCGTGAAAATGGTGAGTGCGATTGGTGGGCTTTCGGGCGTGTTTCCATTGACGGAAAATTAGTTTTGTTACAAGAAAAAGACCAAACAGAGCAAACTGGTTTCCATACTTATCACACGGATTATTTAACACACAAGACAAGACACTCCAGTTGGGCGGTGTTTTTTGTATTGCTCTTTTGGGGAAAATTGTGCATGCAGATGCTTTCTATTTGCTTTTTTTTTTCATTTTTTCGAAAATTGTATTTTTCAGTTGCATCTTTTTTTCGCTGATTGTGTGCTTTTTTGATTTTTGTTCTCAGATGCGTTCCATCACTTACAGGACACGTGTGACGGAACGACAGGCAACGAGGATGAGCTCATCTTTTTGCAGGGATTACTTCATTCGCCTGCCGTGACGCAGGATATCCGGGTAAGTGTGGTGGAATTCTCGTGTTGCTACGGGTTATTCGTCCTTGTCACGAAGTGGAGTAGTCGTGGAGCAGTCTTTGGGTCGGTTGGGTTGATTTAGCAGATGGTGTTGGTAGAAAGTGTGGGAATTACCATAGAGGGCAATGACTTGAGATGAATGTAAATTTTGTGTTGCATTGTGGTGATAAGAAAGTGGCAGCTTATTAGCACTTAGGTTATTAATATAAAATATGAACACTTATTTGGATAGGTACACTCGTCGGCTTATCTATTTTCAAGTCTTGTACTTTCGAGCCAAGACATTGATTACCTATAAATAGAGGGGATAACGGTATCTTTTTTAGATATGTAAAAATAGAACTAATGCTTTTCCCAACTAACAATGCGTAACCTGTAGAAATCCTCAACGTTGATTTCTGAACCAATTAAGATGATCTCTGCGCAGAAACTGGCTGCATTTTATCGATGAATGTGTGGATTTAACAGGTTAGCTACCGAAGTAAAATTCGGAGTTTTGCATCCTAGCCCAAACATAATCACTGTATGTAAAATAGTGCCAGAAATAATATACAAAAATCCTTTTTTCAATTCGTTGATTATGTATTTATAAAAAAATTACATTTATGTGTTAGAGGTCCCTATGGACCGCTGTCGGCCCGGCGTCGTTATGTTGGCGCCAGGCCAAGAGCGGTCCCTGATTCTTTCTCAAATACATTGCAAATAACCAACAACGTAGTCAAAGTGTTTTTATTTCATAAAATAGCAGCTTGTGAAATAAGAAGAATTGATTTGTTGGACATTTCATTTCTACCATAGCTCAGAAGCAAATCTGAACCAAAAATTGAAATTTGAATTGCATATCAATGAGAAAACTATCCCAACGTCTCATAGCGGTCCATCATTATCTCAATTATGCTATAGTTTCAGCGGTCCAGGTTAATATAGGAAGGTAAACTCTAGAGGTCCCTACAGGCCGCTTGAATGCAATTCAATTCACACTGCCCCTAAAGATCTGCAATTGGTAAAATCTATTAAAAGTATGTCGAAATCGAGCCAAAATTAACCCTAGTTTTCTGCACTTAGAAATAATGGAGCTAGAATAAAATGATGTAAAAAAGATATGATCGTTAGACTATGCGCCAATTTTTAAAAGAATCGTACAAGCACCTCACCTTGGCAGAAGTTGGAGAAAATTGAGATGGAAAAAAAGATTGTTTTTGGGTTAAATCACGCATATTTGATTTTGAAGCTCCGTAAAAACCAAAGCTGTTATCCGATTTTAGTGTGGTTAGTTGCATTTTATAGGTAATTTGTTGGCTGTAATAATCATTTTATTTCACTATTCTAGCTGGTCTAGCTTTGGAGATATTAGGCTTTAAGTCGTGCAAGAGAATGATTTTTTCAAAAATCTTTTCATGCCTGTGGCAGCTAAAGGGTTAAGCTGAGGGGGTATATTGTTGAAATAATGTAACGCAGATTATGCTCATCTACATCTTTGTCATAATAATGAATGGCGGTTGACATTAGTGTTAAGGCGCGTACCCATTTGAGCACTTTTGGGCGCACGAACGCTGTTCGCGCACAAATGCTCAAATGTGGACGGTTGGAGCATTCATTCGCGAGTATTTTCATACGCACAACTTGCGATCCAACCATGAACGATGTTCGTGCGCGCACAATTTTTGCTTGAAATATGCATCATGCGTACAATCATGCTGCGTCCACATTTGAGCATTTATGCGTGCACGAACGGCTGCCCGCACAAATGTTCAAATGTGGACAGTTGGAGCATTCATTCGCGAGCATTTTTTCGCCGCACAAATCCGATTCGTCGCTAGTGGATCGCCATGCGAGCAAATTTTTGTGCGTGGAACTTTGTATGTATGTAGCTCTGTTCTATATTGGTAATAAAGAGTATAAAAAAATACGTTGAAAACCTGTGGTGTTTACACCATTTTTTGGGTGCAATTTTGCTAAATTAAAAAAAAATAAAATAAAAATGAAAAATTCGAACTCTTGATCCCTGTGCACCGAAGGCCAGTGTGCTACCGATTAAGCCAGCCGGACTACTAAATTTGCATTCTTTTTTCCTACTATACCTAACTTTAGGGTTCATCTGTCATTTTTAACTTTTAAAATCAGTTTGTGATTTTATTTGAACCCAACGGCCATTGTCACATTTCCATCAATTCCTCGCAAAGCTCTTCAAAGTAGCTCACAGTAGACATCGAAATATTGCGAAATATGGGGAAATGTGTAATTTCCGTAGCTGATTTCACATAACGACCATTTTTGAATACTGTCAACTCCCACTCGCATAGTTATCGTCGAATGTGTTCTATTGCGAATTTTTTAACGGTGAGAGTTATGACAGATAGAAAAAGTGTACGACACTTTTTTTACACAAATCCAAATCTCACTTTGGTTAGCTAGGACCAAAGCCATCTTAATACAAGCCCGGAAGCAGAACACGGTCATATACTTAAACGTCAAATCATAGGCTTGAGCAGATGGAAAATTTACATTGCCGTAAAGGCAAATCGGGTTGGGTCGCGGTAAACTTTACACGAAAAGTATTAGTTCCCGGTCGATTTTTCGCGATTTGTATCAGAGCAGACACGGTTTTTTACATGCGCTGTGCTTGTGTTAGTGCATCGTGCAACGTATATACGACATGTTCATAGGCTTGATTTGTGTGCATGTATTGCTGCTTCCCGGCTTTCTAATTAAGGTGGCTTTGGCTAGGACCTATAGCGTTTATCAAAAGTTCAAAACCACTAATGAAATTGTTGAAATGTCCATTACTTTCATTAAATCGTAGCTCGGCTAACAAACTCGCGCCACCACTTAAATCGCGATTTTCGAAGATTTTTGTTATCCACCAACGCCTATATTTAATTTTACGTTTTTTATTTTGTAATAATTGATGAATTAGTATAAAAGTGGCAGTAGCAACGACTATATGAACACTTACAAATCAATCATAAAAATGTAACCGTCCAGGTTTGAGTATTTGTCCGCGCATAGTATTGTTCGGAAAAACGTCCATGCGCGCAAAAAATATGTGCCGGGCCCACTTGAATATTGGTGCGCGCACAAATTATGTTCGCAAAAAGCGCTCGTGCGCGCGCAAATTATAATTTTAAAATATGCCGTCCACATTTGAGCATTTGTGCGCGTACAAAATTTGCTCGCGCACATGCCTTTACATTGCATTCACACACTACATTCACCGCTCATTTGCGTGTGTCTTCTGGTGGAGGAAAATATATGTAGAATTTGTGTGAAAATTTTAGTCCGCTCACTTGTGCGTGAATACACTCATTACCGCCAGAACGGGCGAGCGGAGCGGTATAAAGAACGAGGCAAGGAAGAAGAAGATTGGGCTCTTAATTTTGGATTTCAAACCAAATTTTCCCAATGGCTGGAACCATTAGCTAAATATCAGCCGTTAGTAGTTCGAGTTGGGTCTCAATGGTGTAAAAATTACAGTCACTGCTGTTGAATTCAATTTCTTGCCATTAAGTGTCCATTGTTCAACAATGCTCAAAATTTAATAAAATAAAAAAAATCGAAAAGCAGTCTTACAAGAAAGCAGATATGAATGAGCCTCGAGTGATGACTGAATAATCTAGCAAAAACTTAAGAACAATGCTGGAGGCACATTAGACGCGTTGAATACTTCCGAAGAAAGCAGCACAATGCAGCAAAAACCATTTGAGGTCCACATTATGTTACCCACCCGTTTAAAATGCATTGGACTGCATTATGGTTGCTGCACCGAATTGAAAGAATTCTATGAATATTGGGCTCTTGATTTGTGATTATTAAAAAGGAAGCCGCAGTGAAGACTCTGTAATGTTGTTATGTTGGTTACAAAGGCTAGGCTAGGAGATCCTCATGAAATTTGTTAGGAATGTGTAGAATGGTAACAGTCTTTGTCACGAATAACTTAGATGTTGGTAGGACAAAGATAACAGGATGTCCCTAAGAGGAAAAAAAAGTCGACTTTTTTATTTCTTATCGGAGATGGACGTATGGGTAGTCAAATCAAAGGACTCGACGGGTACATTTTATATCAGTTACTTTTTCCAGTTTCGAGTAACGGAGTTATGGGCGTTTGAAGTTAAGCTTACGTTATCACCTCTGTTTTTCTAAACCGTTATAGGTACATATATGAAACTTTGCACAAAGATTGGTTAGTATAAGCTAATATACGTTAAATATTAAGACTGTTGATATTGGCTAAGAAAAAGTAATTAACAGTACCTATATTTGTGAAATTTCAATTTGTGCGTGTTTATCCCCTCTTAGGTCTGCAAATATAAAAATGTTGATGGGGGTTTTTAGGAAATGACATAATGAATAAGTCTGCAAATTTTCATTCGAATAACTTGATCCAAACCGGAAATATAGCGAATCAATACCAGGTCAGCGTCTTAAGCATTTTTTCACTGCATATAGGCGTTAGCCTTTCATTCTGGAACGCGTCTATTTAGACCACTGTTTCCCAACAGGTGGTCCGCGGACCGAAGGTGGTCCGTGAGAGACCCGAAAGTGGTCCGCGAAGTACTACGGGGACGACTTCTGAAAAAGGAGTTTTAATCGTGATTATTTGAAATAACAGGCATGAGCTTTGAACAATTTCATAGTATGTATAAATAAAGAACTGAATACTTTCGCTACTACATAGGTATGTGGTTGATCTGAAAATGCGATGTGCAGACCTTAAGATAAGTTGCAAAAAGCTCGGTGGTCTCAGTCTACATTGTACCGGTGATTTTCGGGAAGCAGTGGATTTTTCTTCGCATAATGTGACACTATTGTCTGTACCTAATTGTTTTTACTTCTTAAGTTAATTGGCACAGTGGCAGCACAGTGTCCAAATTTTGCCACAGTATCATTTGAAGACAAACCATGTTAGAGTAATCAACCACTTCAATCCTCCTTAATCCGGTAAAACCGCGTCCAATGAATTATTATCGGACAAAGTTAGACGCCTTTAACTCTGAAAGTTAGATGTCTCTCCTGTTCTGAAGAACCTAAAGAACTGCCGATGTTGGCACAGGCAGCCTATACTTTAATTTTGGTATTTACTACGGTAAACTCATCACCCATATTCATTTTGTCGAAGGTATAAGAGTGCTCATAAAAGATGGACAAAAGTCGGTACTAAGTTACTCGATGAAATGTTACATTGCAGGTTTTCAGTTTTTCTAAAGCCGGCTCAACTTAGCGCAATGTTCGCCGTACCACACAAAAGAAAAACAGAGAAATCGAATTTTATCGTCATTTGGGTGGCTCAGTGAATTTAACCCGCTGACGGTTCGTTGATCTTTTGAGTGTGGTTCGAGTGAACTGTTGCGCGTGGTTCGGACGAGCTTTTTTTGTGTATGTTTCGACAAAGCCTATGTAGAGTCTGCTTCAAATTATTTTAATACGAGGCGGTTACAGAGGAGGAATGTGGTGTTTTCTTCTGATGTTTCGAGCCATTTTTGTCATAAGGTGTCGTAAAAAACAAATAAAAAAGTCTAAAACCTTGTGAAAAAATCGCGAAATTCCCTTTATTAAAAAATATGGTGGTCCGTAGTGACTCATGTTCAAGCAAAGTGGTCCGCAGTCATTTGCGAGTTGGGAACCACTGATTTAGACCAATCCAAAAATAGATTTACAGGAAATATTCACTTTGCATTAAAATTCTAAAAAAAAAACTCAAAACTCAACCGGGCGCAGCGCTCTGTACGCCCGGTATTTTTGCATTTGATTCGATGCATTTCATATGAAACATTTGGTTTTAGTGATTGAATTTAGCCGATCTTTTGCGATCCGCAATAATATCGCATCGAAATATGTCGCCCCTTAAAATTTGCCGCCCGATTGGTAGTTGCCCAGGCCCCTATTCAAAAATTATTGTGGCTTTGAGATATTCAGAAATAAATAACGTAAAATGGAACTTGTTTCGACTTAGGGGAACTAAAGTTATAAGAAAAAGCATAGAATAAGTTGTATACTGTTTGAGTTAAAGAGTTTTTCGGCTTAGTTGCATTTTGTATCGGAAACTAAGAGGAAACTGAAAGTGAAACCCTAAATTTGTTTGAGATAAAGAATAATTCTACTTAAGGAGGTTTGACTTTAAACATCATCTTTTTTCAAGTGGCATTCACATTGGAATATATTAACTACACAGCTACATTTTGCTATAACAAAGTCCTTGCTCGAAAGTGTTTTTATTCACAGTTGTTGTTATTGTTCGAGCAACTCAAGAGATATTTTTCTCTCTTGAATGAAAGGGGGTTCAGCTCTTGCCCGTTGGGACAACGGGTAGCTCCAGGACGATTTACATCGAAGAACCGGTTGCCAATGCCGTAGGAGCATTTTTATAGACAACACAAACATCCATGGTCACAGTGGGATTCGAACTTACGCTCCGGCAACTCCAGAGATATGAGTGTCATCTCTACCACTGAGCCAACGAATGCCCCCCCCCCCCCTCCACACCATTGTACGTTGTACAACCCCCGACCATTTAGCACTCAACTAAAAAAATTGTAAAAAGCCGAAAACAAAAATGCAATATAAAAATGGATTTAGTGGAAAGGAAACCATTGAAACTATACATCAATCAAAACCAATTGAGACCCACAAAAATCATTTTACATTTTTGTAGAGACGGTGGAACATATTTTTTATAGCTAAATAAACACTTCCTAATTTAATTTCCGGAAGATGAAGACCAAAAATGTTGTTTAACCTCAATAAATATAGAACTCCGAAGAAATTCATATGAAATGAGATAAGGAATTGCATAAACACTCAGCATATAAAAGCAGTCATATCCAAAAAGCACAATTTTCATTACTATTTTTTGGAGTCGTTTTCTATAACTTCCATCCACTTTTCGCATCAATTCGACCGATGTCTTTGCGAATTTCTCCGCCGCAGAGTCCTCCCTAATTTGTTTCTGCCAAGATGCTAATATCAGAATTTGGTTAGGTTTTCCCGATTTAACTAGTTTTGATTTTATTCTCTAAGGATTCTCCGTATTTATGAAAATAAGCCGCGAACGTTGAAACCATTCGAAAATTCGTCTGCGAAGATATCCGGCTTATTGTTTATGTATAAGTTTATCTGTTGCGAAGTTTATCTGAACTACTCCGAAATGCAAGTAATGAAAAGGAGAACAATTATTTGGCACAACATTTTCCAGAGTAGGATTTTCAAAAATATGTTGAATGATTTCGGGGAACAAATGTTTTAGCATTAATTTTTGATGTCCTACGTCGGTTTTAGAGCTGGCAGTTTCCCGTGTGGCATCTGTATATATTTTGTTGATGAAGGCGAAAATGGGTGGGGTTATGAAACGGGACAGTTGCGTATGTTCCGCGCACAGGTTTGCCATTATGATCCCCTAACTGCCATTTAGCGGATCAGAACTAATCTTCGGTTGTTTTCGGTAGCATATTCTACAAAGGCAGACAAAGGAAAAGAACCAGAGATTATTTTTGATCCGCTAAATGGCAGTTATGGGATCAGAATGGCAAACATGTTTGCGAAACATGCGCAACTGTTCCGTTTCGTAACCCCACTCAATAATGTCTTCGATATGTCTCGATGAATTTAAGTGAGCTTCATTTTTTTAATTCAAAACAAACTATCTACAAAGCCTTACTGAACTTGACTGAATTGCTCTCAAGAATATAAAAGATAGCGGAACAGGCTTCTACTAAATATTGGGCCAGTTTCTCGTGCGCATATCTAATTTTAATTTCCTTGGTTACCCCATCATCTGAAATTGAAAAAAATATTACGGAATTTCATACAAAGGCCGCACAAAATGTTGAAACACCGACGTAATCCAAATCAACCTTTGGCAGCCAAAATTGTTAGGTTGACTTGTCATAAATTATGTTTGGACAGAATGGTGGTTAAATATGGACAAAAATTTGTTTGTGATGTTGCCTGAAACTTCTTCTTCTTCCTTGCCTCGTTCTTTATACCGCTCCATGGTTCCGCGTTGCTCGACCTGCGGTGTAGGCACATCGCCCGTTTTGGCGATAATTTCTCAGCATATTTCTACAGGCAGCTCTATCTTGGATCGTGTCGTCGCCGAGACCAATGCGTTGTTGTTGCTTTTTCATTTGACACATCCAGGTGTTCTTCGGTCTGCCTCTGGCCTTGGGTCCATCAAGTGGAACTTCCATTGATATCGCTCTCTTTGCGGGGTTCTCAGGCGGACGCCTTTGAACATGGCAATACCAATCCATTCGTCGGTCTTCGAGCTTTTCGGTGATTGGTTGGTCTATGGACAAGCTGCCTCGGATGTAGCTACTCTTGATGTGGTCCCTTTTGGTTACACCAACTGACATGCGTAACATTTTCATTTCAGTCGCTGTCATTTCTTTCGCGTAACCTTCATACATGGTCCAGCATTCTGATCCATACATGAGTGCGGGACGTACAACCGTTTTGTACAACTTGCCCTTTAGCTTCAGTGGCATTTTCTTATCACAGAAAACTCCAGAGTTTTCTCGCCACCTCATCCACCCAACCTTTGTGCGATGTTTGATGTCAGCATCGCATGTAGCTCCGCTGTTCACCATCGAGCCAAGGTACTTGAACTTGGTACAAGAATTAAGCTGCTCTCCTTTGACGTACATTTCTGGTATCGGTGCATTTGGGTCTGAGAATTGGCAACATAAGAACTCAGTCTTTGTTATACTTACCCTCAGTCCATGCTCCTCCAGAATGTCACACCATTTGCCTGATGATGTTGCCTGAAACTTATTAGGCTGAAAGGCAAAGAATCGGGTAATATGAGTAAATTGTTTTGTTTACGATAGTTCTCATCCATGTGATCTCCTCACCAAATACAGAATTTCTGGGTCTTGGCCTTCTGTTAAAATAAATGCATTTAAATAAAATGCAACCATTCAAGAAAACTATCAGGCAAAGTCAACGACTTCTTTCTTAACCGAATTTCGGGACAAAACAATTAGACGAAGGGGTTTAATAATTTCTACACAAAGGCCGTATTAAACGAATGTATCTCAAATAACCGTCAGCAAATTGTTTGTAGAGCTGAGAAAAAGATTTCTAAAATACATAATTTAACCTCGCATAAGCCACCGACTTCTTGATGAATTTTAGTAAATTTCTTAGAATTTAGTTCAACACCTACAAATTTTTACGCTTTTGTGCTGATACACATTGTGTTTCTTGGCTAGGTGGACCGCATGCGGCCGCGGGCCGCGAGTTTGACATTCCTGCCTTAGTGGGTAGAGTGGCTAGGGATTCCATTCTCTGAATTACAGGAGCTTTGCTTCGAGTACCACATTGACCATGATTTTTTTTTTGAGCTACTCGCTACTATTAAATCGCTTTTACAAAAATAAGTACATAAATTCTATTTGCCTGATATAATACAGAAGGGCGGCAAATTCCACTTGCCCGGGGCGGCGTTAGCGCTAGAGCGGGCGCTGCGCCTAATACACTTCCTACAAGCAAAAAATCCAGTGCAAAAATGACCCCGGCGGAAAGCTCGAGTTAAGCTCAATGTTCTCTGATAAGCTAGAGGAGCAGCTGATGGAGCAACTGAAGGATGTGGTAAAAAAGAGTGATATTCAGGAGTTATTTATAAAGATAGCTGACTTAGTTAGTAGTAGTTAATAGTCAGTTGTATTGATTTCACTTACAAATATGTTTTAAAGTTTCTGGAATTGAATTGTTTGCTTGTAATTTCACTCGAAATTAAAATAGCTTCAAAAATATTCTGCAGAGCATCCCACTGATTAGGTACGCGTCTATCGCGGACCACGTTCGATCCGCGGATGTTGGGAAACAGTGCCCTAGATTTCAAAGGAAAAGTCTAATCTAGTTTTATACTTGCTAAACCTAGACTTACATACTTATATGTATTTGATTTACATAACATAAGGCGATACATGAACGATCAATTTTATTTATTATTTTTTATTATATATAAACTTCCGTTTTATGGATAAAATCGATAACGCAATGATAAAACTAGTAAAAGTCAATTTTGATAATTTCTTCTTTTTGTACGAAGAAAGCTAATGCACACTACTAATTTTACTTTTTCTATTAATTACGAAGATGTCACGTTTTCATTCATTCAATTAAGTTTATTTACGTGTTGTTAGTTTTATGTAAAGGTTAATGAGTTTATTAGTTAGACAATGTCCCACATCGTCATTAAGAGGCTCATTAGGCATTGTATATATTTTACTTTCAACCAGACTTTAATATGCTTTTAAACAGGCATGTTTTTAGCACATGACCTGCCATTGAGTGTAATTTAGCTCTAGTTTCAACTAGTAGTACAATCAACACAAATCAGGGTTTTTTGTTAAAACGAGGCCGTAGCTAATTTAGGGTGTGGCCGAAATTTGGATACATTTTTTTCTTTTAGGCTTATAGTTTTTCCGTCGACCCTACGACTTGCGTTCCGATTCTGTCCGTTCCTACATAAATTTGTTAACTTGATTTTGGAGTTGGGCAGCATCATGACATGAACAGAGTCGGTGCGGTTAACCTAGATACGAGATTTCTCATAGATTTCATAACGAGATTTCAACCAAATCGAAATCCTGGTGAAGTGTTGTGAACTTCGCCTGAGTGAATGCAATACCCAACTTAGAAATACCTGGCTTTGGAGTACGTAATTCGAGCCACGAATATGGACAGCAGCGGACCGCTTTTCATCAAGCCGGCACATTCAATCGCGTACGTCCACATATCATGTCCCGGAGATTGGGTGATGAAAAAGCCTTTCCATAATATCAATACCGCCGCAAAAGAAATTGGACTATATATCAACGAAACCAAAACAAAGGCCATGATGTAATCTAAAACAAGTCAAGCATCACAATGGGGGATCTGAATATCGAGTATGTACTGAACATCACCTACCCGGATTATAATTAATCAAAAGACGTCTATGAAACTGATGAAATTAAGCGACGGTCAGCCCAATTTTGAATTCGAAGCATGCGCACAGGAACACGAAGCCCCGCGTGTATAAAACGATCATCCGACCCGTACTATGCTATGGCTGCGAAACATGGACCCTCACCCAATCCTTCTAAACTATGCTAGACAGATTTGAACGAAAGGTGCTTTGGCGAATTCGGGGCTGCTTCTTCTTCTTCTTTTAGCGGTACACGAAGATGTGAACCGGGGCCGCTCGCGAGCGAGATCAATGGCGCATCCGATACAACCACGAGTTGTATCAATCGTACAATAAACTGGAAGTATCGAAAGTCGTGAAGCTTCAACGATTGCAATGGGCGGATCATATATAACGAATGGGCGATAACCGCATGCCGAAGAAGGTGATAAAAGCGGGGACGACCGAGAGCTCGCTGGGCTGGACAATCAATTAGAGGTTATCTATCCTATCTTGCCACATTGCCACAGATATTAAACCGAAATCTCGTGATTTGGGTATGTGTGTAGAGGCCAAAGGATATTCTCGTTGACTGTTGTCATTCAGGTTTTTTTATTGACAGATAAAAACGATGGATCATAAGCAAACTAGTTTTCCCCCGTGGCTCCAATAGTACGATTAGAATTAATCATTGCATTATCTTTAACTAAAAGAAAAAATTAAAATTTATAAGATATTACCTTCAGTTATATTTTTCAGTAAATATTATCAAATACATAAAAAAATGATTCGATATGATGATGCATACTCTTGAATCAATTAATCTAATGTAGAATGAACTTGCAATACCCATAGTAGTACCAACCAAACCCATCTCGTATTCCTCAGCATATGCATCTTGGAATCAATTGAAAACGAAACACATTGACCAAACATACTCTGAGAATCCCTTTGATATGTAGTATGGATTGGCCCACTTCACGTAGATGAGCGTACGTGTGTGACCAGAAAAGTTCTCCCCTCATCTTCAGCGCCACCTCCCCTACACCTCTCGAGCAACCAACAAGATGGCCGGCTCGGTCGCGTCGCTGTCAACCTTTGACAACCATCCAGTTGGAATCCAATTGGAGGCAAATGGCGGCAAGTGAACGTGAGTGCACGAAATAGTTTGCGCGAGTGAAATATCGAGTTTTTCGATGTGATTTGTGATAAATTCACCAAAACAGTGTAGGCCGTAGTCTCGCGAAAGTGTTTTAATTTGAAAAAAATGCGACACATGTTGTTTTTCCGTCCTTTGTTGTCGGGTGATCCAGTGAACAACGCAAATACATAATCGGTGTATCTTCTCAAAGGTAATCGCGTGTGTACCTAGATTTTAGTAGTGCTATGTAAATGTCGGTCTGAAAATGATAGTTTAACGCGTTTTTAATTGAGATTTTATATGAAACATGTGCGCGATTTTGTGGTTGACAGCTAAGCGATTCGTTCGTAAGCGTTCGTACCTCGTTCGTAAGCGTTCGTACACGTTTTGTACGAAGCAAGCACGAACGCTTACGACGGAAATTCGTCTCGTTAATGTGCACACAGGCGTTTCAAATTTCTCTCTGTTTCGGGGGCTACACATATTTTGTTGTTGCTAGCACAGCCATTACGCGATGTGGTCGAGAATTTGTTTGTTTCATATGGTTTTTTCCGTAGATCGGCAGCCGATGACATTGCTAGTGGAAAACGAGACCGAGGCTAATTTCGGGCGCGGCCGAAATTTGAATACCCGTCACATTTGAATGAAACTTAAGTTTCTTTTGTGTTAATAATTTCGACCGCAGCCCTATGACGTGTTCCGATTCCATCTGTTCCCGGAAGCGTTAACCCTTAAATGCATGGGGCTGAACCCATTATCGTAACTGACCTCCCCTTATGTAAAATCGGTCACTAAAGACGGAATCAGCCTTTATATTCCCAGGAAATTATTCTGCCTCTTACTTTCATAGGAACAGAAAGATAATGAATATTGAGAGTTTTTATCGAAATTATAGTGGAAACTCGATATGATGAACTCCTGAGGAAAGGTGGTGATTTCTCTAGAAAATCGTGAATATTCAGTTTTTTAAAAGGGAGTTCGGGTAGGTGCGTGATTAGTTTCCTATTGCTTATTGAAATTTGTATCGATGCCTATTTGTGACATATCCTGGAAGTTGATGGAAAGTGGAGTAGGCCTTACTACCCGTACAAATCGAAATTTAGACATATCTTTTGATAGTATGTCCCAAAAAACTTGTGTCAAGAGGTAGCTGTTAGATGTCCTTATAAAATATTAAAAGTGCGCCAGATCCGACTCATATACTCCTATCTTTTTTCCCCTGCAAAAAAAACTGGAATTGATTACTTTGGGCTTTGCGTGCCGTCTAGCTCTGTACATGGGTATTAGGGTATGCACTCATCATGCTATTTGCGCAATTAGACCTCGGTCTCGTTATAAAATAAATCTTTTATATAATAGTTCGTTATAAACATGTTCCACTGTTAAACGAGACTTCTTTTGACTTATCATAGCTCATTGGATTCCTTTCTTGAAAAGTATATGGATTGGATTGACTTTGCTAGGATATGAATATGGAAATAAACTGCATGCCTGCTTTAACCCAAATTTATACAGGTCCCAGGACATGTCCACAAATATTACATCCATGCAATTTTTTGCTTATCGAATGTGGTACTCCATATGAAATGGTTGACCCTAGAAGCACATTTTCTGAGGATCCTGAACGTGGGCTTCCAAGACAATACTCGATATACCTAGTCAAATGGTTTGAGAGCCCAGCTGCTTGAGGCTTGGTGAAAGTCCAAATATATTACTAAGATGTCAAATACGGAAACTCGGTTTTTAAGTGGCGCGTCCTAGGGCAAAACAAAAGATGTGAACAATTTTTTTAGGTATACTTGCCAGTAAAAAGACTGGGATTATAAGAAGCAGCTACAGAGACGCTAAGCCCTGACCGGTGTGCTATAGGAAAAAAAATGACAAAAACGATCATTCTAAATCAACTCTGACAGCTCCGTTTCCTTGGATCCTGAACAGGACTGATTAAGCTAGATTTCATAAAAAATGGCGGTACATGGGCTGTGTGAAGTTAGCCAGTCATTATTTTTAAATTAGGTCCTTTTGCTCGGTGAACCGTTTGTTCTTGATTGTTCGCTTTTGCTCGGCTACGTTTGTTCTTGATTGTTAACCAATTAATATCGTTTGTGCTTCTCTAATTATTTATTTGGTATCAATCGAAAGCCAGACGTTTGTTCATTTTGTAGGGCGTTTGTTCATCCTGGAAACGGAAGGATACAGGAATTATAAAGGAAAAAGAGATTAGTTGTGACGACATCTTCACTCAACCAACGCCATCTACTCAGCTCAGCTGTACGATGATGGTGTGGATCGTGCATAGATTGTTCGCGGGACACGGGTTGCCCGTACAGCTGAGCTGAGTAGATGGCGTTGGTTGAGTGAAGATGACGTCACAACTAATCTCTTTTCCTTAATAATTCCTGTATCCTTCCGTTTTCAGGATGAACAAACGCCCTACAAAATGAACAAACGTCTGGCTTTCGATTGATACCAAACCTATACCTTTCCGACCCATATTTAAAAATGACTGGCTAAGTTCACACTCACAATTTTAAAGTTGCTATAATTAAATAATCAGAGAAGAACAAACGATATTAATTGGCGAACAATCAAGAACAAACGTAGCCGAGCAAAAGCGAACAATCAAGAACAAACGGTTCACCGAGCAAAAGGACCTAATTTAAAAAAAATGACTGGCTAACTTCACACAGCCCGGTACATGGCTAGATTTCTGTAAAAGTCTAGCTTTTATTAATTTTTTCATTTTTTTTTACTTTTTCCCAAAGTAGATAAATCAAGCTTTTGCATAAATTCGATTTTGGCTCCCCCAAGCTTTCCTTAAATTATCTGTGCGTCGTCAAAGTGGACCTACGTTATTTTTTGTGAAATTTTAAAAGCTATTCTTGAGAGCTAAAACAATTGGCGAAATTTACCGTTATTTGGAAAAGGAAAAATAGTGGTGGGTAAATTGGAATGTGTTCTTGAGATTGTTTTGAGATTTTGACAAAAAAAGACACTAAAGGTATTGTTTGCACCAATTTTGCAACGTCCATATATGGTACACCATGTATTGGGGCATATTCAGAAATATCTATACATACATTCCGATCGTTCTTAGTTGATGAAATTATTCTCCTTTAGTCTTGGGTAGGGTAGGATATGTTCATAAAATTTTAATGATCAGCTCTTTCACCATGATGGTGCGTTTTGTTTTGCCCAGAACAGGTCCAAATAACATAAATTTTCATACAAATTATGTCACCGATCTATTTTTCCAGGACATTTACTGCCATTTTGGTACGCTACGCATTTAAGGGTTAAGGATAATCCAGAAACACACCTGGATGAATTTTAGGATTCAAAAAGAAAAATGTTTTTTACAAGAACCTAATATTTTGTGGTTGGTTTGTATGACAGCCCTGTGACGTAATGTTCCGATTCCATCAATTCCTAGATATGTTTTGAGGCGTTACTAGAAACACTTTTGGGTGAATTTCGGTTAAGATTAGTAAATAAAGAAAAATGTTTTTCTTGGAAGAACTTAATTTTCAGCGGTTGGTTTGTATGGCAGCCCTATGACGTAATGTTCCGATTCCATCCGTTCCTAGAAATGTTTTGGGACTTTACTAGGAACACATTTGGGTGAAGTTTGGTTAAGATGGGTACATAAAGAAAAAAGTTTTTCTTAGGAGAACTTAATTTTCAGTGGTTGGTTTCTATGGCAGCCCCATTACCCCATGGTCCGATTCCATTCGTTTCGACATATATACAGCGTACACTTAAGAGTAACTTGTGTACAAAATTTCAGCCCGATAGCTTCAAAACTGAGGGACCAGTTTGTATTGAAACAGACGGACAGACAGACAGACAGACAGACGGACAGACGGACATCGCTCAATCGATTTGTCTCAGCACACTGATCAATAATATATATACTTTATATAGTCGGAGGTGCTTCCTTCTGTGCGTTGCAAACTTCATGACAAAGTTAATATACCCTTTCACATAGTGACGGGTATAATGAATATGGAATATGTATAAAATATAAAAGCCAAAAACATCGCATGAACTCCGCCGAAGCCAGCCCCCAATTTGTTTTTTAAAATAAACAAGATAATTTTTTTTATTGCTTGGTTCCAAAATTGTTTGCATTAAAGCATGCAATCAGTTAAAAAATTAAATTGGTAATTCAAAATATTCCGCCAAATGTATGCCCCCATCATATGAAAAACTAACGGCGCCTATGGTGCGGTTGATAGTATGTGTGTTTTTTGTGATTGTGTTATAAAAACCTAGACACAATTTCCCCTTCAGGGCCTATCTAGAATTTCTTCTGTATCTATGGAGAATCCATGGAGAAACATTTTATAAACTCACGATGACATGTCGTCATCATCCATATTATGGACTTGGAAGTTGAGTTGAGCTGAAATACCGTAGCTGCGCCCACGTTATAAATGTTAAGCGCTGCGGCTACTGCACAAGTATGTATGCATGGTGACCCGAGCGGACAGAGACCACTATGTGAGACTTCTCACAAGTATCTCGCGAGCTAGGTCGAATCCGCATATGACGATATATCTTTTCATACGTGTGAAATACACGGGAATAAGCCCGCGAACACGGTTGTTGTTTTTATATTGAACATTAGAGAAACCTGTTTGATGAGTATAGTTGACTTCACGACTATTGTGGTGGTTGTGTTAGTTCGCGGTATCCATGGTGAGGTTTCTCATACCCTCTCATACGAAAGTGCTGTAGTGGAAGTTGGATTGGAATTGGAAGAAAACGTATATTCCATGATAATTAGTGGTAAACACTAAACAATAAAGAAGGTATTCGCGGTCGTCTACGTCGTTGAGTTGGGTTAGTACGTGTTCTCTCTCTTATAAAATATTTTCAATATTCTATAAAAAAGTCCGTAGATTATCCAATTCTTATAAGATATTCTATAAGATTTTTGCAATCAAATAAGATTTGGATTTCGGTTATAAATTCTCGTTTCGGTAGGTTGAGTGTGTCAGCAAAATAAGAAGTTGGTGAAAAGGGAGTGGCTGGAGTTAATCATCTCTATAGTGAATCTAATTTTATTCAAATCGTTGATGATTGATTTTATATGTGAATAAGTGTAAAAAAGTGTATAATAATATTTGAGGATATTATAACTTCTGAAAATTAGAACTTCTTCCAAGTCCCCCATTTTCTTGGCAACGTGCCGACGCACCCACTTTTGACTCTTCTTCCCTCACATTCCTATTGATATAGGTATGTACAAATATTGTGTTTTCACCGTGCTTCCGTGGAATCCTTTTGCACAAAATAAGAAGAAAATCGATAAAATCGCATGCAAATAATAACTATGCAATGTTGGTTAGTAATTGTGGCGCAACCCGCAACGATCCAAAACCAGACCCGAGTTATCCAGAATTTAACTAAACGACTCCCCGTCGTGCCCGCCATATTCGCTACTAATCCTTTAGTTTTACTCGAATATTCAGTACCTGCAGGTCACTGTTCTGCATCGTAAAGCCCTTATAATGCAATTACAAAGTGAAAGCTGGATTACGGCAGTAGAAGAAGAAAAAACTATCAAGTAAAATGTGGTAACAACGAGCGAGTCAGTCTGAAGCTCTTGCTACGTCATCGTTCAACGATTTAGGGTGTTGACACAATTGGCATTGGCTGTGGCTTGTTTACAAGTTAGCATGGCTTGTGTAAGCGTATATTCTTGCTCGTGACTGCTGTATAGTGTGTGCATAATTTTGTTCGTCTTAATATTCGGTGGTTATTATATTTTTGAGATTTTCGGTTTGGCAATGTTGTTGAACTCTACGATTATTGTAGTCTTGTGAGTTGTGTAACAATGAAAATTAGTAAAAATCCATTGTGCCGTCAACTAGGTAGCAATTAGCTGTCTAGTCATATTCTACAAAAAGTCCAATTAGGTATGGGAAGATAATATTTTTTAGTAGTTATCGTCAGATAATTTGGGCTGCTAATATAAAAGACCTTGAACAGAAACTTTGTCGTATAAGCTAGATACGAAAGAATCTTCAACCAAAATACCAGTATGAATCATTCATTCATTTGTTTTCATAATTTGTATAAGAGACATGGTAATGTAATGTTTGAGTAATTACATATTTGTAAGAATTGCAATCTGCGGTATGGCGCGCGGGTGGCGCGAAATTAATCACTCTTACAGAAAGTAGATAAAGCATTTTTGCCCAATTCAATGCATCATAGTGCTCTTCTTCTTGAGTTTGTTTTTTATGATTACATTGAAGAAGAGGCAGAAGTTACTCTTACTAGAAATTTTCAAAAAGCTGACTTTACAAAATTAAATTCAATATTTCGTAATATGGATTGGGCGTCAGTTATATCAAATATAAATCTTGCTGAAAGTTATACAAATTTTAAATCAATTTTATTGGAAGCTATTCATAAGTACGTTCCTTTACAAAAGAAAAAAATAAAAGCAAAAAATCCTTGGGGTAGTAAAGAATTGTTGAAACTTAAAAGAGCTAAAAATAAAGCTCATAAGTTGTATAAGAAGTCATCCTCTCTTGCCAATAAAGAACATTTCTTCAGATTGAGAAGAGAGTATGAATTAATAAATAAAAATCTTTACAAACAGTATATTGCGAGAGCTAAAAATAATATAAAAAATGATAGTAAAACATTTTGGAGTTTTATAAACAGCAAGCGCAAGAATACAGGGATACCCAAAAATTTAGAGTTCAATGGCAATTTTTACAACGATGTTCAATCGGTTTGTGATGGATTTGCTAGATTTTTCAATTCAGTTTACGAAGTGCCAGACTCCGTTTCACCAGAAATGAATACTAACACCAATGAAAGCCACAGTGCATTGGTCCCTCGGATAGCTCAGGAGGACCTTACGAGTGCTCTTGAGATTTCTGAAGATGACCTATTGATCTTGATGTTAGTATTCAGGCCGGACCTGATGGCATTCCTAATATATTTTTGAAGAATTGCATGCAATCATTATGTCGTCCTTTAGCCTTTAGCCTTTATTTTTTTCCTTGTCTTCAGGTGTTTTTCTTGATGAATGGAAAGTTTCGTACATAACCCCTGTTCACAAAAAGGGTCCGACACATCTTATTGATAACTATAGACCCATAGCCAAACTATCAGCAATACCGAAGTTGTTTGAAATGCTTATTAAAAATAAAATAGATGTTTTAATTAGCCGTTTAATATCACCATGTCAACATGGATTCCTTAAAGGAAAATCAACTACAACAAATTTGGTATAATTCACTAAATTTGTTGCAGATGGTATTGAGCAGGGAATGCAGGTTGATGTGGTTTATACCGATTTCTCGAAGGCTTTCGATAGAGTAGATCATAATATCTTACTTAAGAAACTAGAAAATTTAGGTATACAGTCGGTTTTTCTTAGCTGGGTGAAATCCTATCTAACGGATAGGACGCAGTTGGTAAAGTTGAATGGCTGTACATCGCGCTCTATCATAAAGTGTTCGTCAGGAGTTCCGCAAGGAAGCCATTTAGGACCACTTTTCTTTTTAGTTTTCGTGGACGATATCATACAAAATTTTAAATTCGTACGTGTATGGCAGTATGCCGATGATATGAAAATCGCAATGAGAATACGCAATATAGGTGATTGTCTTAACTTGCAATCCGATTTAGAAAAACTGCAAATTTGGTGCCTTAATAATAATTTAAATTTAAATGTTAGTAAATGTAAAGTACTTAGCATATATAAATTGAAAACTCCGATCTTCTTTGAGTACTCCTTAACAGGTAGTGTTCTTGAAAGGGTTGCCGAAATATCAGATCTTGGTGTAATTTTCGACCATGATCTTTCATTTCGACAACATATTGATTACATTATTTCAAAAGCGAATAGTATGTTAGGATTTGTTAAACGCTCGTGAATTTAATGATCCTTTTACCTTAAAAATATTGTTTACAGCTTTCGTTCGCTCGCATTTGGAATATTGTTCTATTGTGTGGAATCCGTTCTTTAAGGTTCATATCGAGCGTATAGAAAGAATTCAACACAATTTTACACGGTTTGCTATTTATCAAATTGGCTGGCGTTTCAAGCCAGAATATAAAACTCGCTGTACCTTATTGGGTTTACAAGCTTTAGATTATAGAAGAACGTTTTTAAACGCTATGTTCATTAGAGATCTGTTTTGCTCTCATATTGTTTGTGAAGATATATTAAATAACTTTGCAGTCAGAACTATTCCTCACAATTTACGGCGGAACAACCTTCTTGTTCAGCGTTATCATAGAGTAAATTATGGTCTTAATGAGCCAACTACAAGGTCAATAATTCTTTATAACAGTTTGAAGGACTTAGTTAATTTTAATTGCATTAATAAATTAATTTTTAAAAGAATTTTTTTTGATAAATTTCCTTTTTAATTTATTTTTTGTTTTAGATTTTATTTTATCGATCTGTTAGAGTTTACACTCGATTGATTGATTAGTCACTTACGTACGCATAGTAAGTAAAGTGATGCTGAGAAGCCCTGTCCCGGGGCAGAAGCTTCTGTAAGGCAAAAAAAAACTTATAATTTTTGCAAAAGGGGTCGAAGAAGAATCGTAATTGTTATTTGTAAACTAGACTGCATAATACAAACAAACAAGCAATTGAGCACTATACTCCATAAAAGATTTGGCATCGCCCCATTTAACCATCACAAATGTTTTTCTTATGCCCAATCGCAGACCATGAGAATATTCGACAGGAAAGCGGAAATGCAATAAGAACGGGCAAAAATGTTTATCAACACTGGTCGCCAGCCACTAGATCAGTGGCTCTTAACCTTTTGCTCATAACGGACCAGTTGTCCAATTTCTTGATTGTCACGGACCACCAAATTGGGAAAATTGAAATTGTATGTAGAGGATACTACATTTCCCTAGATTTCACGATCACGAATGCAGGGGCCGTTTAAAGCTCCTTAAATAGGCTGTTTATTCAACGTAAAAATGTATGTCAATTTATTTTAAAGCAGCTTAGTTAGGGATGCCCAAAACAAGTAACACGACTCAAAGAAGGGTCTAAAACCACAAACATAAAATTGGCAGAAAATTGCTGTAACAGTGAATTGATTTGCTTAAGTAAGAAAAGCCCAAAGTCTTGGAAGTCGGCAGATAACGATATAATCTATTTTGAATCATATGTCACATCCCAACTAACAATTTTATCCCTATAATACTTCATAGAATATTCTCTTCCAACAGTAATAGGCACTTTACATGGTATAAATGCTGAATATTAGTCCAATAATGGCATTTGGCGCCGTTTTATAATCCAATAGAACCTTTTTGTAACACTTTATGCTTCGAAAAAGGTATACATCATGTGTCTTTTTTAATTTTATCGCGTTTGAGAAAAAAAAATGAAAATTAAATTCCCATAGCTAACATCGAACCCATGACTATCGTATTGCCAGTCCTAGGCGCTAACCAGATGTAGTCAGTATTGCTCGTACACACTACAAATGGCGACTAGTTGCTTATATAGAAATACTTAACAATTCTTTATCGAATCTTCTACAATGAACTCTCTATTTTATATCAATCAGTTGACGTTGATTAGATCCACACTTTCATGAATAAAATGCAGTCAGTTTCTGCAGAGAGATCATCTTAATTGGTTCAGAAATTAACAATGAGTGAGGAAATGTTGGTTTCGCGCAAGACTTCAAACAATTCTGTTGGAGATATATACTTGGTATTCGAGAGCACTACATAAGTTTCAATTCTTTCAAAAATCACAAAGTCCATCCTTCTATAAAACTACAATGAAAAATTTATCGGATGACAATACGAACGTTACACTATTAAGATGAAAAAACACAACCGATTCTCTGCTATAGGAGTAGGAGAATATTACTGGTGTGTGTTAATTTAGAGAGAGACTATTGCATTTGCATTTGCATCCAATAAACACTATAGAGAAGTGTTTCATGGAGTATCTTTTCAGGTTAACGTTTAGAGAAAGTGTTATCGAAGTCTTATAGCACCATCTTTAAATTCATACTGATTTGACCTCCTTATAGTGCTAATATTCATTGATTATTAGATAATAGTGAATTGATTCTATAGGGATGTTAGACTCTTTCCGGAAAATTTTTTAAGGATTATTTATCGGATCAAAACACTTCTCTAAGCGATGTCACACGTTAAACTGATTTTGCTACAGAGTGAAGTGCTTCTTTAAAGCTTACGAGTTGTTACTTGGGATTTGCCATCGATTTAGAATAGTAAGAAAATATCTTAGACAATATATTTTGTTTCATCAATGTGGAACAAGGTAAAGATATACGTCAGGTCAGGATACAATGGAACGATTTGATATTTATTTTCAGGCCCGTTACTGCCGGGCGGCGTATTTAGAAATCCGTGCGCAGTACGAGGCATTATGGCCTCCAACTCCGCACGAGGTTGATGCGATATCTTTGCTTATAAAGCCGTGTTGAATAGGAGGCACTCACCCTTTAATTCGACACGGGTTTATTGGGTGTACGTTGTAGATAAATTCCCGAATGCAACCCAAGGTAAAATTGCCTTGAACTACGCACGACTTTGTTGCGATAAATTGCAAATAAACCGGTGCGGAGTTGGAGATTCTGATGCCTCGTACTGCGAAAGGGGTTTGTAAATACGCTGCCCGACGAGGCTTGAGTAGGCTGTATGTTATTAAGCCAAATGCGAAAAGGTAAAAATTCACACTTGCGAGCAAAAGTAGTGAATCAAAGCAAATGCGCGTATATGTGTACGTGTATTTTCTAAATTTAGCTTTTTTTCTTTGAATTGCTTGTCATGTTAAAGCTTGATGTCTCACCTTTATTTTGATACAGTTTTTTTTTTCAAAATTTACTGAGCGCTTGTGAGGAGAATCGGTCCCGAGACAAAAAAGGACCGAAAATAGGGATTCATACATGAAAACAGTTTATGGTTAGGTTTTCTGAAAAAAAAAAACTTCTTGAAGAAAATTTAATTTGCAAAGTATTGACTACTATCTTCTATCTAGGCATGATGTGTCACTGCATAAAAGGGGCAATATGGGCAATATAAGTAGAAAATATTAAGTAGGTACCATTGTCCTTAATTGTCTCTTAAATGTGCACTCTCCGGCGGCTACCTTGTGAATGTGGGTCATGTTCCGCTTCGCATCAAAACCAGTAAGGTACCGATTTTGAAGCTCTTTATTACCGGTTAAACGATCTTTCATCACTAACCTAGATCGGAAGTGGGCCGCAATTGGTCTTAAATTGAAGCTACCCATCCCTTCGGAACCTGTATATACAGACTAGTCCATTTATACTAGCGAGCGATAACTTGCTGACTAAGCGATTTGGTACAATAGGGCTCAAACTTAGTCCCTTGATGAGGTGTGGTGTACTTGGCTAACAAAAAAGTAGTTTCCATTACTTAAGAATTATATAACCCTCCTGATTGCAAATGACGATTAAATATCGATTGCTGTTTCATTTGCCATGGTAATTTTTACCTAGTTATGAACATTTCACAGACTCCCATTTATTGTACTATTTTGTCTCTGGCCCCATTCTCTTCACAAGTGCTCAGTAAATATAAATACATATTCATACAATCAGTACCAAAATACAGCTGAGGCATCAAGCTTTAACCTGACATACAATTTTAAAGAAAACATAGCATACTTTTCAAAATATTCGTACAAATATACGACTCGTGTGTCTTTGATTCAGTATTTTTGATCTCAAGTGTAGTTTAGTTTTAGACCCACCCGTATGCGATTGTCAAAATTGACTTTCATTTCTGGTCTAGCATGAGGTTCTGAAGTTATTATGTAGCCGAAAGACTTCTTCGTGGTCACTTGAGATGAGCATCGAAAGAAAAACATCGATGGTTACCATCGAAAAAACATCGAGACGCAACCATCGATGGTAAGAAAACATCGAACCAAAAACATCGATGTTTTGGGTCTTTTGAGTACTCAGTAAAAATAATCACTTTAATAGCAAAAGTTAAGCGGATTGAATAGATACGAGTATATGGTTTAGTTTATGGCTTTCACTCATTGCCTCCCCCACCCACCAGAATGTAGCTCTTGCACCCAGCAACCAGCGGTAACGCGCAACACGAACAAAATAGTTCGGAGTGGTACTAAACTTAGTTCAAACTAGTTAGTGCTGTCCGTATATGTCGGTGACCGTGTATATACCAGAGCAAAGATAAAAAGTTTTAGGCAAAATTATTTTATTTTTGGTCGGCATATAGGCTGTACTAACTAATCGAAACTAAATTTAGTCCCACTAGCAACAGATGGCAAGGTGCTTACCAATCCAGTATGCCTAGACAAGCGACTGTCTCTGAAATTTATACAGGAAGAGCGAAGTCGTCTTGTTATTGGTGTGATATCGTTTTCGCTTTTCGTTTCGCTACAAAGTTTATATGAAATTCCTGGTTCGAAAAAACGCGATATTAACAAATTTCAATTATAATATTGTCGAAATAATCAAAATGTCAGATAAACCATTTGTGAACATCTGCACAGTCCACAACCAATTCGAATAAAAAGAAGAAGTTAATACGCGAACTAGACTAGGACGGTATATATACCCTATGGAAAAGGTACTATCTCCAAAAATGTTTTAAGATAGTTTAAATTAATTCCGGTATATAAGTGCTCGGCCAAGACTAAAATATTTTGATTAAAATATTTGATCTTGCTTGCGGTATATACACGGTCATAGTCTACATAGTCTCGTACGTTCTATCTTGACGAGTGGACAGTGGTCGGTGCAGGAAAAGAAAAGATGCGCGACGAAATTGTAGCACACCTACCGCACCTCTTTAAATTTCAACGTAAACAGTGAAGAAAGGTTGAAGCTTTTTCAGGGCGAAACCACATTTAGAAATTGTGTGCCTTACCGGGTGTACCTGGATATAAACAAAGACTCTCTATTTGTGTGTACAGTGTTCACGATAGATGGATTGCATGTTGTATCGACGCAAAACCATCGATGGTAAAAACATCGACCATCGGACCAAAAACATCGATGTTTTCGAAACATCGATGTTCGATGCTCATCCCTAGCTGGTCACCTAATCTGCAGCCAATGTGAATCTTCTAATTTTAACCGCCGATCCATAGAGTAGGGTGATTAGACGTCCCCACTCCATGTCCTGCTTTTTCATTCGGTGTCCCCATTTGGTGCGAGACGACCCTCTTTCATTTTTAAATGAAAAACCATTTTGAGACTTACTACTAAAATTTAATGCATTAAAGCATTCCCTGGCAATTTATGGGTTTTCTTGGTGGTTTATGGTAATACTTGTACAATTGATGATGAAAAGTGCGGAGAGCCAAGTGTTAACAGAGCGCTGAATTACGATTGGCTTTGCCGGTATTGATGAGAATAATATTTAGTCGATAATCACAAAAAAAAAAAACAATAAAATTTGTTATTGCTTTGCATTGCGACCATTTTCACACTTCTTGCTGGTAGTCCATTAAATTGTTGCGACCGCCGAGTCTGTCTGTGACTCTTCTTTTTGTGTAATGACTACCTCTTACCAGCGCCGAAGATGGATAACTGTTATTTGAAATATTGTTGTTTTCTTTTAAACATGGAGGAAAACTCTCAATAATTTCAATTTTGTTTCAAAATTAAAAAGCATCGTCATTGAGCAGGGTGGCACTCTGAAAAGTAAAAATGAAAATAACATCAGTAAACTTTTCGGAATCTGCCCCCAATTCTTTCCAGCATATCCACTTCAATTTGACACAGACTATCGTTTATGTAGTAATACATATTCGTAAATTTTTGTAAATTTCGAGTTCGCCTTATATATGTTTGTACCATTGTGATTCACCAAAGTAATTTAAAATTATCAAGATCGGGACCAATTCATTTGACAATAATTCATCCCTCCCGTCCGTCACAAAAATGATAAAGAACACTCGAAAACTGCTTTGTAGTTGATCGAGAAAGTTGAAAGGTACTGTGAGTTTAAGCTCACTGCCTTTTCATATCGCTGATGGGTGTAACAAAAGCTGGTCACTTAATCTGCCAGATTCGCTCGAAGGTTACAGCTCTACGAACTGAATGCTAGCTAGCCGAGGCGACGCGTTTTAAAAAACCGCGGGTTCGGTTTAGGATAGCACGAAAGGCGCAAATATCGAGACGACCGTCGGAGCTTATTTTGTTATACAATGCTCTGTCATACCCTGCTACATTAAGGCTGAATATCAACAGGCTCCTTTGGTAATAAAGGCGTCCTGTTTCGATTTTCTTAAGGCGAATTTTGACGCTATTAACTTAAAACTTAGGGAGGTTTACTGGTCTTCTATCCTTACACACACCAACTGTGAGACGGCCGTCGAAATATTCTACGAAATCCTTTTCAATATAATTGATGAAGCCTAAATATGCTACGAGTCGTAAAGAACTAATTTGGTTTAATAATACTATCTACAAAGCGATTTCGAGAAAGAATCGCGTTTACAAACGTTATCAACGTTACAAGCGTTTCTCTGACCTGCAAACTTATCGTAAACTTCGTGCTGAGACCAAACGACTTATACTATCGGCCCATTCTGCTTATCTCCTCAATATTGAAAAGAGTGTCAGAAACAATGAGAGTAAGCTGTTTTGGTCCTACGTAAAAAACATGCGAAAGTCTTCTTGTCACCCATCATCCCTTTCCCATGAAAACATAACCGCAAATCACCCTAATGAAATTTGTGAACTTTTCGTGACTTATTTCTCTAGCTCTTTTCATCAATCAACTGACTTAATACTGTCTCCTTCTGTTGACAATAGTATGTCCATACCTGAAGCGTCGATTCATTGATTCACAGGTCTACAAAATTTAAAAAAAAAATTTGGTGCCGCTGCGATTCAAGCATAATTTTAAAGCATCAGTCCTGTCAATACTCTCAGTGCCATTTTTTCATAAATACTACATGTAGTTTTTAGTTTACGCAAATTAATGAAATTGCATGGTAATCGATAGCCACGAGCGTTCCCAGATCGACTAAATATATCTAAAATCATTTGAATTGCTAAATATATACAGTTTGAGCATCGCATGTTCAGACGAAATAATATTTGACGTTTTGATGTAGTCCTGAATTTTTCTGTTGTGATTTACCGTTACTTTCAGGTAAAAGTTCAAATTGGGAGTCATGAAGCAATTTGTTAAGGCTTTGGATAAAAATGGTAGTTGTGGTAGCTGGGTTAAGTACATAGAGAAGCTTAAGGCAGGCATTTTTGACGGCCCTCAAATAAGACTTTTAATAAAAGATACCAGTTTTGGGCATTCGATGAATGATTTAGAGTCCTTAGCGTGGATTTATTTCGTCGACGTTGTGAAAAACTTTCTCGGCAATCATAAGGCTGAAAATTATCGGGTTTTAGTGCAAAAATGCTGGAAAATTTCAGAAATCTTGGTTGCAATATGAGTCCAAGATGCACTACCTCCATGGTCATTTGGATAAATTTCCAGTAAACCTAGGGTCTTATAGTGTGGAACAAGGCGAACGATTCCACTAGGACCTGATAATTGTGGAAAATCCTTATCAAGGTCGATGGGATGAACATATGATGGCGGATTACTGTTGGAGTATCATGCGTGAGTCCCCAGGAAAGTCTCATCTCAAGAAATCTCGAAAAAGAAGCTTCCTTCATGCCTGAAGTGTTAACAACATACATATTTTGGAACATTTCATCATTTCATCATATCTCCAAAACTACGCGTAGGATTTAAAAAATTTATATACCGTTAGAATCAGTATAGCAAGGCTACTCAAAAACAGTTTGAATCTCCTCGGCACCAAAACCCGTGTAGACCTGTCTGCTAAAGATAACTCATCTAGTGGCCCTGACGGTATATCTAGCTTTTTCTTAAGGAAGACACATAGCTCTATTTCAATTCCTCTGGCCATTATTTTTAATAAAAGCATATCGGAGTGTATCTTCCCTGCCAAGTGGAAACGTTCTTACGTTGTGCCTATTCCTAAAAAAGGGGATTCCAAAATAGCTTCCAGCTACCGCCCCATTTCTTTAATCTCATCTTGTTCTAAAATACTTGAACGAATTGTTTTTAACTACATAGAGGACCATATTTGACCACCTCATTAGTCCTCGTCAACATGGCTTTTGTAAAATGAATTCAACTGTTACGAATAGCAGAATTTGTCAATTTTGTTGCAAAGCCTGATGACCATTATTACTCTTACATTCTCTTTGAAGCCGGAGCCCATTTCGTTTGCCTATTATATGAACTGCACGCAACTAAAGAATGTTTCCACCATTAGCGATCTAGGTCTTACAACTTAATCAGTATAAGCTATACAATGTATCCTTTACTTTCAGGTAGAACATTGGAATAATCAAAGATCGCGCTATTTGCCAGTAGGAACAAACGGGAGAGTTATATTAGACGATACAATACGAATTTGCAGTAGTTCTTTCAATAAGGACGCTAGTGAATTAACCCATTTACTCAAATCGCCGCACTTTAAGGTAACCCATCCAATTTCAACAACAACAACATTTTTCTATATTCAGTTTGATCATCCTTTCCCAGGCCTTACTGTCATCTCATGATGAAATAAGCGAAGCTATCGAAGCCGACAATAGAGAATCTCATCTCCTCCCAATCGAATATTTAAATAGCGACATGCCAGCCGAAACAATAAAAATGGTCGGTTTGCGCCGTAAACGCAACGAACCACTTGGTCTTACCGTTGAACTCGATGAACACAATCAATTGATGGTGGCCCGTATTCTGGCCGGTGGTATAATTGATAAACAAGGAATGTTACATCCTGGCGATGTAATATTGGAAGTGAACGGTGTACCGGTACGTACGCCGGAAGATCTGCAAGCCGAAGTGTCGAAAGCAAAAGATAATCTTACGCTAAAGATCGGGCCAAATGTCGATGAAGAAATGAAATCGGCACGTTTGACAATGGGACAGGTAAAGAATGGTCAAAATTTAGAGCCTGGCAAAAAGTTAACTGTGAGTATTGTTTTTTGTGCTTTGTTATGTTTAAGTTGTTAGTACATAAGTACATATATTGATATGGAAGATTCCTGTTCTATCGAATTATTGAAATCTTATTATCGGAATTTCAAAAAAAAACTTAAAAAACTAGAAATTTGGCAGTGACATGGATTCAGAAGCCGCAGGTATATATTTTTTTAATAAAGCAACAAATGCATTTTGAAAAACTCCCTGCAAAATTATTAGTTCTCATCATAAAATCTTTTAACTCGCTGCTTATTGATAAGTTTGCATGAAGATATACACGCCGTAAAAATAGAAATACAAATTTCTTCTATTGATTAGAATGTTACTGCAAAAGTTGAATTTATTTAAAATTCGAATGACTTACATTTACTTGTATATATTGCAGTGTTATATGCGAGCGCTATTCGACTACAATCCCGAGGAGGATACTATTTTGCCATGCAAAGAGATCGGTTTGGCATTCAAACACGGCGATATTTTACAGGTAACTGATTAACAAAATACCATGCAATTGTTTGTTTTCAAAACCAATTCTATTTCAGATTATCAACGTGAAAGATCCCAACTGGTGGCAAGCAAAAAATCTCTCAAATCCCGAAAGTGAGGTGGGCCTGATACCGTCACAAGAGCTTGAAGAGCGCCGCAAGGCGTATGTTCATCCCGAAGCAGATTATGTCCATAAAATTGGCATATGCGGAACGAGGGTAAGTTACTGTTAAATCAATGAATTTTGTAGATTGACTTTAATCAAAATTATTTTCACAGATATCGAAAAGGAAAAAGAAAACCATGTACAAATCCATGGCAAATTGTGATTTCGACAAAGCCGATTTAATGATGTACGAAGAAGTTACCAGAATGCCACCGTTCAAGCGAAAGACTTTGGCCTTGGTCGGTGTGCAGGGTGTTGGACGTAGAACGCTCAAAAATCGTTTGGTGAACAGTGATCCTGATAAATTTGGAACCGTTATTCCACGTAAGATTACTCTTCTTTACATAGAAAAGTTTCTGTTTTTATGTTATTTAAAACTTACAGATACCAGCCGTCCGCCACGTGCCCTAGAAGAAAGTGGACAACGTTACTGGTTTGTCGATCGCGAAGAAATGGAAGAGGATATTAAGTGCAACAATTTCCTGGAGTATGGAGAATACAATGGAAACTTGTACGGTACACATTTGGATTCCGTTCGTGATGTGATTAAAGGCGGTAAGTAGTTCAATGACACGACTATAAAATATGAGAGAACTTAATATGTTTTGTTTCAGGTAAAATGTGTATTCTTGATTGTGCACCAAGTGCTCTTAAAATTCTACATAACAGTACCGAACTAATGCCATTTGTTGTCTTCATTGCCGCTCCGGGTATGGAGCAATTAAAGCAGATTTATGCCGAAAAGCGAGCTACAGGTGGCTCGAGTCGTAGTTTGGCGGTAAGTTTTCTAATCTAAAAGTGAGTTTTTTGTAGATCCAGTACAGAGGCTAGAAAACAACAGCAAGTGAAGTCATATAGGCCAATTTGTTGTTGCGCTCTATTATGTTACTCAAAACCAACCGAAGAAATTCGCCATAAAATTATGAAACGATGCCACATCGTAGTCATAACTGTTTTAATATAAAGAACCAATCATTCCAACACCTTTACATATCTATCTAATTTCTCTTGCAGTTTGATCGTCAAAGCTCCATTCGGTACAGTTCACGCCGTGCCCGAACCCTAGAATCTCTAGCCTCATTATACGAAGTAAGTAGCTATTGTCACTGATTGAATTTAACAATTTTATTGACTTCTTATTTTCCTACAGGATGAAGATCTCGTCTCAACCGTCGAAGAGAGCGCCATTTTACAACGAAAATACGAAAAATATTTCGATATGGTTATTGTCAATGAGGATTTCGACGAAACATTTAGAAAAGTTGTCGAAGCATTGGATCAATTAAGTCACGAACATCAATGGGTTCCGGTTAATTGGATCTATTAAACGGCGACGCGACGACAATTCCTCATGTTACATATTGTTGACTTTACAAAACAGAAAATTCCTTTTTGCACGTCCATTTTAAAACAGTAAATTTTTTGCTCATTTTTCTCTCTATATATTATGAAATTCTAGACAAATTTTGCCTAAGGAAACGTGAAACTGCCTAAGTACGATTTGTATACAAGAAAAATGTTATATAATATGTATTTAGCTAATGTAGTGATTATCACAAAATAAGTGGAAGAAAAACAAAAAGAGATGAAAAAAGAGAAAAATTATATACATATATTGGCAAATATTTTCACAATCTTATAGCATGCGAAAAAATATATACAAAAGTAAATATTTAAAAAATAATAATTCGTTTTCAATTACATATGCCTATTTATTCGAAGAAATTCTCTAGGAAGTGAAGTCGTTTCCTTATTTCCGCCTCCACTGTATTCTCCCCAAAAGAAAAGAAGAGAGTCGGAGCGTCTCTTTCATCCACACTCCCGTAGCTGCAGCAATGTATAGGGTAGGGTGCTATTCGCACGATTAGAACTCGGTCTCGTTTTTTAAACTGTTACTTTTAAGAATATTTTCATAAGTACGCCACTGTTCACCGTACATGCTATATTAGTTGGGTTTTTTTGCTCTTCGCGTGTAGTTTTGAGTCATTAACTCCATATAAAAAAAATACACCCAGATAATTTTCACCAATGCCACTACACACACGAGATAGACTTTAGGAAAATGAAATTTAGATGGCTAAGCATATGGAAAAGTACGGGAATTTCTCATTTTGGTGCACATGTGAAAAAATAAAAATTCAAAACAAATGTGCGAATGCTTCTTATGGTGTCGTTGGCGCACACATACGGAAATCCAAGGATTCCGAATCCAACGAAACTTAATTTAAAAAGTGACAACTTGCCCAGCTTTAATTTTTTATATGGAGTTTCGATGAATTCGTGGGTGTGCGACCTTAGACTGCATGTAAATACCTATAATGTGATGAAATCCACCAAATCTAAAAAATAAGCAGACGAGAGTAAGATAAAGATGCGAAACTACTGTTAGGTGTCAGCTGTTTCAACGAACAAGCTGGTCTTAACCGGAGAGTTAACCACGATGAGCAAAAAATTCTCTTATTGTCATTTCTAAATTCTGTAGATGGGTTCACACGGAGAATCCGAATCCATTTTTTTGCATTCATGGATCTAAGAAAAAGTATGATTTTGACAGAACCAAATCTAAAATAATGAATTCGGATTGTCCGTGTGTGTGCCGCATAAGAAGCTCTAGAAATTTACTAGTAAATTCGTCAGAGGTCCGTTTCACCGGACACGAACCTTTAAAAGCTTTTTCCATGGCTTTCTCTAATGACTCAGCCTCCTTGGTACAGTGTTTGACCGTATACTTATCCGTCTGAACTTCTTCCAGTCTTACGGTTGGACCTGTTCCCGCTGTTAAATTGGATGAACTAAAGTGAAAACAGAGGAAGGCATTAATGCCAAAGATGAGAAAATATTTGTTAATGCAATTGTTAAGCCAATCGGGTAACTATCCTAAATCTGATAAGGGCTACGGATATTATTTTCAATAATTAGGTTCAATAATTTTTCGGCAAAAACCCTTGAGCTCTTGATAGATGCATCGTGAATTCCGAATTCGATGTTGTCCTTCCTTACGAAGACCGGCTACTGTGCCAATATTCAGAGCTGATATTCTGTAAGGCAATAGTTTTTATATAATTCATAATAAGTATATATGGTATACTGTTCTGCGTACGGTAGGCAAGCAAATTTTTCATAGAGAATGTCAAAGCCTATTCGTACTATCGTAATATTTTCTACGACATGCTAAAACTGTCTATTGCATCTTGCATGGCTTGTTGTTGTTTTTAGCGAAACTGCCCTTTTTGAGAACGTATGACGCTGCGAGACCACTTTTCGGAAACATTTTCTTGCAAATCAACAATTTTTCTGAACTAACAGCAAAAAAAATTGACCAAGCTGTTAGGACTTTATTCCCCAAATACTAGTTGGTTCAGTCGCAGTAAATCTAGAGCAGTTGAAAGCAAAAACAGGCTTTGCATTGGATAAGCCGCGTTGCAGAAAAGTGTGACCGTTGATATTTTTATCGAAAGGGTTCTACTCGGATCCCGGAACCTCTTTCAGAAGATATCGAAGGCAATGCCTGACCTGTCGCGGTGGAATGACCTGTCGCGGTGAATGATGATAATTCTGATGATACCGTAGATAATAACCGCCTAGATGCTGTTTTTACAGGGGTCAATTTTGGTAATAAGTATACTGGCAACAATCGTGTCACACTATGAAAGTGGGCGTCAGCAGACATGTGCAGGCATCCTTTGGCAGTGTATAGAGCAGAATTCCGACATTTCTGAATTTTGATTCAGTTTGTGCAATCCGTACCATCATATTCGATATTCGACAAACTGCTTAACCCACCGCTTGGTATATGATATAATATATCATTAGAAAGGAAATTTTGTGTAATTTAAATCGCTGTAAATATTACAGTTAACAAGATATTGGCGAAAAATCATAATTTCACCCCTTCGCCACCCCCTCTCCCCCAAATGTGACGCGCAAAAAAGTCTAACTTTTTACTGCGTAATGCGGTAACGTCAAACGAAATAATGTCAATTGACGTTATTTCGTCGGAAAAAGGAAATAATGGCAATTGACATTAACTCCTTTTGCCCAAAGGAAATAAAATCAGTTGACATTAATTCGCTTTTTGATAAATTGCCTTCCAGCAGATCGCCATATAGGTATTGCATATTTTTTGTTAGCACATCGCGATATAAAGCTTTTAGGGCGTCTTTGATGAATTTTCCTTATAAAAAGCATGTCTAATGTTGAATACCAAACTTTTTTATTTGAACAAAAATGAAATACATATTACAAAAATATTCTCATAGAGGATTCAACAATTTGTCTACAAAAAGGGCACAAAATGCTTGAGTTTGTTTCGGCTGCTTTTTGGGATATGACCTCAAAACATTTCAAGCAAGTTTTTACATGGTTGCAGAGTTGCAACAATACTTCGCGCCCATTTTCCATACAAATAATGCAATCAACATTGTTTTCCTCTATTTGATCAGGCACTGCAACGTTCAAGGAAAGATTTCTCTCCTCTTCGCCGTAACAACTATTTACCTCTGTCTGTTCAATATTCTCGTTTAGCAAATTGTTTTGCCAACTAGTTAATTGATTGAAAGCCAGGGGCGGCCGGTCTAAGTGGGCAGGTAGGGCACTGCCCACCCTACAAAATGCTAGCTAAAAATAAATAAAATAAAAATAAAAATTATTTCTTAGAACATAATTGATTCATTAATTGTGATTTTTGTATTACCTCATTGATCCAAACGATATCGAGAAAAACATGTCCTTTTTCTTTCAAACCAATATATTTCGGGCAGTGCCCATCTTCAGGGTTTGTTTTCTACAAAGAATTGAGACATATTTGAACAACAATAATGAGTGAATGTATAAATTAATTACCTAGAACTATGTATAAAATAAAAATACAAAATAATTGAACACAAGCGAGAACAATGTTAACTGGATGGTATGGTAGACAAAGAATGTTTATAATAAATTAGTTGTCAAATATGTTAACATAATATGTACATACATATGTAATATAAAATAATAGCGACTGAATAGCTGTCAAATTGAAGCTAACTCTTAATTAAATTAATATAGATGTTACTAAAGTCCTTCTTATCGGTTTTGTCGTTACAAGCTTTATTTTCGTGCCTGATGATGTGATTAACTTCGTAAATTTGTAGTTTCTTCTTATTTTTCTGGTTGACTAGAACTTGTGCATCATCAAAGTTAAAGGTGTGTTTATTCATGATCGAGTGTTTTGCCAAGGCGGATAAGTTCTCATTCAACGTCTTTTTTGTGTCATTTTTATGTTGGTTCAATCGAGTCCCTAATTTTTGAATGGTCTCGCCAATGTACGTTTTGTCACAGTCTTTACAGTCGACTTTATATACAACTCCAGATTTTTCGCGTATTGGAATTTTGTTCTTCAACTGGGTGAACAATTTGTTATTTTTATTGGGGGGACGCATTGCTATTTTTAGTTCGGGGACAAACTGCTGACAAGTTCTTGAGATATTCTCGCTTAATCCTGGAATATAAGCAAGTGATGAAAAATGAAGATTGGGTGCTACAGTAGCTGTTGTTGTAGTGTTGTTTTCTTTTGATAGATACGCGTAGCTGGTGCCATTCGGAGATTTTTTTGCTACGTACCTCACCAATCATCTTTTCAATTAGTTTACCGGGATAATTATTCTTACGCAAAGTCTGTTTTATGCGGTCGAGGTTATCTTTCCAGAAGCATTTGTGGCTAACTCTAAACACTTTACGGATGAAAGATTTGGCTACATTTGTCTTCATCTTAAGTGGATGATTGGAATAGAAGTTGAGTAACCGATTAGATGCAATAGGTTTATGGTACCAATTCGTAATTATTTTTCCACGATCCGTTCGGTGTAGAGTAAGATCTAAATAGTCTAGCCTTTTATTATTTTCTATTTCATATGTGAATTGGATGTTGGGATGATATGAATGTAATGCTTCGAGTGTTTGTTGAATTTTATCTTCCGGTATTGCAGTCAAATGATCGTCGACATAAGAGAACCAAAAAAGTGGCAAGAAATCTAATTTTAATAATGCATCGTTTACTACATCATCTAGAACTCTTTCTACTAAAATTGGAGCTAGACTAGATCCCATAAAGAGTCCCGATTTCATTGTGATGTACTGATCTTTGTAATTAAAATAATTACAATCTATAAGACAAAATCGCATTAAATTCAAAAATTCCTTCTTCGGAATGCTGGTGTGTTTGCTAACATATTTGTCGAAATCTCTGTTTATTACATTTAGGGCCAACTCAGGTGATATGTTCGTGAAGCAATTAGTTACATCGAACGAAATTAGCTTATAGTTGTTGGGTATCGTCCGTTTTATAATCTTTTTAACTAACTGAGATGAGTTTTTTAGGCCATAGTTCGATGTAAAAGCTTTCCTTAATATGTTAGCGAGAAACTTTGCTGTTTTATATGCTGCCGAATTTATTGTAGATACGATAGGTCTTAGTTTTCGATCGGGTTTATGGATCTTCATTTGGCCGAATATTCGAGGTGCAACCGCAGTATATGTTTTCAGTTCGGAAGCTTGTTTTTCCGAGATATAATGTTTGTGTTTATTGCACAAAGTACTGATGAGTCGGTTATTCTTTCTCTCAAGAGATAGTGTTGGGTCCGCTTTTAAAATTTCAAAATTGTTTGTATCGTTTAAAAGCTCTTCCATTTTGGCATCGTATTCCGACTTATTTGCGATAATAGTGATGTTGCCTTTATCGCTGTTTAGTACACATACTTGAGGGTGCTCTCGGAGAAATTTCGCTGTTGTTTTTGCTGCTGTCATTATGAATTTCTCTATTCTATTGAATTTTCTCGGAGCTTTCAAGTATCGAGTTACTTCGTACGTGAGATGCGCTCGCATTTGCTTTTTGATGTTTACATCAGCGAATCGAGAGATAATAAATTCAATGTCCGCAATCAAATCTAATGTTGGCAGCTGTTTGATTGGAATCGCGAATTTCGGGCACTGCCCGAAATATATTGGTTTGAAAGAAAAAGGACATGTTTTTCTCGATATCGTTTGGATCAATGAGGTAATACAAAAATCACAATTATTCTAATTCGATCCCGGCAATACAACATACGAAAGTTGTTTTATCAACTTTTATCACATAATTGCTTCCAATACTCTAATCATATGGAAAACGTAGCATCACTTCAACCTACTGCGAACACCGACGACAACCACAATATGGATAATTTTTCGACTGTCAAAAAACTGGCGAAACAAAAGTCTCGATTGGTTTTTCTACTTAAGTGTCGTAGATGGCAAATTATACCGCGCTTCATTTTAAATAAAACCAACCGCGTCTACGTTAAAACTGAATGCAAAAGGGCTGTATCCTATGTCAACACAGCACTAACAAATCTTCGGCACGAAATGTTAAAGGCAGAAATAGCAGATTGCAACTTTGTCATTAAACACCTCACTCGAAACTGTTCACCGAATGTATTCAATAGCGACGTCTATAAACAACAATTGGACGAAAACAATAAACAATTGCACAGTAAATTTATGGAATTGCAAATACAACAACACCCGATTGAAAACATTCACTTAGATGAGAATTTTATACGAAATGTCTCCAACATTGAAATTCCTAGATCGATGATGATACTTCTCAGTCTTGGCCCGAAATTCGCGATTCCAATCAAACAGCTGCCAACATTAGATTTGATTGCGGACATTGAATTTATTATCTCTCGATTCGCTGATGTAAACATCAAAAAGCAAATGCGAGCGCATCTCACGTACGAAGTAACTCGATACTTGAAAGCTCCGAGAAAATTCAATAGAATAGAGAAATTCATAATGACAGCAGCAAAAACAACAGCGAAATTTCTCCGAGAGCACCCTCAAGTATGTGTACTAAACAGCGATAAAGGCAACATCACTATTATCGCAAATAAGTCGGAATACGATGCCAAAATGGAAGAGCTTTTAAACGATACAAACAATTTTGAAATTTTAAAAGCGGACCCAACACTATCTCTTGAGAGAAAGAATAACCGACTCATCAGTACTTTGTGCAATAAACACAAACATTATATCTCGGAAAAACAAGCTTCCGAACTGAAAACATATACTGCGGTTGCACCTCGAATATTCGGCCAAATGAAGATCCATAAACCCGATCGAAAACTAAGACCTATCGTATCTACAATAAATTCGGCAGCATATAAAACAGCAAAGTTTCTCGCTAACATATTAAGGAAAGCTTTTACATCGAACTATGGCCTAAAAAACTCATCTCAGTTAGTTAAAAAGATTATAAAACGGACGATACCCAACAACTATAAGCTAATTTCGTTCGATGTAACTAATTGCTTCACGAACATATCACCTGAGTTGGCCCTAAATGTAATAAACAGAGATTTCGACAAATATGTTAGCAAACACACCAGCATTCCGAAGAAGGAATTTTTGAATTTAATGCGATTTTGTCTTATAGATTGTAATTATTTTAATTACAAAGATCAGTACATCACAATGAAATCGGGACTCTTTATGGGATCTAGTCTAGCTCCAATTTTAGTAGAAAGAGTTCTAGATGATGTAGTAAACGATGCATTATTAAAATTAGATTTCTTGCCACTTTTTTGGTTCTCTTATGTCGACGATCATTTGACTGCAATACCGGAAGATAAAATTCAACAAACACTCGAAGCATTACATTCATATCATCCCAACATCCAATTCACATATGAAATAGAAAATAATAAAAGGCTAGACTATTTAGATCTTACTCTACACCGAACGGATCGTGGAAAAATAATTACGAATTGGTACCATAAACCTATTGCATCTAATCGGTTACTCAACTTCTATTCCAATCATCCACTTAAGATGAAGACAAATGTAGCCAAATCTTTCATCCGTAAAGTGTTTAGAGTTAGCCACAAATGCTTCTGGAAAGATAACCTCGACCGCATAAAACAGACTTTGCGTAAGAATAATTATCCCGGTAAACTAATTGAAAAGATGATTGGTGAGGTACGTAGCAAAAAATCTCCGAATGGCACCAGCTACGCGTATCTATCAAAAGAAAACAACACTACAACAACAGCTACTGTAGCACCCAATCTTCATTTTTCATCACTTGCTTATATTCCAGGATTAAGCGAGAATATCTCAAGAACTTGTCAGCAGTTTGTCCCCGAACTAAAAATAGCAATGCGTCCCCCCAATAAAAATAACAAATTGTTCACCCAGTTGAAGAACAAAATTCCAATACGCGAAAAATCTGGAGTTGTATATAAAGTCGACTGTAAAGACTGTGACAAAACGTACATTGGCGAGACCATTCAAAAATTAGGGACTCGATTGAACCAACATAAAAATGACACAAAAAAGACGTTGAATGAGAACTTATCCGCCTTGGCAAAACACTCGATCATGAATAAACACACCTTTAACTTTGATGATGCACAAGTTCTAGTCAACCAGAAAAATAAGAAGAAACTACAAATTTACGAAGTTAATCACATCATCAGGCACGAAAATAAAGCTTGTAACGACAAAACCGATAAGAAGGACTTTAGTAACATCTATATTAATTTAATTAAGAGTTAGCTTCAATTTGACAGCTATTCAGTCGCTATTATTTTATATTACATATGTATGTACATATTATGTTAACATATTTGACAACTAATTTATTATAAACATTCTTTGTCTACCATACCATCCAGTTAACATTGTTCTCGCTTGTGTTCAATTATTTTGTATTTTTATTTTATACATAGTTCTAGGTAATTAATTTATACATTCACTCATTATTGTTGTTCAAATATGTCTCAATTCTTTGTAGAAAACAAACCCTGAAGATGGGCACTGCCCGAAATATATTGGTTTGAAAGAAAAAGGACATGTTTTTCTCGATATCGTTTGGATCAATGAGGTAATACAAAAATCACAATTATTCTAATTCGATCCCGGCAATACAACATACGAAAGTTGTTTTATCAACTGTTGTGTCTATTCCGATAATTGAATACACAACTATTAACGATTTAATTAGACTTTATTGATGATAAGTGTGTCGTGGCAGAGATAACCTTACAGAGTGGTGTTCTGACATTACGAACTAGTGTTGCCAATCTGTATACATTACAATCCTCCCTCAGATTAATATTACGTACTTATATGTAATAATTAATTCAATCAATTGTACATATAATTCAATACTTAATACATTTTATGATGCTTTGTAAAACGATGTTTGTTTTCTTATTCTTACTGGGTGTTGACGCCGGTCGACTTGGTCGCTGTCGCTGGTTGGTACCTCTGGTTGTTCGTCAATGATTTCGATTCCGTCTTCTGCGTCATCATAAATAGACTCCGTGTCCGATTCGATTGTTTCCTCTGGGGGAGCATGTGATGATGTTTGGTGACCTTGCAACCCAACTACGTCCGATTCTTCGACTCGTTTCCGTAACTGGAATTCGTGCCGCTTGTGCACTTCGCCGTTATCAAACTCGACCAGATACACTCGGAAACCTGTTTGACGGATTACCTGTCCTTTGACCCAAGTTTTCTTCTCACCTCGGAACCTTCGTGTCCATACTGGATCCAATTCGTTGAACTTCCCCTTCTTCAGAGATCGCTCCTTTCGTGGTCGTAATTTGTCAAAATAGGTTTCGACTCGTCGGCCCATCAATAACTCGGATGGAGACTTCCCTTCCGGAAGAGTCGTTGTTCGTGTAACCAGAAGAAAACAGTTCAGTTCCTCCTTCACGTTGTCGTTCGGACCAAGTTTCTTTAAGAAATTCTTTACTGATTGAACAGCTCGTTCAGCGACTCCGTTTGATGATGGCATATACGGCGCGATACGATAATGATGAATTGCGTTTCGTTTGCAAAATTGCTCAAACTCGTTCGATGTAAAACCTCGACCGTTGTCTGAGACTATCGAATCCGGCAACCCATGCGTTGCAAATAACTCTCTCAGACGAGCAATCGTCGGTCCTGATCCCGTAGATGATACAATACATGCATCGATCCACCGTGAGTATGTATCAGTTACGATCAGATACAATTTCCCGCGGAACGGTCCCGCATGGTCGATGTGGATTCTGGACCAAGGCTTTTCAGCCAGCTCCCAAGGATGCGTCTGCTTCGGGGGGTTCGGTCGTGTCTCCTGACAAGCTTGGCAACGGCCCACGAGATCGGCAATATCCTTGTCGATGGCTGGCCAATATACATGTTGTCGAGCCAACGTCTTCATCTTTACAATGCCTGGGTGAGTAGCATGTAAAGCCTCTAGGATAGACTTGCGGGCCTTCTTCGGAATTATTAACCGTGTTCCCCATAGCAAACAATTTCCTTCGATGGAGATCTCGTTTCGTTTTGCGAAATATGGTAGCAACGCCGCTTGAATTTTCTTTGATGAGTCTGGCCAACCGTCCTTCGCAAAGGTCAATACGAGCCCTAACTCTTCGTCTTCCTGCGTAAGATTGGCCAATTCCCTAGATGTAAATGTGGTTACATCCTTATGGTCGATGTAGTTGATGGATTCTCCTTTCATTGGGGCACGACTCAGATAGTCTGCGTTAGTCATCTTATTTCCAGCGCGGTATTGCAGCTCGAAGTCATACGCACTCAGGAAAATTCGTCGTCTCAACATCGTTGCCGATATTACTTCTGGACACGCTTTCTGACCAAGGATTCCCAACAACGGTCTGTGATCCGTCATCACTACAAATGATCTTCCATACAGAAAGTTATGAAATTTTCGCACCGCAGAAACGATTGCTACTGCCTCGCGGTCAATTTGCGCATAATTTCTCTCCGCTGCCGTTAATGTTCGGGAATAGTATGCTATAGGTTTCTCAGAACCGTCTTCCATTGTGTGGAATAGCACTGCTCCGATTCCGAACGGAGAAGCGTCCGCGACTACACCAACTGGACGGCTAAGGCTGTAATGCGCTAAGACTTGCTCGGATGATAGTGCATCTTTCAACTTTTCAACCGCCGCAGTATGTCTTTCCGTCCACGTCCACTCGGCATTCTTATCCAGCAAACGATGTAATGGTTCTGCTATAGTCGCCTTTCCTTTTAAAAACGGTTGATAGAACCCAATAAGTCCGAGAAACGCTTGCAGTTCATTCTTTTTTGTAGGAATAGGCGCCTTCTTGATAGCATCCACCTTTTCATCCATTGGTCGGACGCCTTCAGGTGTGATTTTAAATCCCAAGAAAGGCACGCTGGTAGCTTTGAAAACGCATTTCTCTTTCCCGAGTCGTAATCCGTTCTTCTTGAAGATCGAAAAAATTTGCCGCAATTTACTGGCTAGGTCTTCTTCATTATCTGCGATAACGATGATATCATCGAAATAGGGAAGAACTCCACGTAATTCTCCTAACAACCCTTCCATCAACGATTGAAACACTCCGGGTGCTGAAGCTATTCCGAATTGCAGACGATTCACTACATACGTTCCCTTGTGTGTTGCTATCGCTTGGATTTTCGCGGAATCTTCATCGACCGATAATTGTTGATACGCCTGAGACATATCCAATTTCGCAAACAGTTTACCGTCCCCTATTTGTGCCAGTAGCTCATTGATAGATGGTACCTTCTGCGTATGTTTCCTCAATTGCGGATTAACGGTCGACTTATAGTCTCCGCAAATTCGCAAAGATCCATTCGGCTTCTTTACAGCAACGATCGGCGTGGCCCACTCTGAGTAATCTACTCGCCGCAGAATTCCCTGACTCACAAGTTTCGACAATTCTTTCTCAATTGGATCACGCAGCGCCATTGCAACTGTTCTGGGCTTTAACGCGACGGGTCTCGCATTTTTGCTAAGTTCCAACTTGACAGGTGGCCCGGTGTATTTTCCTAATTCCGTGTTGAATATTTCAGCGAATTCACCAACGACCTGATTGACAGTGACTTTACACTCTGACACACGATGAACGCCTTCAATTCGAATGCCCAGTTTCTGGAACCAGTTCCTTCCTAATATAGGTGATGCATTACAGTCCACCACCAATAATGGCAATTTAGCGATGGACTTTCCATTGTATGTCACCGTCACGCTCGCTTCTCCCAACACAACGATGCGACCACCTTGCACATCCGTGATGTTTGTTGATTTTTTTGTGAGAACGACGTTAGGAAAGCATTCATTGAAAGTTCTATTCGATACAATTGTGTACGGAGAGCCACTATCGACTTCGAAACGAATTGTACGTCTGTCAAAAACTATAGTAGCGAACTGTGAGCTATTCGAATCCGAATGTGATGCGACACAGTTAATTGACTTCCCGCGGTTCGAACGATTTTCGTATTTCTTTTGGCTTGACTTTGCTGTCGGTTTATTTTGAGCTGAGAAACAAACTCGTTGCAGATGACCTTTCTTCCCGCATGCCCGACAGATTGCGTCTTCGTATTTGCATGAACCTGAGTGACTCGATCCACAACGGCGACACGCATTTTGTTTGGGTTTCGATGGTTGTTGATGTATCTTTTTGACACCATCCTCCTTTATGTGGCGTTGTTCGATTTTTGCCCCTTCTGCCGCTACCGCTGTGTCGATCGCCACTTGCTTTGTCAAATTCTTCTCGTTCTCCTGCAACAATCGTCGTTGAACGGCCTCGTCTTTCAAGCCGCAGATGAATTGCGTGATGAGCATCGAGTCCAATAGTGTTTGAAATTGACAGTCGATTGCCAATTTCTGCAAGTCCGCCATAAATTGGTTGGCTCCCTCATCCGGAAGTTGATTTCTTTTAAAGAAGTTGAAACGCGCTAGCCAGACGGATTTTCTAGGAACAAAGAATCCACATAATTTTTTAATAATATCTTCGTATGATGTTTTCGTTACCTGGACGGGGGCGGTCAAGCTGGAAATTGTCTTGTACAATTTATGACCGCCCACCGTGACTAGCGTCGCCCTTTTCTGCTCCGGCTTGGTGATGGAGTTGGACTCTAGGAAGAATTCAAATCGCTCGAAGTAATCCGTCCATTCCTCGGGGGTATCCACGTTGAATGGTTCCATAGATCCCAACTGTCCCACTGATTGGATTGAGGGCGTAGATGAGGGCTTTCCTTTCTCCTTAGAGGTATTTCCACCATCGTCGGTCATTTTGAGGTTAGATTTTGGATTTCTTCCAATCTCGCCTCAAATACTTTGAAAAATCGTACTTTTCAAACGTAGACTCGTTCTAACACGACTGCGCCACTTGTTGTGTCTATTCCGATAATTGAATACACAACTATTAACGATTTAATTAGACTTTATTGATGATAAGTGTGTCGTGGCAGAGATAACCTTACAGAGTGGTGTTCTGACATTACGAACTAGTGTTGCCAATCTGTATACATTACATCAACTTTTATCACATAATTGATTCACTTCGGTACCTACATGCATATCTAACTTAACGTAACGTAACTTTCCTTAAAATGACAATAGCCACTCATTAGTACTTAATCACGATTAAATTGCCAATATAAAAAACTCCTCTCCTCTACATAAGCGAAAGCTCATATTGATATCAATTGATATAAGAAGCGCACGCGTGAATCACCAACCATTATGTACATTGCATTGCGCCCATTCATACTTCCTTCATGTATCTGCTCATCATCTCAGCTCAACCTATGGGCAGAAAGCCTTTCTGCCCACATGTACCATCAATCTATTCTATAGCTATTCCATAGCACATGGAGTCACGATGAATCTTCTTATACGCTCAACGCAGTATATGAACTTCACTAAAGGGCATGCCCAATACTACACTAGTAGGTATCCATGAACTAGTTATGCCCAGTTGGCGGAATCATGTTTCCGGATTTGGACTTTTATATTTTATATCGATAGTATATCGGTTAAAAGTGATTGTCGGTCACTTAAAAACATTTGTCGGTCTTTAATTAAAATATTATAAAAAAAAGAAACTCACCATTTCAAAAGTGTTTTTATGGAAAAAAAGGTATTAAATGGGGGTTAATTTGGATTTTTTTTACTTATATCGATAATCCGTCGTTTGTCCGTTCCTGTCGGTCACTTGTTGGGCTCCGACGAACCTTTGTAATATAATTAACATCAAATTAAGCAAAACGCCCAGTTAGCGGAAAAAAATGGGGAATTCTGGAATTTAAGGTTTCAATCGAAAGTTTATAATTTTCCGAGAAATGTCGGTCAATTAAAAACACTTGTCGGTCCTTAATTATTTAGAAAAAAGCATCTTAAAAGTTAAAAATACCATCGATCGTTTACATCTACTCGATATTAGATGGCGCCACATGTGTAGTGTGGTGTGTTTCAGCCGATCCACAAACCTGCACGGGATAAAGTTTAGAGAAATCATATGTAGATGACTAATGATTCTTAATAATTCTTCTTACGAGATGATAGCGTAATGTTCCGAAATCTCATTAGTCATCCACATATGATTTCCCTAAACTTTATCCAGTGCAGGTTTGTGGCTCGGCTGAAACACACCACTATATACATGTGGCGCCATCTAATATCGAGTAAATGTAAGCGATTGATGGTATTTTTAACTTTTAAGATGCTTTTTTCTAAATAATTAAGGACCGACAAGTGTTTTTAATTGACCGACATTTCTCGGAAAATTATAAACTTTCGATTGAAACCTTAAATTCCAGAATTCCCCATTATTTTCCGCTAACTGGGCGTTTTGCTTAATTTGATGTTAATTATATTACAAAGGTTCGTCGGAGCCCAACAAGTGACCGACAGAAACGGACAAACGACGGATTATCGATATAAGTAAAAAAAATCCAAATTAACCCCCATTTAATACCTTTTTTTCCATAAAAACACTTTTGAAATGGTGAGTTTCTTTTTTTTATAATATTTTAATTAAAGACCGACAAATGTTTTTAAGTGACCGACAATCACTTTTAACCGATATACTATCGATATAAAATATAAAAGTCCAAATCCGGAATCATGATTCCGCCAACTGGGCATAACTCCATGAACTTGTGTAACGTTCGCGAGCGCGTGGCCCGTGGCGCTGTTCTAGTAGTTAGATACTCGTAGCATAGTGCGTGGTGCATGGATACAATAATAAGGCCGTTTCGCATTTAAATTGTGCATGGTGCATTGTAGAGTATTTAATTTGTGCGTGTGTTTTTGTCAGTTTTTCTCCCATTTTTGAAGTGGTTTGGAGGCGTTATACTCGTACTTGTAGCAGTAGTGCATGATTACGTTATCAACGGCCGTTTTTTATTTGTTACGTATGTTTTTAGAAAACACTAATCGCTTTTCTCTGATTCCCTACATTTTAGTGTTATTAATTACTATTATAAAATATTTATTTTGGTGATGGGATTAATATTAAAATCTTATTTATTTGATCTAATATGTATTTTGCTTGATATAGATACCTATTTATATTTTCTCCTCTATGATCTGGAAGTTTTAAATTTAGTTTGTATGTAATGTAATGATTTTTTGTTGTTGTTATATTATTGCATGTGCATGGTATAGAAAACAATTCCCACTTCTATTCCTCACACCTTTTTCCTCCCCATGGCAAGAGGGATCTAAACCCTCCCCGCTAGCTCTTGCTGGGCAGTGCATTTTATTTGCGTAATTGTAGAAATACATAGCAGCTTGAAAGTATAACTAACTTCCTAATTTACAGGAATTGTCTTTAATAAATTATTTATTAAGGAAGATTTTTAGGTATGTCCTGTTATTGTGCGAAAGAATGTTGGCATTGCTTTTAAAAAAATAATTTTAAGTAAACAAACTTTCGGACATAATGTCTCATCATAATTTAATATATCATTACAATTAATCATATATTAGGTGATCCGTTTGGGTTGCCTTTTCTAGCCTCAAATGAAAAAAAAGGAAGAGGTATCCAAATTTGAATTACCATTAAAAGGAGCAGTGCTTAATATTAACTTATTGAATATAATTTTATTGAAATATTGTCGCGACTATTGCTGGTCCCTTTGAAAGGTAAATACTGGATTATTTTTCCACATTGTGACCGTTCTCTGCCAAAAAAAATTCATGTAATATAGGATTCCGAACTGTAGCTATTTGTATGCATTTTCATGGTACGATTGAGCATAACTGATTTGTAAAAAACAACTCTAAACGATTCACCTAATACATACGTAAATACAACAAGCTTAAAAACATTAAAATGGACCACGATATAAAGAATACATATAAGATAGCGACAAGTGGGAGAGTCAGAGAAACGAATGACGTATTCTTTCCTGTGACGTCATTTCTCTTAACGCTCTTAAGGCACAACACTGTGCACAACGACAACATAGTTGGCGTGTCAACGGATTGAATTTAGTGTAATAAAAAATGTTTGTTTATTTTCTGTAGTTACGCCATATTTTGCATAGCAACGCCATCATATTAAAGGCGAATCAAAATATTCGTTTTATTTAAAAAATACATGTACAGTAGAATCTCCATAATTGGCCACCCATATGACGGAAGGAAATACATATCTTATGTATGTATTGGGCAAGTATAAACGAACATGATAAAAAGGACCATTCACATAAAACATACATAATTGTTTGTATATTTTATAATACAGTTTTGTGTATTTTTCTTTTTGAAAATTTGTTATTAATAATTTCAGAATTTAGTTGTCTTATGCGAAAAAAAAACATCCGGGTTCTAAAAAACAATTTTTTCACCTTTTCTTCACAGGCAATTTCCCTTTCATTAGCAATTAAAATCATTTTTTTTTAAATATTTTTTACATAATTTCATTTCCCCGTTCGTCTCTAGGAATATATTATTCAATTCCTCTATGAACCATCATTTAATCTGTTGGTTTGCAGAGTCCACCTTCGTCCAAATGATAAGTCCAAGTATAAGAACGATTATACTCATTTGGATTAACGCTTGTTTCGGGATTTGAAAATCTCACTCGGTGGCAGATGTAACCCGCTAAATGTTCGAGTCCATCACCAGTGGAAAATCTTCGGACTCGTCTTCCTCCTCGGAAAGATCTCTGAGAATATTAATTGCAAATAAAATTTTTCCTAAAATATGAATATGGCGTAGGTAAAACATGGTTGAATGGCAGTTGAATGGCGTAATTACAAATTACCTGTTAGACCAACCTCATGACTCTTTAAGTCGGGGGTATCATCTGCATTAGTGTTGGCGTTGTCAGATATACAACCTTCATTAAAACCCAATATATAATTTCGAAGCCTGTATTTAAATTCAATGCGATCGGGATGGTTTTTTCTTGTCATATTGTAAATAAGATACTCAATAAGACACTTTACTATTAATTATATTACTGTTTAGAAAAGGTTTACTGTATATAAAATCAACGTATTTAGTGAGCTGTCATTGCATACGATTTGTTGTTGATTTTTTATAGTAAATATATTAATCATAGTAATATCGTTCTCATTCAGTAGTATACGTTCTCTTTCGATTGATGACGTCACAGGAAAGACGGAAAGAGCTTATGACCATGCCCTAAAATGGACTGACTAACAAAGAGCACAATTTAAACGCATTAAAAAACAGTGTGGATATGCATGTATAGTATTCTTTCCTGATGGTAAATCTGCCCACCCGGCTCTGTACTTCACGAGCCGCCACTGTTGAAAGCATCTGCAACGCTTATCTGGCCACAACGCCGCTTGCTTATAATCTCATTTATTTGCATAGACCGGTCTCTGGTTCGTTTCCTAGGCCGACGATGGAGGTCTAAAGCCCCATCTAGGCTACTTTTAAGGTCGCCGGATTTAACCACGTCTTCGTTTTGAATTATCGCCAGGAATTTAAAGACGGTACCATGTTTTGCTAGCTTATTGCTAAGGTAGAAATGGTAACTCTCCGCCGCACGCGTTGTCCTCACAGACTTATTCTAAACGGAAAAATTAGAAGGCGTCTCCTAAATAAATAAAACACATAATAATGCTTCCAGGCTGCTATTTATGTATATCATTTAAACTCAATTTCATGATAAAGTTAAATATAACTAAGTTCCTTATAGGGTCTCGTCTAATAATAATAATGGAACATTTTGTTTTGTTAGCCATTCATTTGAGCACGAACATAAAACTTTTCCACCCAGAGAGAGTAAAAGAGCGTTCTAGGGTGAAATACTGAGGGTAGTAAGCCTTTAAGCTGCAGAGTGGGCGTAGCGCACGCAAGAAAGTTTCTGCGTGGCTAGATTTTTTTATAAAATGCAAATTTGTATGGGCTTCGCTCGCTCCGTGGCTTAAGGGATTACCACCATCAATATATCTACCTAGAATGCTCGCATCGCTCGCTCTGAAAAAAAAACAAAACTCTATTAGTAACTACTGGTTATACGCCAGCTATCATGATATTGAGAAGTTTGGCTTCAGTTTACCTTTTTCATCCATTGTCGGTCAAAATATTGGAGAAATACCTCTAAAGCCAAGCGGGATGATTTTTTTTAAATGTTTCATCTCTTCTTTTAGAATGTTTATTCCGGCTTCTATGTCTTCAGGCGACAATAGCGGCAGCACCAAAATTTTTTTATAAATGCGCCGAGCGACTTCATCCTGTCCGCAAACTAGTGTAAAATTTTGAATTTTGCGGGAGTTGCGTCTTAGAGCTTGACAATAATGGAACCAGCATGGAATCAGTTCTGCTCCGGGAAAGATGTTTTTTAAAGATTTTCTCAAGCTCGTCTCGAAATCCGTTTGGAAAAATTTCGGATTGAACTTAAACAAATTGGCGTTAATGTATCTGAAGACATCGTTGTAGGCCGCCTCCGACTTCTTCGTCATTAGAATGAACAAGAAATTTGAATTCAAATAGTACAAATACCAATTAAGTCCCATAAAAATGTTAAGGAATATCAGAACCTTATTCCGTATAATCGTATTAACTAAAGCGGAAATATAATGGAAACAATGCGAAAGGAAAACGTTCTGAAGCGCATCTACTTACATGACTAAGGTGAGCAATATGGACGATAAGCAATTGATAGCCGCAGGATGGTATCACCGAAAAAGTACCGTCTATTAAATAGTCCCTCGGAAGCTGATTTTCTGGCGTTGTAGATATAATATCCATTATAACTTTTGATCCGAAGATAGTGTACGCGTAATTCTGTTCTATCACCGTCTCGAAATAAAACGGCTTCGGGTTATCGTGTTCCGACCATCCATATTTTTTTTAACACTTTCGTCCTGAAACATCACCTTTATTTGAAAAGGAGATGCCGGGTTCTGTGGTGTGGCTTCATTTTTAATATTCAGCAAGTTAAGCTTCATTTTTCTATACTGTACTAAATGAGCTGCTGATTGGTTTTCGTGGCAAACCGTATTAAATATGTCGCGCAAAGTACTCCAATTTGAAGAAAACGAGGCAGCACATCGATCTTTAATTTCGGTTGAAATTCGCATTTTTTTTACCATTTCCTCCTGCGTCCCATGTGGATGGATTTTTTTTCCAGAAGTGGGATGGAAACATTTTCCATTTTCATCTATTATAATACTAACTGGGCAATTAGCCCAGTAGCATTGATATCGAGTTTTGTTATTGTACCTGTTTCTTTTTCGATATAATTGTTTTTCATCATCAATGTAAATTAAGACACTGTTTTTACGTAATCCACTTAATTTAGTATAGGTTAATTCCATTCTATTTTTTAATTCAATTATTTTGCACTTTAGATCACTAGCCAACTCACAAATACACACTGTGTCGTATTTCTTCTAAAAATGATACCTAAAACTCAAAATCACCTGAATAAAAAAATTGTTGGTAACCGGTATTTCGAAACTACTTAGTTCAGAGTCAACTTTCATTTACATGCCACAATTACTACCAATAATCCCAAACAAACTGAAAATATAGTGCCAAATTACCTGCTTTTCAAAATGATGTTACTGTATTTTCCTCCATCCCAACTGATTTTTAGGCCAAAATCAACAATTGACTTTATTTCGCTTTGGGAGTTGACAGTACTTCGTTTTCAAAAACGAATTAATGTCAATTTGTTAGGATAAAAAAGAGAGAATAATCTCTAATATTTCGCATTTACGTGGGAAATAACGTCAATTGACATTAATTCGTTTGACGTTATTACACCTCGTTAGTTTTTTGGTGATTTTTTGGTAGTTGAACTGTAATATGGAAAAAATGCTCTCTCTCTCTCTGTATACAGTGACCCATTCTGGGGAGAGTTGCGTAAACTCAACCACTCGGTGCAAAAAAAAAAACCGAGCATTTTTCTTTCTTCCATAATTGTTCATAGTAGTCTGGCTGGTCTAGCGGTTAGTGCGCGCACCTTCGGTGCACAGGGTCACATGAGTTCGAATCTCACAGTGGATCATGGTGTTTTTCGATCTCACGAGCTTGTGACGGACTATGATCTCACTCAGATGTTAAACGAGTACCCATTTATGGGGATAAATAACACTGCTGAGCATGATGCTGATCTCATTACCTCAACAAAAAGCAGATAAGATCTTGGAAATAGGATGTCACTAACACATCCTGCGGCCTTAGTCCAATGCTGGATTGTCGCGCCTGTTATTTTATTTATAATTGTTCATAATGCCTTATTATAACAAAAGATCTTGACCCCATTGAACAAACCTGGGGTCCTTATCCAAGGGGTAATCAGCGTTCTCCACTTATAACCTCTTAACCCTCCTAATCTCCCTAGATGAATGAATCTGAAGTTCTTTTCCCGGAAATCCCTCAATTAGCTTTATCGTTTCTATGTTACATTTGCAACTGAATGGAAGCATTATAACAGCGTCAGCGACGAAATCAGCACAATACATTTTAAATGGGTGAAGTCACATGTTCAACAGGTATGGATTGTGCTGCTTTCGTACGCTGTTCTGCTGCTTCCATCCTGTTTCAAGCATTTCATTGCAAAAAGATTCAAAGTGAAGAAGAAATAATAACATAAAAGCATTTTAAAGTAATGATGAAGTGTGTAGATTATTTAAATTATTTTATAATTATTTATTCTCTTAGTAAATCGCATTGATTTAAACACAAAGATGAAACTTGAAAAAAATGAAACATTTCAAATTCTTAAATACCTACTATAAGAATTAATCAGCCTTATAATAATTAGTATATTATAAATATAACTCAACCTCGCTTAAGATCTAACTTACATTAAATTATGGTTGGCATTCAAAAATAAAATCTTTTCCACTTCACTTGATTTTAATCGTGTTCGTTGTTCATTCAGTACGTGACCAGCCGATGAGAAGAGGCGTTCGCACGGCACCGAAGTAGCCACAACACACAATTTTTCCTTTGCAAGTGTGCTCAGATTAGGATATACACACGCATGATCTTTCCACCATCGTAAGGGATCCACTTCCCTGTTAACTAAATCCGATTCGAGATATCGTAGAATCTCGGAAATGGCTCGTGAGCCTGCAGTAGCCTTTGGTTTGTATTTTGCCAGAGTTTTGTCGATTGAACCCCAAATTGATAACTTCTGAGGTTCTGCCTGCTGCTGTTGACCAGTTTGCTCTGATACTGTTGAGGTTTTCGGTGTCTCTTCAGAAATCTTTGATGTTACCAAACAAATAACATTTTTCTTAATACTATCGGCTGCCTCTGTGCTATTGAAAACATGCGTTTTAAACCTGGGATCTAGGAATGTACTAAAAGCCAACGTAATGTTATTTTCAGCATTACCAAAGCTACTTTCTATTTCTATTTGAAAAAACTCCACAAGTTGCTTGGACGAAATACATCTAAGTTTGGAAGAATGTTTCAGCTCCTCTAGAAAATCGTTTAAGACTTTCACAAAAACAATTATGAACGATGCAGGCAAATATTTTTCATTACTTGCAGCAGTTGATATTGTTTCGAAAGGCGTTAGAATTTGTATCAGATCCTTCAAAAGGTCCCATTCCTCAGCCGTGAGTGTAGGTTGGACCACTATATATTGTATTGCATCCTCCAGTTCTACAAATCTTTGGATCATATGCAGGGTGGAATTCCATTGATTCCAAACATCTAGCTTTAATTTTTTCGTATGACCGATTCCGGATCTCTTTTGAGCCTCGAACAATTGTTTACACGAAGATGGATTTATTCTAAAATGCCCAACTATTTCTCTGACTTTCTCAATGGTATCGGAAGCTTTCCTTATACCATTCTGCACCACGAGATTTAACGTATGTGCAAAACACCCAAAATGTTTCCAGCCCAATTCGTCTGTTATCGCCGCTCTCATTGTAGGATCATTGTCCGAAATGGCTAAGGTAACTTTGCCCGATAGTCCCCAATCTTGAACGATTTCTTCCAATGTTGCGGATATATTTTCACTTGTATGACTCTCCGATAGTAAACTGCATTTTAGAAACATCGACTTCAACTCGAAGTTATTGTCAATATAATGCGCAGTTGCGGATAAATACCGCTCGCTGCTCATAGATGTCCAACTATCAATTGATAGGCAAACATGTGTTATTTGTGATGCTAGCACTTTGCATTTGCGTAAGCAACGGTCATACATAGCAGGGATGAATGTTTTTGCAATGGTTTGCTTAGTAGGCAACGTGTAGTTGGGGTTCAATTTCTTTACAAAACTGATAAAACCTTTATCATCGACTATTGAATATGGCTGAAAGTCCAGTGTGAATAAGAGACACAGTTGTTCGTCAATTTTCCTTTTTAAATTGACGGGTATGTTTTTAGTGCTGTCCAAAGAAGTCGTGGCAGATTGTTCACGTGGTGTATGGTGGGGTAGAGGCGGCGATGTTGATCGTTTAGAGATATTCGCGGCCGGTGTGCTTTCACATTTAATTGATGTACCATTCTGAAAAAAATATGAAATAATAATAATTAGGAATTTACATTTGTTATGTCTTCTTGAGTAGAGCAAATGAATACGATATTTGTATCACACAAGATTCCGGAGATAAGTAGGGACCGGCAAGGGCTCGAGATTATGCTAGCAAATAACGCTAAGAGTCGGAAATAGGGATGGGACTTTTTGACAAAAATACCGGTTGTCCGGTTATTCCGGTTATTTTCCTCATCGGTTATACCGGCTCGGTTTAACTGGCCAAAAATACCGGTTATTGAAATAACCGGTTAAAAACCGACTAACAAAGAAAAGGCCCTCCTGTTCTATATTTTTCCATATATTTTTTCTATATTTAAGATAGCATTGTGACCGCAGCGTAACTTATTAGGAAGCCAGGCACCTCGCATTAGCATTATTTCTTAAAACAGGACATTTTGCGCAAAAATGTGAAAATTTGCACAAATAATGACAAGTTTCAATAGGAAACAATAAATTTAGACGATACGGAATTTCTAATTTTAATAGAAAAACTCAGCTGCATTCGATGTACTAATTTGATGGTGAAGCTGTGCATACTGCCCATACATGGCGAATTAATTAATTAATTAAAATTCCATTCGTTGATTTGGCAGAGTGCAGAGCTTAACAGGTTGAGTCCCGGCGTCCAGTTACCTGGACACCTGAGTCAATAACTATAGCCCGCGTTCAGTATACTGGGCACTTACATTCATGTATTTCTATGGCTTTTGGAATAACTTTGGGATATAGTTTTGAAATGAAATGAAAGCCTCGGTCTATGGCAAGAGTTTCGTTCTTCTTTCACCTTTGGAATTGTTACCAGAGAGCATGTGCAGCTTGCAGAGTTGTGCATCTTATTTGGACCTGTATTTCTGTTCCGTTTACCTTATACGTAAACAACATTTTGAAAATATAATACCTGATATCGACAAATGATAAAAATATAATAATAAATTCGTATTTTCTAAATATTCGAGTGTCGAAGCTGAGCCGTTTGTATGGGCGTTCGATTTATATGGACGAAATACTTTTGTATAGCCCAGCCGTCCGACGCTATCCGAAACAATGTCGGGACTCAACCTGTTAAGCTTTATCCACACTGCCAATTGGCAGCTCGCGATGCCAACTAGCAGTTGTCATTGCATCTACACTGACTGCTATTTGTGTGGCCGTCCAATTTCTCAGTCTTCTCGAATTCAAAGTGACAATTTTGTTCGTTTTTTGTTTGAAATAGTGTAATTTTTTAATGTCAATAATTTAAACGCGCGTTGTTCGATTTTATAATTAAATTAAAAAAAAAAACCAAAATGAAAGTAGTTTGGTTATATCATTTTCAGGCTCCATTTGGTAGCTAGTGTAGATGGTAAGCAGCTGCCAAATGGCAGCTCACGACGCCGACGCCTGTTTTTTGACGAGCTGCCATTTGGAGGTAATGTAGGTACAGCTTTAAATACATTTTTATTTGTGGATTCGCCACTTATGTGCGCCGTTCGACTAACTTACTCCATTAAATCGAACACCCAGTGCAGTGAAGTTTTTTTGGAAAAATTCTAAGTTTAGTTTAACCAAATAGACCTTTTTATTGCACTAGCTGCTTGTTCTCTGTTGAAATATAGTGTGGAAATTTGGAATGTGGCGCCAATTTTAAAAGTTATCACCGGTTATTCTCGGTTTTTCCATTTTAAAAATAGTACCGGTTAATAACCGGGCAAAAATAGTACCGGATATAACCGGTTTTTTAAAATGAAACTACCGGTTATTCATAATAACCGGTTATTAATTCCCATCCCTAGTCGGAAAGAATACAGTTCTCCACCGCCTCAGAAGAAGAGAGCACTGAAAAGAGTGCATCCTTCCAACAGAAATAGCAAATAGTTTCCGACGGCACGTCCTGCGTGCCTCCGAAAATTTATATAATACTGACATTGACGAACGCACGGAAACTGCCACTAGAATCAATTTTTCTGTAACTTGATACCGGGGAACAGTTTCGATGTCCTGGACATTATAAAGTGACCGAACTGACCGTCGACGTGATGGACTTCGTTGCGTCAAATTTCAACATAATGCCGTAACAAAAGAGGAGCTAAGAAAGGTACACGTCATTTACAACGAAGCCGAAGAGCAGATATAATGGGTTTAAGCATAGCCGCCATATAGAGGAGGTTTTTCCTCTGCATACTATCAAGAGAAAGAAAAAGCAACCTCCAAAAGTAAGACTGCCTATTTGTAAAGGGAAAGAAAAGAAAAGAAGCGTAAGACAAAACCCGACATGTCCGGAGATATGACCTACGCGGAAATTGTTAAGAGACTGAAGTCCAGTCCAAGCCAACCCTAAAGAAATGGGGAACCACTATAAAACGCGCGGTCTTTGGTACGGCCTGTTAAAATTGAATCTAGCGAACGTAAAAGCATTGCGACAAGAAAACAAAGATAGAAGTCCTCGATCTGGACGAAGTTGTAACGAGGGATGACGTCCGTTGAACGATTCGAGGTGAACCCTCAACTCGATACCGTAAAGTCACCGAGGAAAGCGCACAGTGGCATTCAAATAGAAACCATTTGCTTGCCTAAAAACTAAGCCAACATGGTGGAATAAATGGGCGTAGTTAAGTTGAAAGATCTGTCGATTAATATTAAATATTTGCTACAATCTCCTTCTTCTTCCTAGCGCCGTTATACCGCTCCTTTTGGTATAGGTACATCATTCGATCTGGCAGTAATGCCTTAGCCTACTTCTGCAGACAGCTCTATCTTAACCAATGCGTTGTTTTCAGGCGGACGCCTTTGACCATGGCAATACCAATCCATTTGCCGGTCTTAGAGCTTTTCTGTGATTGGCTGGTCTTAGGACAAACCGCCTCGGATGTATCTTGGTATCTTTGGGTTACACCAACTGCGTAACATTTTCATTTCGGCTACCGTCATTTCTTTCGCGTAACCTTCATACATAGAGTTGGGATCCATACGGAACGTATAACCGTGTTGCCCTTCAGTGGCCCCCGCAGGGGGGTCTGGGTCCTTGTGACACAGCAAAAGGCTGTGTAGTGGGACAGAGATCTTTGGTGGGTTGCGGCACCACGTACCTGAGCAGCGCAGGGAGGCCCCTGGTATGGTTGATACGCCATGGCGTGGATCTGTACAAAGATCATTCGGGCAATAACGTTCCCGAGCTCCCTAGTTATGTACGGGTAGCTCCTGGTATGAATGACCTCCTCCCATAGCACGATAAAGGTACGATACGGTTAATCGTGTGGTGTGAGCTTCGGAGCTGGCGGCTTCGCATAACCTGAGCCTCGAAGGGGCTAGTTAGGGAGAACGGCCTTGGTGGAAAATGCCCACGCGCCTATATCTAACTAGTTTGTGGATTTATGACCACACGGCCCGGATCGCATTGTTGACTAGTAAACTGAAAGGGCCACCCAGATATGAAAAGCAGCGCTACGAGAGTTAATCAGACGAGTAGTCACAGGTCCAACGAGCCTGGGATGTGCACATCTGAATTTCTACGTGACGCTTAACCAGTAGGGGGCTGAAGGAGGATCACACCTGCTATAGAGAAGTCTTTAGCGAATAGTGTACCTCGGGGATGGGTGTGCCCAGGGGACCATGGTCCTTGCCCATCAAAGTGTTGGCCTCGAGGTGGTTGTAGGTTTTTACCCGAGTCATCGAGCTGATGATGCAACCCCGGCGTTGGGTTTCTGAAGGTGAGTGCATTCACTGGATGGAGAAATCCCCATCTGACAATAAGACCTTGTCATTAAAAATCAGAAGATCCAAACCGCCCGAAGGACCGGGAGATAAGGACGTAAAAACTAGGCGCTCCCCTGGCGGAAAACCCGTAGATGGTAAAGTTAAGTTAAGTTTTCTCGCCACTTCATCCATCTAACATTTGTGCAATTTTTGATATAATCGCATGTAGCTCCTTTGTTTCCCCGCAGGGGGGTTTGTGTCCGTGTGACACTCAGCTCGGAAGGCTGTTTGTAGTCGGACAGAGATCTTTGGTGAGTTACGACACCACGGACCTAGTAGCGCAAGGGGGCCCCTGGTACAGTTGATACGCCATGGCGAGGATCTGTACAAAGACCATTCGGGCGTTAACGGTCCCGTGCTCCTGAGTTATGCACGGGTGGCTCTTGGCGTGCCTACCTCCCCCCATAGTTTGCGGGAGGGAAGCACTAAAGGCCTAGCACGATTTTGATGTCCTCCGGTGGGGGGGGGGGGGTGCATCATATGGAAGTCGTGTGAGCTTCGGAGGTGACGGCTCCGCATGACCCGAGTCGAGAAGGGGCTAGCTAGGGAGAACGGCCTTGGTGAAAAATGCCTACGCGCCTATATCTAGCTAGTTTGTGGATTGATGACCACACTGCCTGAGTCGCATTGCTGACTAGTAAACTGAAGGGGCCACCTGGATGTGAAAAGCAGCGCTACGTTGTCTGCACAGACGCGTAGTCACAGGTCCAACGAGCCTGGGGTGTGCATGCCCGAATTCGACGTAAGGCTTAACCAATAGGGGGCCGAAGGAGGATCACACCTGCTATGGAGAAGTCCATAGCGAATAGTGTACCTCGGGGATGGGTGAGCCCAGGGGACCATGGTCCCTTCCCATCTTGGCGTTGGTCTCGAGGGGGCTGTCGGTTGTTAAGCAAGACATCGAGCTGGTGATGCAGCCCCGGGGTTGGGTTCCTGAAGGTGAATGCATTTACCGGATGGAGAAATCCCCATCTGACATCAAGATCCGTGTCAGTAAATATGCTGGAGGTCCAAACCGCTTTCGCAAGGACCGGGGTATAAAGCCATAGGCTAGGTGACCCTTAGACAGTAAACCTCGTAGATGGTATTCTTGTAGCTCCTTTGTTTACCACGACTTAAACCTCTCTCCTTTGATGTACATATCTGCTATCGGTGCATTTGGGTCTGAGAACGGGCAGCATAAGAACTAAGTCTTTGTTATACTAACCCTTAGTACATGCTTCTCCAGAATGTAAAAGCAGCTTGTAAGGCAACGATGTTTGGTCCACTGAGGACTATATTATCGGCAAAAAGAGGAGATATTTCTAGGCGCTTAATAAGTAGCACATGATGATGTTGAAGAACAACGGACTCAATACACTGCTCTGGTATACTTTGAAATTCACCTATGCCTCTAACCTTAGTTGTAGCTCCATCATACATGTCTCGTATCACTCTGTCCTTAAGTGCTCTCAAGGCCAACCATATCAGATCACGAGGTACTCTATCGAATGCCTTTTCCTTTAATCGATGAATACAAAGTTCAAGTCCTTACGTGCTGCTCTATCGAATCGCATCGAGTGTAGATAAACCTTCGGCAAAGCTGAATAAATTGTCATTCAACCGCACAATCCTTCTCAATCTGTTGCAGACAACTCGCTCGTAACTTTCAATGTATGAGATGATTGCGTGAGTCTCCCTTGTTCTTATAGAATAGGAGAAAACTTATAGAAGAATGAAAACTTTCCCTGGAAGCGTCGGGTATCGGTTGACCACCTTTGATTTTGTTGAACAGAACTTGGCCCGACAATTTCCATTTTCAACTAAAATTCCGCGGGTATTTGGTCCGCTCCAACCGGCTTTATGGGTTTCATCTGATGCATTGCCTCCACCACCTCTTGCTTTGAGAAATATTCGATATTTGTGCTATTGGGCTCACCATTTTGAAAAGCTGTTCAAGGAAATTCTTCATTTAGAAGTTCGTCAAAGTACACTAGCTTCCTGCTACATATTGCCGTATCGTCAACCATTCCTTTCGAGTCTTTCTCCGTTGGGGTGCGACCCTTAATATCCTGGCATCGTGCTTAGGTCTCCCGCGCAATGACGCCATTCTACAATAAAGGGTCTAAATGCATGTTATGTAAGAAGGAAGCTAGGAAGAAATATGTGCACACGGGAGGAGTGCGGTGTTCAAAATGGAGGCAATAAAACTAATCTCTAAATCAGATTTCTATAACTGAATTTGAATAATAGCCAGACAGCACAAGGTCTGCTGGACCATATAAGGATATTGACGTTAGAATTACCTGTGACTAATAAAAAACCTACGCGGTTACGGATCGGATCGCAAATAAGAACAATGAAATAGCAATTTGAACCAGCAAGTCAATTGGTTTGAAGTGTAGTTAAATGGAGTGGTTGTAGAGAAGTCCAAGTTTATAAGTGCTGTGCTCGGCCACGTTGGAATGACGCTGAATTTCCTGATATGATTGCGGCATACTTCAGCGCGTGAGCTTGGAAGGGCGGCCGTGAAGCAAATTAACATGAATCAGTCATTGATCTTGCATTCGTGAGCATAAGCAGATCGTTGTCGCCCACTAAAGAGTGGCCAGTTAGCCAACATTATTTGCGATTTGAGACTTTGACGTTGGTGCTTATCTCAAGGTATGTTCACTTGACGGATCGGACCCAGATCGATGCTTCCATTACTAGAAAGAGTTCTCCTATTTAACAGTGAGAGCTGATCGGATTGACTGTTCGTCAGCTCGGAGCAACTTTCAGCGATCGAAACCGAACCGAAATCCACTAAATATCAGGCATGAGAGTTTGCGATTTCTCTAGCGCCTTGTTAAGCCCTCTATCGGCCCATTTTCAACTTTCCCATTTTCCAACATGGATACTCATCCTCAATTATGGCCGGTATGTAATCTGTTACCCCATATCGTGGCTCTACAGAATCAACTTCAAGTTGAAATAACAAGGAGGACAAATTATTATTTTTTTAATGTTTAAATGCTTGTGGCAGCTAAAGGGTTAAGAATTCGTGGTGTGTCTTCGGTACACCTTTTTGCTGGATATAACATGATTAATCATTTTCCGTTGCGTTAATGTGGTAAATTCCGGACACCCTTAATACTCAAATTTGTAGGGAAGTTGTGCTGTTCTGTACTTGATCCCCAATGAATCGGAGCTTTTGGTTACACCTAAAATGGTGGAGTCGAGTTTCCGTTAATGTCTGCTACTTTGGCGGTTGCCTTATTGCCGGCGCTCATGCAATGAGGTCTGCCGGAATAGGGCTTTACGCATGCTTCATGATGTACTGGATCCGTCTGCGGAACATTACGCTATCAGCTCTCACAAGAAGAATTTCCTTGTTCTTCTTATCGATTTTAGCGACACTTATATTACCGTCCGCCATATAGCGGAAAATATCGGAAACACAAAAGTTCTCCCTATGAGAGCGGATAGCAGAACAAGCCGTGGCAAATGTGCCAAACCTTGGCTTTGGAGCCAAGATACACGAAATTATAAAAAACAAAAAAAAAGATAATTACCTTATTGATTTCGGAAATGGTGTCCAGGCGTGTTTCCCATATTTCATTACTTTCTAGGTCTTCTTCGATAGCTTGTACTTCCAATTTGTGCTTACTTTTTACGTGTTTTCTCATAGTCGAAGTCGAAGTTTTGTAGTTTAATATATGGTCGCAAATATTGCATTTCGCGATTTCACTGTTAATAGCAGTAAAAAACGTCCAAACGGGACTAAACTTGCGGCTCATGTCCACTTCCGGTTCAAACATATCTTCTGCTTCGGATGAAGATGTAGACATCACGTCTTCATGCTCGTTTGACTGAGTGATCGAAGTTGATGTCTTAATCTGTGATTGATACAGTAAATATTTAGTATTGAGCGCATCATTTTGATAAAATAATAAAAACCGCCTTAAGATTATTAGTCTGAGAAAATTAAGCCAAATTATGGCCATCGAACGGCAAAAATCCTACATCAGAATTTTTTTTTTTGCATGATGGTTGGGGATGAGCCTCAGATTACGGGAAAAAAAGTCCCAACCGATTTGGGGGTCGGCAACCTTAAAAAAGGGTTTTTTTCGGTTTTTTTACGATTATTTAAAAAACGACAAAAGATACAGAAAAATGGTATGAGAACAAAAAAAAAACTACATAAAATTATCTTTGCGATGACATATAACACTTTAGAGTTTAATTGAATATTTCGGCGCTAGACTAAAAAAATAAATTAGAGTATTTTTATTATAGACCTTTTTAAAAAGCTAAATTTTGGTTTATTATTGCGATTGGAGGTCATAGTCACCCATCAAAAATCTGCTCAATCGGATAAAAACTAAGGGTACCTCCCATACAAAGTGACCCACCACTCACTTTATAAATCGATGAATGCTGTAGAAAAACTCCTGGTGGGTCACGTTTTTGAATAATCGCAAAAAAGCCAAAAAAGACCCCCTTGGATAATGTATGCCGACTCATATTTTGCGTGGCTAAGCCATTGCATGAAATTGCGTAATGATTTTTTTTTCAATTATCACTAGATAAGATGTACGAGTAATCGGACCTTAATTTAAGAAAACTTTCGTTACCTTTTTTGATGTAAAGGGGTCCTTTAAACTGTTATCAGAAACTCTCTTGCTTTCGCTGCCTTCATAAAGTTTTATCGATTTATGTTTATTCTTCATATGTCTTTTCATATTTGATGTCGATGATCTATAGCCTATTTTACAAGAGCAAATATCGCACGTTGCAAATTCATCATCTACGGAAGTAAAAAACTGCCAAATAGGACTGGTTCGGCGATTTTTCTTTCCAGCTGATGGTTCAGAATTGTCCGATACTGATGGCGGTAACCAAACTTGCGCTACCGCCTCCTGTTCTTCGGCTTCTTTCTCTGTTTGATCGTAATCTTCTTGTTCGTCTGACTCAATTGGGTACTCGCGTGTATTTGCTCTTCGTTCCCTCTGAAAAATATTTGAACATAAAAAATTGTATGACGTCATTGGTAATTAATATGATTAGGCAAAAAAGGGGGCCAGAATATATTCAGCTCAATCGCAGCAATGGTGGAATTCAACGCTTCGGGTACGGTTCATTAAAAAAGCACCGAACACAACTAGTAAGAACGACGATGTCTGCAACAGTGTAAAAAGTAAAGGTTGTCCCAGTAGATGTGGTACTAGAGCAGCTCTCGGACATTGGCGAGCACAGAGGATTTATAGTGTAGGAGCGAATGCTTAAACATAATCTAGGATTTAAATAGACAGCGGCAGTGCCAGCAAAATTGTATCAAGAGAAACATATAAATGTCATCATCAGTACGTAACATCACAAGTACGTAACGTAACGTACATTGGAGGAAATCCTTACTGAAATCGAAAAGGATCTCGACTGTCGTACGTCGCCTGCAGGAACCTGGTCTTTACCTTGCAAGGCTTAATGGAGATTTGAGAAATCAATATTCTGCCGCTGCATCTCCCGATGAACTTGGTTGACTACATCCAGCATTTTCGAGTCCAACCGCATCCTATCCCCCAGGTTCACATTGTCCTCTAAATAGCATTGATTATTATCTCTCGATCCACCAGCCCTGAGGCTTTACACGTTCGGTTACTGCAGATTCCTCCTGACAGGAGGATCACTTGGAAACGTGCTCGCTCTGATAACGACTGACGATCTGGACAGGGAAGTCAGTCCAAAGCCACCCTGCTGACTCGAGTTCCTCGTCAACGCCCGAAGGTCTTTCTGCAGATCCACGCCACGGCATATCAACCATACTAGAACCTCCCTGTGCAACTCAGCTTCGTGGTGTCGCTACTCACTAAAAGCCAGTGCTAAATTGGATACCGGTCTCCCTGCGAAGACAGGGCTAACTTTTGTCACGGAAGATTCGAATTTCACACGGCGCCACACTTCGGTATTACTTCACAGATCCGTTTTAGCCATCCTCATGATGATGATCTCCGCCTTTCTACTTCTCTTTACAGACCATTGTGAATGCTGCCGACAAACCTGTACGCTTATTTTTATCATCTCTCTCTCTGGTTCCTGTTAACTCCTTGTGGGGCATAGGGCACTAACTTCGCCTACTTTTCACCTCGTTCTGTTCAGTCTTTAGGTGATTAATGAAGCAGCCTCGCTATGAACGGATCTTCTCCAATACGCCAACACGGCGTATTGCATTTGCTCTAATCTAAGGCCTGTTTAGCAATACTTTTTGGCCCTCTTCGGAGGATGTAACCTATCCATTGCCACTTTCGCCTTTTGACAGAGGTGCCTATCCAATTCAGGCCTGTGACATCAGGGAGATCATCATTCGAAATAATCTCCGGCCAGAGGATCATTGGTCACCTTCAAGTTGAAGCACAGATTTTACAATTGCATCTAAGATTCTGATTTTGGTGCGCTTGAAAATGTTGTTAATTTGCCAGAATGGAGTCGAAGTGAAGTGAAAGCTGCCCTAGCCTTATTGATACGAGATTGCCCATCAGCGTCCGCGCCGCTATCTGCTGTATCTATGCTTCCGATTTAGAATTCTTCAACTTTTTCGACTGACTGGCCCAAAACACAAACTTCACTTTGTCCTCCTGGATCCCCGCAGGGGAGACTGTGTCCATGTGACACAGAGCGTTCTGGGTAGTTGAAAACAGATTTTTGATGAGTTGCAACACCGCGTACCCGAGCAGCGCAGGGAGGCCCCTTGTGTGGTTGATACACCATTGCGTAGATCTGTACATTCGGGCGATGACATTTCCGTGCTCCCGAGTCATATTGAGTGGCTCACGGCATGGCTGACTTTTTCCCTATTCCTTCAGAAGGGAACCATACGAAATCCCCATTTAGAAAATCCCCAAACGTAGAAAAATCCGCAAAATCAAAATCCCCATAATCATAACACCTATATACAAAATCCTCAATCATAAAATCCCCAAACACCCGAAATATGCTGGTAAATGGTTGATGGATGAAAGACTGTAAATTGTTGATGGTAGATGGAAGGTGTTAAATGATAGATGGTAAATGGAACTAGGAGGGTCGTAAATCGATACTAACTTATTTTTTGATCGGCACAAACAAAATGTTCTAGTACATTATATCAGGGGCGAACCCAAGGGGGGAATAAAACACCCCCGAAATTATGAATCCGATTTTTCAAAAGTATAAGTTTTAACAAAATTTACACAACATAACTATATTGACATAACAAATACGTGATGATTTTCAGACCCAATATCTATAGTGTAGTCACTAGGTGATTTGAAATTGCAAAATGTGGTGGAGACATTTTTTTGTTTCTTATGTTTTTTGGGGTGCTGAGCTTCAATATGGAGCTTCTCGTCAAAATTTCGTTGCAAAACAGGGCCAAAACCGCAAAAACCCCGAAATTTTTCGGAATTTTTTGGCTTATAATCTCTTTTTTAAAATGCGTTATGCGGTATCGCTACAATTGATAGTCATTTTTTTGCGATTTTTACCCTGTTCCGCAACGAATTTTTGGTGGGAAGCTCAGGATTCGTGCTCCCCAAAAAAAACATAAGAAACAAAAAAAAATTCCCCCCCTCCTCATTTTGTAATCTCATGTACTAGGTTTATCACCTGGTTACTACACTACTAATAAAAAATATGACAATGAAAATTAAGTTTACGTGTAATAAAAAAATAATAATTAATTAATTAATTTTTGTTAGTTTTGTCTATCAAAATAAAGTTGCGAATTATTTTTTAAAGTTTTAATTAATGCGAAATAAAGTAAAATGGAAAAGAAGATTAGATACATTCTTCTTCTTCTTTCTTCTCTGTACCGTAACCCCTTGTGGAGCATGGTGCGTTCACTCAGCCTAGGCTACTTGTGTCCATGTGACACAGAGCGTTCTGGGTAGTTGAAAACAGATTTTTGATGAGTTGCAACACCGCGTACCCGAGCAGCGCAGGGAGGCCCCATGTGTGGTTGATATACCATTGCGTAGATCTGTACATTCGGGCGATGACATTTCCGTGCTCCCGAGTCATATTGAGTGGCTCACGGCATGGCTGACTTTTTCCCTATTCCTTCAGAAGGGAACCATACGAAATCCCCATTCAGAAAATCCCCAAACGTAGAAAAATCCGCAAAATCAAAATCCCCATAATCATAACACCTATATACAAAATCCTCAATCATAAAATCCCCAAACACCCGAAATATGCTGGTAAATGGTAGATGGATGGTAGTAAAAAATGGTATATGGCTGGTAGATGGTAAATGGTTGATGGATGAAAGACTGTAAATTGTTGATGGTAGATGGAAGGTGTTAAATGATAGATGGTAAATGGAACTAGGAGGGTCGTAAATCGATACTAACTTATTTTTTGATTGGCACAAACAAAATGTTCTAGTACATTATATCAGGGGCGAACCCAAGGGGGGAATAAAACACCCCCCGAAATTATGAATCCGATTTTTCAAAAGTATTAGTTTTAACAAAATTTACACAACATAACTATATTGACATAACAAATACGTGATGATTTTCAGACCCAATATCTATAATGTAGTCACTAGGTGATTTGAAATTGCAAAATGTGGTGGAGACATTTTTTTGTTTCTTATGTTTTTTGGGGTGCTGAGCTTCAATATGGAGCTTCTCGTCAAAATTTCGTTGCAAAACAGGGCCAAAACCGCAAAAACCCCGAAATTTTTTGGCTTATAATCTCTTCTTCAAAATGCGTTATGCGGTATCGCTACAATTGATAGTTATTTTTTTTTTGGCGATTTTTACCCTGTTCCGCAACGAATTTTTGGTGGGAAGCTCAGGATTCGTGCTCCCCAAAAAAAACATAACAAACAGAAAAAAAATCCCCCCCCCCTCCCCATTTTGTAATCTCATGTACTAGGTTTATCACCTGGTTACTACACTACTAATAAAAAATATGACAATGAAAATTAAGTTTAAGTTAAGTTAGTTAAGTTTAAGTGTAATAAAAAAATAATAATTAATTAATTAATTTTTGTTAGTTTTGTCTATCAAAATAAAGTTGCGAATTATTTTTTAAAGTTTTAATTAATGCGAAATAAAGTAAAATGGAAAAGAAGATTAGATACATTCTTCTTCTTCTTTCTTCTCTGTACCGTAACCCTTTGTGGAGCATATGGTGCGTTCACTCAGCCTAGGCTACTTCGAGACAACGTTACGTTGCATATAGATAGGTAGAGAGTGTGAATAATGTTGCAAAACACTATATATTTCCTGGACCACGCCGAGATTCGATCTCCGGAACTCAAGATTACTAGCATCGTAGAGTGCGACTCAACCATGTGAGGCACAGAGAGTGTTTTTTTTTGTAGTTTTCGTCTAGGGTCATTTTACATATGTATTTTAATTCGCAAGTTTCAAAAAGCATAAAAATTGACAAATTTCTTATAGTGACCATTGAAAAATGGGTAAAACATGTCTTCATTTTGCAGGACCTAAATGAATCTAAAAAAAACTAATAATTTAATAATAATTTGCAAGAAAGGCAATAAAGTAACTCCGTCTAAAAAATTTCGTAACTATCGGTTACCAAAACCAGTTATTTTCTAAGGGAGTATTTAAAAAACAGACCTTAACTTTATTTGATGAAAATCAACTTTAAATACATATGTTTAATTAAATTTTTGTGAAATTTAGAATATATAAAAACTCATTATCTTAAGGTTAAGGTCTGAAAATAAACGTATGATTTCATGAGTCACTTGCATAAACAAATCTCCCCCCGAAAAAATTCATGGGTTCGTCCCTGCATTATATTGAATAAACGTTTGCATATATCGTTCTACACATATTAGGTTTTCATTAACATCGTCGAGACATGTCCTCATCCGAATGAATATTCGCGGAAAATTTGGTTGGTTTATTGTTGGAACCGATTGCATATTTAATCGCCTGCATTATCTGCTGTTGTTCTGTGTTACTTCAAAGAGTTTGCCGTTGATTAGCATATATTTGATTTTCTTTATTGCATAGTAGGACTATTACAATTACAATAGTCTAAAGCACCTACTATTTATTATCTACCATTTACCATCTAATATTTCCTATTTACCATCCACCATTTGCAATTTACAATCTACCATTTACCATCAACCATTTACAAGCTATCCGTCTACCATTACCATCTACCATTTATCATCTGCAATTTAACATCTATCATTTACCATCTACAATAGCCTAAAGAAAATCTATATTCCTGAATGGAATGGAGAATTTAGTTTAGGGATTTTGGTTTTGGGTATATTGATTTCGGGGATTTTGATTTGGGGATTTTGGTTTGGGGTTTTGTGACTGGGGATATCATATCCAACCCCCTTTCCTCGTAGGAGAGGAGTCCTTCATAAGCGACCGTGTAGCGATTCGGCTTCGCACGAACGGGTTAGTTAAGGAGAATAAATTCTTGGTCTTGGCAGCGTTTATCTTGAGTCCAGCACTATGACTTTCACAATGCAGAGCATCGGCCATTTGAGCTACATCTTCCTTTTTATTTGATAGAAGACACATATCTTCAGCATAGTCCAGGTTTTGCAGGTGATCAAACGATTTCCATCTGGTTTTGAAGCGAGCTCATTAGTACAACGTTGGGCTATGAAAAGGAAAAGAATAGGTGACAAAATTCAGCCTTGTCTCACTCTGCTGTGCACCTCAAAAGGATTTGAAAGCTCATACTTGTGTAAAACGTGACATTGGGCACCCTGATAGAATTCGTTGAGTATGGAAATTATTTTATTTGGTATGCATTCCTACAAAGAGCTTTCCAGATATACTCCCGATAGTCACTATCGAACGCCTTCTCGAAATCAATAAACATATGGTGTAATGGAGATCTTCAGTTCGCCAATTATTACAGTCCTTAAGCTCCATCTAGATTAGTCGCCAAATGGCGTCACGCGCAGCCAAATGGATGTTGTCATTCCATCCAAACTGATTGCGTCAAGTTTTGATATTCAATATGGCAACTCAACCAACCGCTTTGACAACTTGTCAAATTCATAGTGACAATTTTGCAACTTTTCTTCGTTCCTCTGTGTGAAATTGAATAATTCTTGAATGGCCTTGTAATAATTGAAACGCGCAGAGTCCGAGTTTGATAATTAAATTTCAAAAAAAAATCACCAAAATGAAATTTTGGTTGTCATTTTCTGTCTCCATTTGGATGCTAAGTAGCAGCCAAATGGCTGTTTGTGATGCCAGTTTTTGGACGCGCAGCCATTTGGCAACTAATCTAGATGGACCTTAAATAGCAGCCAAATGGCTGCACGCGATGCCAGTTTATGGACGCGTAGCCCTTTGGCGACTAATCTAGATGGACCTTCTAGGTTACCCTTTTTCGAAATTTTAATAATCACGCCCTCTTTCCATTCACCTAAACTTGACTGTCAAAAAAACTCGTGGCTGGCTACAACTGGCAGCTAACCTACAACTCGCAGTCATGGCCATGGGCGAGCCTTTCAGCATTAAAATATTGAGTAAGTTGAATTGAGTGAGGAGCCACCATGACACGCGAGAAACAGAATCAGAGAGGGATTTTTTCCGCCATGTTTCCGGTTGACCCAAACTAGCAATATGGGGTATAATGATCATCAATGTGGCACTATGGCCCCACTTTCGAGCTTTGGCCGCCTGAATCGTTGACCTCCAATTGTCGCGGTTAAGTGACCTTGATCTCCAGTTTCGGAAGCCCAGCAGCTGGTGGGCGTCCTCACCGACTGAGTGCTCTCAGCGAGCTCTCGGTCGTCTACGCAACCTCACTATGTCAACTCGTTGTGAGTTCATCACCTTCTTGGCATATGGAATTATCGTCCATTCGTTGTACATGCCCCACATATTGCAATCGTTGAATCTTCTTGATTTTCCATACTTAAAGCTCATCGTACAATTGATACAACTCGAGGTTGTACCAGATGCGCCATTGATCTCGCACGCGAACGGCCCTAAAAAATCGCAGGGCCGCAGATTTGTTCGAATCTGTCCATCAAAGTTCCGAAGGCTTGGTCCACGTTTCGCAGTCATACCATAGCACAGGCCGTCTTATACACGCGGAGCTTCGTGATCCTGTGCGCATGCTTGGAATTAATAATTATTGGCTATGTATCCGTCGATTAATTTTGTCGGTTTAATTAGCAGCTGCATTTTCGCATGCATACTTTAGATAATCTTCGATTACAACGAGTCCATCATATTGCTTTGGGTTCCTGGCCATATTAGTATCGGAGGCAACGAACAAGCTGACGACCAGTCCAGTTTTTATGAAGTGTTTGGGACTTCGCCCGAAGTTCAGAACAGAAGCAAAACCCGAGGACAGAACAAAGGCAATACCCGAGGACGTGTCTAAAGCGCGGTTTACATGAGTCGAGTAAAAGGTAGAGGGGAATTTTTCACTCTACTCGTGTAAGTGGTTGCAGAGAGTACATTCCACTCTACTGAATACTCTACCGCCGTGCTAGTCACTCCAACTCGTCTGTTTTCTAGTCGGTAGAGTTAAGCCAGTTAAACTCTAATGCAACCATTTACACGACTAGAAAAAATTTTCTTTTGACAATGGAAAAATTTCAGTCTACTGTACCATTTACACGACTCATGTAAACCGCGCTTTTCTTGAGTCTCAGTGAGACATATCTAGATCAGTACACACAGTCTATGTTGTTCTTCTGATACTTCACCTGACTAGGTTAAACTAGGTTAATCTTGTTATAAACCTGCATTGTGTAGGTTAATTATGTTAGATATGATCTGAATATTTTAAAGAGAAAATTGTATTACCAGATTTATATCGAACAGCTTGCTTGATCCCGGACCACTCGTTTTATGAAAAGGACGGTTGTCTTTAATTCGTTCCGATGGGTGTTTATTTTTGAGATGCCTCTTCAGATTCGAAGTAGAATGGTTGTAGCCTATTTTGGCATGGCAAATTTTGCATTTTGCTCTCGCACGATCTATGCATGTAAAGAACTCCCAAATAGGGCTAGTTTTGCGGTCCATTGCCTCTTCTACTTCCAACGATTTCTGTTCAATTTACAAGTTGTTTTTATCGGAAGTCTTTTAACTGAATTTGAAAGCTTATGATCAACATTCAAGTGCCACTGAATATTTCTTAAAATTCACGCCACTAGTAAAAACTAAAACGTTGCTATTGCGCTATTGGACTGACATCTCACAGCTGATAACTTTCAAACTAACTAGGTTCTGAATAGCGCCATCTAGATAGATGTCAACATGGCGTAGGACGTGGGTAAAAAGCAAATGAATTCTGTATTTATTGTAAATTAGCTTTGGTTTTCACAAAATATGAAAGTATCGTGTGTGAGCAGCTTAGGCAGATGGTAGAATTCGTTACTTTTTTCAAAATGTAGAGTAGATCCGCAAAACTAGTTTCGCTAACCTGTTTCTCCGACCTGGGAATAAGGAACTAGGTTGACCGGGTCGACCTGATCTTCAAAATTTAAACATCTGGATTTCCAAAAAAATACACATTTTATATACGAATAATCACCATTTGTTTATTAAATAAATCCAAATCAACGTACATCTAATAAATTCCCAAACTACGTTCAACGACAGCATGAGGCTGCCGCATAACTTCGTGCATATCCTCCGTTCCCAAGAAGTCTGAGAACTCCATAACTTCATCCCGTCCGAGGAGCACATCACGTTGAATATTGCTAAAATAAAGAAAATTCAAAAATGTGTGTAAATCATAGAAACACATGCAAACATCTTTCTTACCTCGACGGCAAAAACGGCAATCTTCCCACTTTACTGGCTGCTCGCAGTTCCATTGCCAACTTCAGAGGTGCATGCAATCCTTCACGATTACGAAGCATTTGGTAGCTTAAATTTTGCTGATGTTTGGCAAAATTGGCTTCAGAATCCTTCAGAGGATGAACACCGGCAATTTGCACAGCACAACTAGCATCTGACGGGCCGGCAGCAAGACCTTTCGGAATTGAGAAACTCTCTTGAGTTGTGGGCTTAACTTTGATTGTAGTCTCCTGAGATTGAAATTTTACTATTAGCATCCAAATGTAATGAGATTTTTACACGAATTTTACCATTTTTTCAAAGAAATTCCTCCAAACAAAAAACTGGCGACGAATGACACTTTTCTGTACAATGACAATGACTTGACAATTGTTTATAACCTCTTTTGAGCAAACTTTACAGCGGTTCATTTTGCTGTGTTGCCTGATTGAATTTATAAATCTTCACAACTACTAGAAAAATTAAAGCATTTGTACGTAGCAAATTCGTTTGAACTTGAAGGAACGTTTTCATTCGCCCGTTGATTCCGGTAAGGAAAATGATAGTTTTTGGAGTACCTACTAATGGAAAATGTTATGTCTTCAATCGTCTCAATTTAAACTTTTTCAACAAATCTGTTGATGCGAATTCTGGTGCATTTGTCATAAATCATAAGTATGTAAGTATAAACTCTACTACACTCACTGGGAAATGAAACGCAAAAAAAAATAGTTTTTTGGGCGATATGATTATTTTGTTAGTTGTTTATCCTATTCATATAGGATTAATATGTTTTGTTGCCGAGTAAAAAGCTATGGCTAGGGAAATGACGGTTTCTGGAAATGGGAATTTATAGGTCCGAGGAAGATCCTGCAGTGCCAGAGCATCGAATGCGAGTATCCAACAGCATCAGGATATGTGCCCAGTGCTCCGACGCATTAGGCCGTTCTCGTTTTATAATTAGCCTTGTTACGCAGTCTGAGATGCAGAAGGGCTTGTTGTTTTGTCCATAAAAAAGGCGTCCATCATGTTCCAGTTCGCCAACTTACATATTTGTTCCGTGTAGTACTAGATTCCATCTTCAGGTGATAATGATTTCAGAGAAGCACCTCGGAAAGTGTGTTGTCCCATAGTGCCTTCCGGATGGGGGTTTTGGGTGCAGCGGGGCATCAATACAAGTAGCCCGCAACATGAGGCGAACAACCACCTTCTTACTTTGCAGCTCGGGCAAATTTTTTTAATGTCCGGGCCACTTCGTGATAGGAACATAGGCGCGAATACAAGCTGCACTAATAATGCTCTTGTGAAAACCTAGTCTTCTCAGGCGATATTAATGGTGGGAGCTCTGAGAGGACTCTATTCCTACCTAATCTCCCTATTGGCTGATTCACAACGGTTGTGCAAATATCTACGATGGCTGCGTAGTATACTGTGAGGAAGGTATGGGAAGATACTTGTTTGTGTTTCTGAACTTCTCTCTCGAGTTTTGAAAAGTCCACTCCTGACATGTAGCGGAGGGGAGTTTTGTCTATGATATGATGGTTTGGGTGATCTCGAAAACATTCCACCAGATATTAAGGAGACAGAAGACTATCTCGCACTGGTAACATACTGGTTTCCTTATGTAGATGATCCTATGGAACGAGATCAGGTGGCAATCTGTAGTGTGTATTCATACAGCAGCATTCTGACATACCTGGATCTTGTTCAAGTTCAAGTTACATACGGCTTGTGACCATATCATGCCCTTACTGTATATTTTGTCGTCCCACAGGGGAGTCTGTGTCCCTTGAGGCACAGAGTATCTGTGTAGCAGCCTTCAGTATTGACAATTCAATGCTCTCGTCTCGAGGCATGCAGGGTGACTTACGGCAGGACTGACTTTCTCCCTCTTCTTTCGGAAGGTCACTCATACAAGCTGAGCACGATTCGCAGCGTGTCCTTGGTGGAGAGAGAGCCACTATACGCGAACAAGTAAAGCCTAGGGACAGTGGCGGATTTACCAGTAGGCTGGAGCCTAGGGCGGCAGATTTTACGGGGCGGCAAATTTTTATCAAATATTTTTTTAAACATCTGTACTCGATAATCCGAAGCCTCGAAACCTCGAATTTCCAGTAATCCAGATCACCTCAAAGATTACATTGTACACTCTGTAGTCCGAATTTCAAGAGCTTCTCTAATCCGAATCTGACTTTTTTCTCATAATAACAGTGATATTATCGTGCGAAATAAAAACAACAGTTTTCTTTGTTCTTTGAAAAAAACAAAAAATAGAATAACAGAGTGAAATTCTTCGAAAATAGAAAACAGATTCTTCGAAAAATTTGATTAAATTCGTCCAGTTCCTCGAAATTTAGAGCAAATTAAAGGCGTCCACTAGTCCGAATTCCTCTGTAGTCCGGATCGGCCTTGGTTTTCAATAGTCCGGATTATCGAGTACGCACTGTATTATACATACACATTTAATACCTTGCAAAAACGAATTTCAAAGCTAGATATAGCACTTATAGGCCAATCAATGAATGCATAAAAAGGGGGTGTAGAGAACATCGAAGGGGGTGTTTTGGGGTTTTGTTAGGAGTAGTTAGGAGGTAAAGCTACTAATTTTACTCGGAGCTGAAAGGTGAGCTAACGCGGGGAAAGGGGGGATGTGCAATTTTTGGTGTTTTAGGCTATATCTCGAAAACGGTGAGTCACAGGGAAAAAGTTGTAAGTAGGCATTAAAGCTTTCTAAATATCCTATTTATTTGTCCATACGTGCTTATGCTAAAATCCAAACGGTTCATCCGATATTGTTTAATAGAAGTCGAAAATATTTTTTTTTTGCATTCTATTAACTCTCGTGTCTCTATTCAATTGTTATTAAAAAAACTTTTGTTGGGCAAAGTTAGTAAGTATTAAATTTGAGTTAATTTGATTTACTCCTTCTTGGCTTGTCTCCTATCATTCGAAAGTTAAAGCGTCTCAACGAAGTAATATTCTATGTTCAGAACATCAGACAGATAGTGTGGAAACTGGGCAGTACTAAAATTAATAACTACTGCTAACAAAACACCGAAGAAAAAAATTGTCACCTCCTTCGATGCTCTCTATAATGTGTTCGTTGATTGGCCTATCATGCTTCTCATGAGATACGTTTTTTGTTAAAACTTTTTCGTACCTCAGTGAGACACAAATTAAGGACTGATTGTCACCGTTATTTAATAGCTTAAAGCCCTAGGAACGATTTATTATTGCAGACGAATCTGCGAGAAGGCCTGTTAAAGTAAATTTTTTGCAGGCTAAATTCGAATCGAAGCACTTTTTCGTTTTTTTTTCTTGTCTCTTGGTCTGAAAACTTTTTTTTAGTAAAAAAAACACCAACAGCTTAATCTTGCACTGAAGATCCCGGATTGTTGTCAGCTCCATAAAATGAGCAATAAGCAAATCAATGTTTAAAATCCAGATAGGGAAAACGCTTAAGAAAATAAATCTTATAAATTGATAACTATTAATCTAAAAAATTAGTAACGGCCCGTTTTCAAAAGAGTTTCAAGCCTGAAAAGTGAAACACTTGGACTGAATTTCAGAGGGAAGAGAGTCTTTTTTGACGTACAGTGCGTACTCGATAGTCCGAAGCCTCGAAACCTCGAATTTCCAGTAATCCGGATCACCTCAAAGATAGCATTGTACACTCTGTAGTCCGAATTTCAAGAGCTTCTCTAATCCGAATCTGACTTTTTTTCTCATAATAACAGTGATATTGTGTCCCAAAATAAAAACAAATTTTTCTTTGTTCTTGGAAACAACAAAATCTAGAATAATAGAGTGAAATTCTTCGAAATTGGAAACCGGTTCTTCGAACAATTTGATTAAATTCGTCTATTTCATCGAAATTTAGAGCAAATTAAAGGCTTCCACTAGTCCGAATTCCTCTGTAGTCCGGATCGACCCCGGTTTTTATTAGTCCGGATTATCGAGTACGCACTGTATTTTGATCTTTCAGCAACGGTTGATTTGAAGATTCCAATTTTTTATTCTGCGACTAGAAATTCGAAAATCTTTAACATACAATCGTTGTTAAAAAAAATGCTGATAGTTACAATTTTGTAGTAATATCGTTGGAAAGCAATTAAACTAAAGCATATTCATTAGTTAAAATAACCGTTATAAATTTGTTTTTAAATATCAAATAATAAATATTATATTACATATTAGACTAAAAATTTAAAATTTCTCTAAAAATATAAGATAAGAAATTGATAGAAAAGTGTGTGAAACGGATAAATCATTTTATGCAAAATTTCAAGTAGTTTCACCTGAAACCTGAAATTTTGTATTTACGTATACCAATTTTAATAATGGCGTTTTTGCATAGACAAAATGTACCATCGATTTGATTAGTATTGCTTAATTATGCATTAAAAGCGGGACACTACGAAATAGACGAATATACCCTCAAACCAACGCTCCAACCAAGAAATTATTGTATTTTCTTTATATTTATCTATCTCATATACAAATTGAAGAATTTCAGGACCCTCGAAGTGGTCAAGGTCAATCAAAGCAATTTGTTCTGGAGTATTAATTTTCGATACAAAATACCAATAGTGTTCCGCACGTATTTGCACAACTTGATTTGGTGGGAAACGATGAAAAAGCTAAACGCCTAATTCGAGTCCGGAAGAATGGCCTTGTGCAAAACGGTTATGCGCATATACCTAGCTAATTTGTGGATTGATGTCCACTTGACCTGAGTCGCATTGCCGCCTAGTAGACGAAAGTAGCCGTTCGGAAGTGAAAAGTAGCGTTTCTTATTTGCTCATTTGCTTTAAGCAGACAGTTAGTCACAGGTTCAACGAGCTTGAACTGGCAAGACAACTTCGTTAGGATATGCCTTTCAGGGGGCCAAGGATCACACCTGGTACTGCTATTGAGAAGTCTTTAGCGAATAGTGTACCTCGGGGACGGACGTGAGCAGGGGCCAGGGCTTCAAGGCGTTGGACTCGAGGTGGTTGTGGTGTTAGCCAAGTCGGCCAGCTAGAGTCGCAACCTACGGGAAGGTTCTTTGAAGAAAATCTCTTTTCGTCGGATAAACAGTCATTCCCGCAATGGAGGGATTTTGGGTCAGGAACTTCCTAATCGGAGCACCAGTTGACGCAGACTGACTGTACATTTTGTCGATTACATTCTCGACATGGTGATTCGACTTCAGTATGAAGTAGACTCAGGGATCTTTGGGTTGGTAACAGTATGGACAACGTCTTCAGCACACTTACCAATACAGATGTTGTTGCGAGGGTGCCTTCGCAGCTCTTGCCGCTTGGCCGTTATAACAATCGTGTCACAGCTCCACGTCTGCACTTCAGATACACGATTCTACTGCAACAATGTATTCAGCACGAAATGTGTACACTGGATTTTCATAGCAAGTGAATAGCTTTTTGCCTGGAATGTACCTCATCTTCACTTCCGTATCGTATGAGGTGATTCTTTGCGATTTCTCTTGTGTTTTTAGTTGATGCAGAATTTTATTTGTAGATAATTTGGAAATTGATAAATTGTTTTGGATGTACAAATTTGTTCGGTTGAGTTATGCAAGTCAATCAAATGATAAAGATAGTATCTTGCCTTTGTAAAACAAAAGGTTTGAGAATATCTTTTACATTATATCGATCCTTGTTTTTAATGGTCACTTCACCTACTTTTGGAGCCACGAGCCGCCACTGATAGGAAACCAGTTCGATTCCTTCCGGACGTTTTGGAAGGTCCGCCAGGTAGATGTTAAGCAGGATAGGAGAGAGTACGCTACTCGCGGAATTCCCTGCTTGATTCTGATACGCTTTGAACATGAAAACTCTGTGTAGGATTGATTCCCAGCTAGATGGTTGGCAACCCATCTAACCTCTTTATTTCTGTTGGAAATAAACTGTGTTGTTTTTGTAATTGCCGGGGCCCCATGCCGGGGGCTAGGAGGCTAGACAAAATCATTGTCAAAACTCTATATTTATATTTATTAGGAGCCAGCCTCACAGAATGAATGACTGTAACGAATGCTTTCGATATGCCGAAGACCACTAGAACGGTCCTTTCGCAGGGCCTTATTTTCGGTTGATTCCTTTGTGGATGTGATTGGCAATCACTCAGAGCTGTTTTGGTACTATGCATCTTCCTGAAGCCATACTGGTGAGAAGCTAGCTTAGCATGTGTTACAATGGTATACCCCAACTTCGAGCTTCTTTGCAACGTGTAATAATATTTTAAATCGGACGATGGGATTAGGCAAAATTTTCTCCATTTCCAGATTTTAGGAACGACAAGTGTGGATATCGACACGTTGAAAGCCACCGTTAAGTTTTCATCATTGAAATGTGGTGAAAATTATTTTTAGTTATTGCTGAACTCTAAAAAAAAAAAACGCTGCACTGCGCTGTTTGAAAGCGTAAAAAATGAGGGTTTGACTATTGGAAAATCACGAAAATGTATACACTAAAAAAATAGCTGCATAGCCAGATTTCTCATATGGGCAACCGGGGGGCGGCCGATTTCAAGAAGCGGCAAATTTTCGAAACTTGCTATTTATCAAAAATTTGGTGAAAGATGCATTTTGAAATCTGAGGAGCTCGTTTTAATTCATTCCACATCTACTTACGTATGTTCGCCTCAATCCAGGGCGCCCAATCACAACCTCATTTAAAACTGTAATGTGATTGCGCCTTAAAAAATTGGTACTATCCTACACGCACAGTTTTGCTAGAAGCATTCACTTCGTACGATCTACCGGGTGGCGGGTAATTTGGTTATACTAGGAGTAGAACGCAGCTTCGTAACGCATTGGCTTCGTTTTAAACAATGCCAGGGATATAGCATATATGCTTCAGTGTCCCTTTTTATGAGAGGCCTTGAGGAGCTTTTGGGTGTAACAGTCAATTAACTCATGAACTTATACTTATATACGTTTAGATTTGTGGGGCTACGCAAACGACCGGGTTATGTAAATATGTAATTCTGAAATTATGGAGCATATGCGTAACAACATTCGACAAGTTATGCGAAAAAGTAAACCAATTGCACTAGAAAATGGAAAAAATGCAACTAGATTATTCGAAAGCCCCCAAATTATTTAAAATTCGCCGTAAGCTTATGTAAAATTTTTTTGCGAAAGACAGATCAGTTGTTGGGGATTTCAAAACGATCGACAATGACCTCAATCCTCACATTAGGTTCTTATAAGAAAAACTGTTTTATTTGTGTACAAATTTCAACCAAATTTCACACAAATGTGTTTCTCTTGATGACCAAAACATATGTAAGAATGGACCAAATTCGACAATGGGGTCATGGGGCTGCCATACAAACCCAACCCCCCCAAATTAGGTTCTTCTAAGAAAAACTTTTTTATTTGTGCCCCAATTTCAACGAAATTTCACACAAATATATTGCTATTGATGACACAGGACATATGTAAGAATAGATCAAATCGGACCATGGGGTCATGGGGCTGCCATATAAACCTAACCCCCCAAATTAAGTTCTTCTAAGAAAAACATTTTTATTTGTGCACCAATTTCAACCAAATTTCATTCAATTGTATTTCTATTTATGACACAAAACATGTGTAAGATTGGATCAAATCGAGCAATGGGGTCATGGGGCTGCCATACAAACCCAACCCCCATTTTAGCTCTTCTAAGAAAATTTGTTTACACCATTTTCACAAAACCTTGAAATTATGTGTCTTAATCAAAGCAATAAAAAAGGTCAAAACAAATAGGATCGTACTATGGGGCCATGCTCCCGCATCCCCCAGCAAAAATTTCTGAGTAAATATTTTTATTTGCCCACTTATTCAAACCAAACCTCACACAAAAATTGTTTTGTCGACGCAACGGAACTTTTGTGAAGACGAAAGGAAAAGGATGGGGGGATTAAATACAAGTCGTAGGTACGCCCGAAAAAACTTTTAGCCCGGAGGAGAGCGAAGGGTATCCAAATTTCGGCCGCGCCCGAAATTAGCCTCGGTCTCGTTTGATGTTGCTGTTGAACAGCAGCATAGATGTTTCAGTCATCACTCGACATTCAAATGTGCTTTCTGCAAAACTGGTTTCAAATTTTTTTATTTTATAAAATTTTAATGTTCAATAATGGACGCTTAACTGCAGGAAATTGAATTTAACAGCAGTGACTGTAATTTTTACAACAAGATTAATGTTTGTCTTTATATGGAGACTGAACCCAAACTAAAGGTCTGGATAGACATCGGGCGGAATGAAAATGAAATTTTTGTCCGCTGCGATTTTCTCTATGAAAATGCATGCAAAAAATGTCAGCGACATTACGGGAGGGCCCCAATGTTCCGCCCGTGGTCAGGAGAATGCAATTAATAAATTTTAAAAGATTTTCTACTCTTGTAGTCAATAATATAACCGCCGATTCTAGTTTAAATTCTTTTCAATACCGTATAGCCCATGTGGGGCCATGGTGCGTTAACTCAGCCGTTTACAGGCAATTTTGAGTCAACGTTTCAATGCATATATATTTTCGTTGTGTATATAATGTTGCAAGCACTATATATTTCCTATCCGAACATGTACGGAAATTTTGGACCACGCCGAGATTCGATCTCCAGACCTCTAGATTACTAGCATCGTAGAGTGCAGCTCAACCAGAGTTTAAGTTACATACAGAAAATCATTCATATTCATAGAAGTTGAACACTTTAATTTACAGGTAAATACATAATACCGAAATTTCACTGACGAAGAGCGACAATTAAACTCATGCCTGACCAGGAGAGTCAAATATATTTAATCCTGTTCGAAGCGCAAAATAACACACTATAAAATTCATATAATAATGTGTGGCAAGGTAGAATGGGAATCAATAGAATATCGTATTTTAAAAGCTTTTTTGAAAAAGTCTGAAGTTCATTCGGTTTACACCGATTTTTCCAAAGCTTTCGATAAACTTAACTTCGATATCTTAATTAAAAAGTTGAACAACTTTGGCTTTTTTGGTTCGATAATTAACTGGATAAACGATTATCTAAGGAATCGATCATTAATTGATCGAAGCGATTTAAAGTAACATCTGGGGTTCCGCAAGGATCACATCTAGGTCAGATCTCATTTTTAATATTCATTAATGATTTAAAATTAGTTTTTGATGATGTTGAATTTTTGTTATTTGCTGATGATTGCAAAATTTTCAAGGAAATTACATGTAACGATGATGTTTTTGCTCTTCAAAATAATTTACACACATTTTTCGTTTATTGTAAGCATAATAATTTAGAACTTAATTTATCCAAGTGTAAGCTTATAATATTTAGTAGAAGTTAACCAAATATCAATGCACATACATATTACATAAATAATCGTGAACTCAATCAAGTAAGCTTGATTAAAGATCTGGGAATACTGATGGATACATCATTATGTTTCAAAGAGCATATCAGCGACATTACTGAAGAATCTCGTCGGATGTTAGGCTTTGTTATTCGGAACTCTTCGGAATTTAATAACATTTATGCCTTAAAATCGTTATACTTTTCGCTTGTATGAAGTAAATTAGAATATTTATCAATTGTATGGAATCCATTTTATATTTCTTACACTTCCACTCTTGAAAAAGTTCAGCATAAATTTTTAAGGTAGATACATTCCATACAAACTGCATGTAAGTAGTGATGACATAAACTATGCTCATATTCAAAAGATTCTGAATATAAATACACTTGAAGTACGAAGAACCTATTTTGATGCGATTTTTTTACCTAATTTAATTAATGGATCTATTGATGCCCCTGAAATTCTTTTTGAAATTTCTTTCAAAGTTCCTAATCGTGTTACACGACAGCGAGATATGTTTGAACTAAGAACTTTTAGAACTAATTATCAATGTAACTCACCTTTAGAAAGAATGAAAGCAATCGGGAATCTAGTTTTTAGTCATTTGGATTTATCTGAACACCAATAAGGAAAAAAATAAAAAATATATTTTAAATTTACTGGATTAATCTTTTAGGAAATTTAAGCGTTTTATGAGTTGAATTATCTTATGATTTATTGTTATTTTTTCGGCAACTTTTGTTAAAATAGATGTAAGTACATATTATTAAGATATATAAGGCAGCAAATTTGTATTTTTATATATAAAGGACATTTGTCCGTTTAGCATAAATAAATAAATAAGTTCATTGTTACCAAAACGTCATTTCCTTAAAACTTACTTTTAATTTTAATTACATATTTAAATATCAATAGACCAACTCAATTTTCCAATAAAAATGTGTACACCGCCACAAGAACAAAGTGATAAATAGATTGACAGTATATCGATTTGCGTGTAGCAATAAACATTTTGTTATATACATAAAAAAAATCTGTCGGCATAGCCTAATAATAATAATCGAATTGACTTATTAAGTAATAAACTTTATCATAATTTAATTATATGCCGCCTAATTACAATTACTACCGCCTACATTAAGGTAAAAATATCATTCATAAGAGACTCATTGAATTTCATATTATATTTAGGTACTCTAAAATCCAACATCAGAGCATCAAAAATGTCGGTTTCATTTCATTAATCAAATCATAAAAATCATATTTCTTCATATTAATCTTTTAGAATAATATTATACAGCACGTGGGTCGCATTTTATCGCCTACAATTGACCTGAATGTTTCTTCTTCTTTTTTTTACTCAAAAAGGGTCATATTTGCCTACCAAATATTTATCAAATATCCTTTCATTTCCATAATGTGTGTGTGCCAATTAAATTAAGACCTCCATGCCATAAACGCGTCACCATACCATACACATCCCATTTTCACTTTTACACAAAATACGATGGAGGCGGCATTTTTTCAAATATTTTCCTTTCCCTGTGTCAAAGGACATAATATCAGAAGTGAACGCGACCGGTCTGACCTTGTCTGCTATCCTGACGGCTCGTTTTAGGAAGTCATGGGCTAGGTAAAACCATTTCCGTATTTCTGTGAACGGCCACGACCCAAAAAAAATTGTGGATAATCCAATTACGTGCTGCCGAGGCCTGTGTTTATACGCACATAGAACCCGGCTACTTTGTTTTTACCACGCAATAAAACGTAATGAGCCTCACCTTTCGATGGGATAATGCGGGTGATTGTTGTTGGTACACTTGGCCAGAGTTCATATTTTTATGTTCCTTTTATGATTTCATTATATGGGCCTAAAACCGTATGTTGTAAAATATCTGCATACGAATGGTATCCTTTGTTTTGGATTTATATTTAGACTGTTGATAATATGCCTACTTAATCTGAGCTGGACCGAAACTTTTACCTGATGTTCATCTCTCATGCGCAGGATCTATGGGAAATCCGAGAAATCCGCATCCTTATCCGCAGATATGTCAAACAATGGCCAATAGTTTCGTAATGAAGCGTATTTTGTATCTGCCAAAAGGATATTGTCTCATGAATTGTAGAGGTTTATGTATTGTATGTAAGCATAGGATATACTATTGCATATAGGAGCCTCGTTATTCAGGCAAGAAGAAAGACCTATTGGGCGATGGCTGAATGGTTCTAATGATGACTTTATAGACACTTTATTGTCCTACAATATTTTCATATATTTTTATCACTGTTAATAAAATCCAATGTCATTTATGAACTATCATTTGCCGAACAATTCAAATTTATTTAATTACGATGTATGTATTGAATCTTGAATTATTGGTAGCTTTTATATGAGAACTATTGAAGGTTTTGATTTATTTTATGAAGACAATATACTACATACTTATATATTTTATTTTAATTCAAATTTTATTGGAATGTTAGTTATATCGGATGGAAATCTCGAGTACATGTATACTAAAAGTTCTCTTGAACACTTTTTGATCTGGATCCTATTCAAACCCTTTTTATATCCTTAACAAAATAAGGACAAAAATTGTGCACTTTGCAAAATGAACCATGGCGACCAATCGTCCACTTGAAAAAAATCTTTTGATGGAAAATATACTCATGGAAAGAGGAAACCTTAAAGTCTCAGTTATTTCACTTTTTAAAATAATCTGCATTATGAGAAGAAAAAAAAACAGTAAGAGGGAATAACTACACATTGAGCGTTCTACTAAATTTAGTATTAATACATCATCATGCGTTTTCCGGCAACTTAGTGCATTTCGTTTTCTACTTTAATAATGGGGGTCCTTGATCGGAGCGTCTCAAATTTCAACAAAAATCATCTTTAACTTAATGTGAACACTCACACAAAATTCATTCGATAATAATCCCAGCAAACAATTTCTATCGTCCGCGATACGAATTCAGTTCGCCTGATAGAAAACATTTCTCGAATTTCATATCGTATTCGGATTAAAGGCGTCACTTCCTTCGGGAAGGAATAGTGACCGATATTAATTCGCCAGAATGATAATTTGGCGATAATAGACTAATACATAGAAAAAGTGAAAAAAAAATTTTTTTTATTTTCTTTAATTAATTTTTTTTCTTCTATATATTATTCTTAACTTTTTTTTACCTTATTTTAACTTTGCCTTTTTACACTTTGCTTCTATTGGGAATAGAACCGGCACCTAGCCCAGCAAACAATTTTATCGTTTTTTTCGAAAAATCACAAAAACCATACGAAATCGATATCATTCAAATGAAAAATTTATCGTAAACTTGTCTCCTCGACGAAAAATTGCTTTATCGTCATCAATATGACAGGAATGTGACTCCCATTAACGAAATATCTTCTTATTATTGCAAAGATGATAAAATAGTAATTCATCACAACGAGAGAATTATGAAATTGTCAAAAAATAAAACGAGTAATTTATTCCCATAATTTGTAATCTTAGATAGCTCAGGTGTAGGGCGTAGGACTACGAAACGATAGGTGCCCGGTTCGATTCCCAGTAGAAGCAAAGTGTAAAAAGGTAAAGTTAAAATAAGGTAAAAGAAAGTTAAGGATAAAATAGAAGAAAAGAAATAGAAAAAAGGGAAAATTTTAAAAAAATTAAATTTTTTTCACTTTTTCTATGTATTAGTCTATTATCGCCAAATTATCATCCTGGCGAATTAATATCGGTCACTATTCCTTCACGAAGGGAGTGACGCCTTTAATCCGAAAACGATATGAAATTCGAGAAATGTTTTCTATCAGGCGAATTGAATTCGTATCGCGGACGATAGAAATTGTTTGCTGGGTTGCTGGGATATGGTAATATTATGTTTTTAATTTGTATTTTAAAAATTTAGCAATTACATATTACGGATTGCAGATTTGTTTTAAATTTATGAAAACAATATAAGTCATCTATAGCACTTCTTCTCCAATAATGGAAATCCTTCGTTTCGCTTTTTCGTTGACTCTTTTTATAGAAACGGCCGTGAATAATAAATTCATGCTAAACATTACGAGCGCATTAAAATCAATGATTAATTTTACTGTTAAATACCCTTTAAACCAGTGTTCCCCAACAGGTGGTCCGCGAGGGACATATTGATGTTCCGCTTTTACAAGCTATCTATAAAATAATTGAAAACTTGCAAAAAATTGACTTGTAGACTTGGACTAAAGCCTCGATTTCAGTCTGCATTTTTTAGTTTATTGATCGAGTCTTGCAATAGGCGTACTTACGATAATATGAAATTAGCCTGCGAAGACACGTTTGTTGTTAATATTTGCCATTTAATTCCATTTTTTTAAATAAAGGACTACCATTTAACCACAACGTTTATTTAAACTTATTGCTAAAATTTGAGGTAGACTGGCAAAACTCGAAGAGTCATATTCGTCATTCTGGGCTTAATAACCAACTATATACAGTTTAGGAGTAAGTTCCTCCTGTATGTGTATGCGGCATTAGTATGCCCGATGTGCTATTTTATTCCGCGGGTTCTCTGCCGGTTTGCGATCCTCACCATAATAATAATTTCATGCGCTTCAAAACATCTCTTTTGGCCTTTAAATGCCATATACCAGTTGCTTTGCTCTTATGAAGACACATTAATTCAAGGTTTTGTGAAATTGGTGTAAAAATGTTTCTTAGAAGAACAAAAAATGGGGGGTTGGGTTTGTATAGCAGCCCCATGACCCAATTGAAATTGGTGCGCAAATAAAAAAGTTTTTCTTAGAAGAACCTAATTTGGGGAGTTGGGTTTGTATGGCAGAATGGCAGCCCCATGTCCCCATTGTCCGATTTTACCGATTCAAACATACAAACTGCCTGCAGCAAAAAGAAGGATTTGTGCAAAATTTCAGCTTCATTGGCCGAGTAAAACGCGTCGCAACAGACAGACAGACTGACTGACTGACATTGCCCAATCGACTCCCCACGTCATGCTGATCATATATGTATACTTTTCATATGGTCGGAGATGCTTCCTTCAATGCGTTACAAACTTCACGACAAAGTTAATATACCCTTTCACTCTATGAGCGAAGGGTATAAAAAGATCTTGGATGGACAATAGTTGTTAAAGTAGCCTGAAACTAAAAATTTATTTAATTTAGAGTTTATCGTTTGTATGAGTTCGGTCCAACGTAAATGAGAATCTATGGTATTTCACACTTGTTGAAGTTGTTAATGCTATGCATGTGCAAATTGAGCATTTGTCGCATGAAGCATTATGCATAATGGTCGTATCCGTCCTATTTTTGGCAAGACAGTCCTGCTTTTTGGACCTTATCCTGCCGTCCTGTCAACACGTCCAATGTCCTATTTTTGTCCTGTTTTGGGAATTCAAGTTTAAATTTCAGAAAATAAGAAAATTGTGAAAACGACACCAAAATTCGTACAACAACAACAACAAAAGAGACAAGTGACTCCACTCGTTCGCGTTTATTTTCTTGCCAAAATTTTCATTAGACGATTCAAAAAAATAAAGTGCCTAAATGTCGCATATTGCTTAACAAAGTGGTACTTAGGTTAAGAACAAAAAAGCTGTGCTTTTACACTAGATAGCCCTGGTGAGAAGAACCCCATCTAGAAACATTGATACGAAAGGACGAGCTGGGAATTTCGTAGTAGGGATTTCGAAAGGAGCGACCTAGAATAGTTATTACAAGTGATTGTGAAAGAGTGATATCATTTAGGTCAGATAAGAGATAAACACCTCTAGGTAATACAGACTTTATTTTCTTTGGGTTCCTGAAATTACACCTTTTTGAAAATAAACCACGCATGCGTTGAAACAACTGAATCCACCCGCAGAGAGATGGGGCAAATTTCAGTTGATCCGCTGCGGAAAGTGAATGGAAATTACCGAAAACCACTCTAAAGTTTAGTGATGAAATGAACACCATTTTGTCGAATGTTTTTTTTAAGGGTGTGATTTAAATTCCGCAACTGTGTTGAGTGTTTTAGTGGCAGAAAAATATTTGTAGCATTAATTTTCGATTTCTTACTACCTTTTTAAAATCGTCAGGTTCCTATGTGCCACCCTGTACAATTGAAAATACTATAAAGATACAGCGTTTTTGTCTTTCTGGTTGTCCTTCTTTTCATCCTGCTTTTTTAGTAAACTTGTCCTGCCAAACACTGCTTTTTAGAACACTTGTCCTGCTTTTTCATAAAAAAATTATACGAGCATTATACCTATGCATTATATCAAGTTTAGAATCGGGAAGGCCTGACGATGTACACTGAAAGGTATAACTTTTTTTTCGGCACTTAGTTTTAAGCCATGGTTCTCGAACCAAACTCTTACGGCTTGCAATATTTGATTTCCTTCCGTGAAAGCATTCGACCATGATTTGCTAGCGATTGGAACTGATGTGTCATCAGCGAAACCCAAAATTCTGGTATTCGCTCTATTGCCCGTGATAGTAAAGATAGAGTTTACGAAAATAATGAAGATTAAGGGTGACAGTACCGTACCCTGCGGTACCCCAAAAGGGTTATTCTTCAGTTAATCACTGTGCCATTTGTCAACTCTTACTATTTGTTGTCTATCACAGAGGTAAGATTTGAACCAGTTCAACACGTTACTAGTTATCCCTAGTTACATGAATCAACATGGCAACAGGTATTGGGTCGAATGCCTTAGTTACATCACTTTTTGGTCTCGGTCTAGACATATGCAAAACTTGTTAATTCAGAGAGTGCACAGACGGTACCCTTTCCGTCTCTAAATCTAAATTGAGACTCTGAAAAAAACTTATTTTCTTCGACAAATTTGCAGGTGAAACAGTTTTGTGCCATGTTTAGGGTTTTTTAGATTTTTTTTTAAACCCTTATGAAATCGATTTTGTTCGTCCGTCCGTCTGTCCGTTGGTCCGTCTGTCCGCCTGTTCACTAAATAACTCGCGAACGGCTCAATCGATTGTCATGAAATTTGGTAGGAATGTGTAGAATGGTTACAGTCTTTGGCACAAATATCTTAGAAGTTGGTAGGAAGAAGATAACAGGGTGTCCCAAACGTTTGAAAAAAGTAGACTTTTTTAGTTTTTATCGGAGATTGACGTATGGGTATTTAAAAAGTACAGTTTCGAAAATGAACAAAATAACACCACTTAAAACAATTTACGATATATACCGGTATTTTGAATACCATTTTTTTTTCAATTGAAATTACAAAAATTGCTATGCACATATTCGCCATTTTGCTTAACTTGATTCCGCTTGCTATGTTTCATATTTGATAAAAGATAATTTTAAGGGTTAAAGTATGTCCCGACAGACGGGCAAATATCGCTCAATCGACTTTAGCTGCCATGTTGATCAAACAAATATACATATACATACATTGTTTAGTCTCACAAATTTTTTTCAACGCACAGATTTTTTTTTGTCAAGGTTAACTACATGTTAACACCCAATGTGAAGGGTATTAAACCATATTTTTAAAATAATAATTCGCCCTCCTAAAGCCCACAAAATTTCCAACTTTTTCGTTACCAAAAGTTTGCTCTTTACATATTTGCAGATTTTCGAAATCGATTATCCAAAATGACATAATTTGGAGTTAACCCATGAGTCGGTTTATTTGAAATTGGTACAAGTCCATTCAGTTTTGCTTTGAGATATTGAAGGGTTTGTGTTTTGATCAAATATAAAATAAAGGTACACCGCAGGTCGAGCAACGCGAAACCATGGAGCGGTATAAAGACCGAGGCAAATAAGAAGAAGAAGATAAAATGAAGGAACAAAATTAATTACTAAAGTAATTGTGTTTCAAGCATTGGTAAACACTTTCAATGTTATGTATTAAAAATTTAATTTAATTTTTTGAAAACAGAGAGACGCGAACATAGTAGACCTGTTTTGTTTTTTTTTTTAATTATTTCGGAAACTGTAAAAGATGGCAAATAACACTCTCCTCAGGTTTGAGTGGGCCGTAGGAGGAATATTTCAAAGATTTTTATATAATGTTATTACGTAAGTTGGTTACATAATATTACTTTTAAAATATGGCAGTAAGTCTGGTTCATAACAGCGTAGCGGCTTCTAGATTAATCGTGAGAATTTCCACCTCTCGAAAATGTACTTCAAGAATATTGAAAAATTATGACAAGAAGCGAAAGCTTGATAACATGATTTATCTTTAAGTAACCACAAATTGTCACACCGGTCATGCATTCGAGAAAAAAAATAGCAATTCATGTTCGGTAAAGTCAACCAATTTTTTATTAACTGCATTTCGGGACAGAACAGTTTCATGAAAACGCTTAGTATTTTCCTGTACAAAAAAAGAGGAGCTGCCTTACAAAGCCCAATAACCAGCAGCAAATTGTTTGTAGTGTTTGGAGGCAAATTGATGAGCTTGCATACGCCACTGGCGAGTTTTAGTAATTTTTGTAGACTTGAGTTCAACGGATGAATTTTTTCACCTTACCAATTTCACAATTTTTGTGTTATAATATACATTGTGCTGCTACGAAATGGTCGCGGGCTGCACAGAACTGCAAGGTGGGCAGCATGCGGCGCGCGGTCCGCGAGTTTGACATGCCTGCCCTAGACCGAAAAAACCCTTTTTTGGGCCGTTTTGTTTTTAATCTTTTTGGCTGCATATATTGAATTGAAACCATCGTAATTTACCTAAAAGTAGTTTTTAAGATGCACTATTGCCAAAAAAAATGTTGCTCCGACCATGAATACTAAAGTTAACATCCGTAACTAATGTTTAGAAAAGGATATGCCATGCCTATAACTCGTTCCCACGTTAGAGTAGGAAGGTTTAGCGTTAAGGTGTTATCCTCTGAATTGAAAATAATTCAATCGGGGCTTTGTAACGAAAATCAGTTTTTTAATTTCCGATTGAATTAATTTTTATTGCAGAGCATAATAGGGCTGGGACTTAACGCTAAACAAATGTAAATTCAAAAGTTCTTAACTGTTTTTGAATAAATGATATACACACTTCACCAGGAAATTTTGTGGGTTTTAATTTATCAATTAAAGATAAAAAACAAGATAACAAACTTAAAAACCCAAGCAAGGATTTGTATAACTTCCACGAAAAGTAGACCTGGGTCCCTGTAAATTTTTAATTATTTTCGGTTAATATTATGTTCAGAGTGGACGAAAACGGATTGATTTCGCCGTACGCTTTCAGAAATCACCAAAAAGTGTTCACAGTGCACTATTTGTAATTTCATATGACAACCGACAATATTATTTTATTAAAAGATTTTCAATCCTGCTGCAACCTACAGACAACATCAATCTAAGTTTCAATTCCAACACAACTTACTTAACGCATTCCCCGCCAACACATTTTTTTTCGAATTACATCCTGAAAATTGGTATTTACGGTAAAGAAGCCACCCTGAATCCAAAACCGTTTACCATTTTTTATACCCTTCGCTCATAGAGTGAAAGGGTATATTAATTTTGTCATGAAGTTTGTAACGCATTAAAGGAAGCATCTCCGACCATATAAAAAGTATATATATATGATCAGCATGACTTGGGGAGTCGATTGGAGCATGTCCGTCCGTCTGTCTGTCTGTCTGTCTGTCTGTCTGTCTGTCTGTTGCGACGCGTTTTACTCGGCGGGTATTGAAGCTAGCAAGCTGAAATTTTGCACACGTGCTTCTTATCGTTGCAGGCTGTTTGTATGTATGATTCACCCAAATTGGATCACTGGGTCATGGGGCTGTCATACAAACCTAGCTCCCCAATTTGAGTTCTTCTAAGAAAAACTTTTTTATTTGCGTACCAATTTCAACCAAATTTCACACAAATGTGTTTCTATAGATAACACAAAATATATGCAAGAATGGATCAAATCGGACCATGGGGTCATGGGGCTGCAATACAAACTTAACCCCCCAGGTTAGGTTCTTCTACGAAAAACTTTTTTATTTGTGCACCAATTTCAACCAAATTTCACACAAATGTATTTCTATTGTTAACACAAAACATATGTAAGAATGGATGAAATCGGACCATGAGGTCATTGGGCTCCCATACAAATCCAACCCCCCAAATTAGGTTCTTCTAAGAAAAACTTTTTTATTTGTGCACCGATTTCAACCAAATTTCACACAAATGTATTTCTGTTGATGACACACAACTTATGTAAGATTGAATCAAATCGGACCATGGGGTCATGGGGTTGCCATACAAACCAAACCCCCCATATTGGTTCTTACCCATTATTTGCGGGTGTGTCGAAAACGAAACATATAATGAAACTAATAATGTAGTGCTTGTACGACACGCAACGAATCGACAGCTATTTTAAACTAAAAATCAAGGTCCACTTTACATATAAAAACCCATAAAATTTTCAATCACAACATTTTTGACTATTTGCGAAAGCGACAAAAACACCTGTTTCGCAAATTTTTGAAATCCTCAAACAAAATCGCTAAATTTCAGAAAATGCTAATAGAATTCATGAAATATCCCCTGGATAAGTAAATTAGAACTGTTTTCTTTGTACTGGTCAAAAATTATTTCAAGCGGGTAACGCAAAGTACTCAGAAGTTGCATTTACAAAAAATGTTGCGAAAACGACACATCCGCGCATTAACAGCGTTATATTTGCATCAAGTACATTATGTGATTCTTGAAACTGGGATTTGGTATTTTCATAATTGAGTTGGAAATCAATGTATGAGAAGCACTCTAACGACATTCCGATACAAGTAAAGTGTCGATACTTCTGTTTCGACACCAAAGAATTCTGGTATCGATACTTTTCTTTCTATTTTAGTCGGTATCGAAACGATTCGATTCAAGGAACCAGATGAGTACTTTTTGAATCTTTGGTATCTGCCCATACACCCATATGCTTTCCGGCAATAAATTATTTCGTAAATCGTATCATTATGGCAAAACATAAAGGTGAATGATTTTATACTTGATGTATGTATCATGAAAAACCGATCGGGGAGATGCAGTTCAGCATCTCCTCTCACGTTTGAATACTTCATTATTTTTGGAGGCTATATCTTAGTATGCGGGCAACTAATATATTCTATATCCTATTCCCAGTGATTCCCAATGTAAACCATCGCAGGCATCGCAGACAATAAATATATTGTTTCCAAACAATGTGGAAAATAAGGCTGTTTTTTTCGAAATAATATGGGCAATATGAAAACAAGATTTTTCAAATGAATGAATGCTTTTTTGCATAACCTACTAACCTCCCGGACGTAAATAAAGTATATTAAGTAGACTCTTGACTCGATAATCCGGATCAATTATTGCAAGGGGTAATCCGGACCATCGGAACATACGGATTAGCGCAATCACTTTTTTTTTCTGAGGAGAAACAGTCCAAATAAATAAATAAGAGGAACAAAAGCCGATAAATGTATTATTTTTTTGAAATTAGTCAGCATCATGTCATTTGCCAAACCGTCCCGTAAAAAAGTACGAGACCAAATTTACCATTTTACCCTGAAAATCTCAAATATCCGGATTTGTTCCCAGTACCGTATAGTCCCATGTGGGGCCATGGTGCGTTAACTCAGCCGTTTACAGGCAATTTCGAGTCAACGTTACATTGCATATCATTTCGGAGTGCATATAATGCTGCAAGCACTCTAATTTCCTATCCGCACATGTACGGAATTTTTGGACCACGCCGAGATTCGATCTCCGGACCTCTAGATTACTAGCATCGTAGAATGAGACTCAACCAAGTAAGCCACAGAGCGTGGTATAAATATCCGGACTATAGGGTCAAAATTGGTGCCGAAATCCAGACTATAGAATACGTAGGGGAAACATTTAGTGGTCCGGATTAGCGTAATATCCGGATTAAAGGATATCCGGACTACCGAGTCAAGACTGTATAATAAAATATTCACTCCCATTTATTTTCATTATGTAAACAATTTTTCTCAAGAAAGTAGATAAGATTTTCCCTTGCAAATTTTGTGTCGCTGTAGTGCGGGTGTGTCGTTTTTGACACATGTCCTGGAAAGGACCCCTGAGGTCATACGAAAAAAATAGTTATAAATTCTGAATCTAGGATCGAAGAGAACATGTTACACCAATTTTCATCAAATAATTCCCATTGGATCAATACCCGCAAATAATGGGTTAAGAAACATTTTTTTACACCAATTTCACAAAACCTTGAATTAATGCATCTTTATCAATAGTACAGTATTTAAAGACACAAAACGGCCGTTTACTTAAAAAAAATACGTAATGGCTGAAATTTGCTGGAGATGTAAGGGGACATGTCTTTTATCTAAAACTGAGTTTTCGTATTCGTGGGGGTGGGGGAAGTTGGAGTATATTGCCTACTTATAGGCGAATTTTGCATTTTTCGTTCATATCATTCTTACCGTTGACCATACAGGAAAGTGATGCATGGGAGTTTTGTTTCTAATCAAATTATCTATCCTACGGTACCTACATTAATTTCATCGGTCAAATAGTTCCGTTATAGTGACCAGTTAAAGGTCAAAATAGTACCAATAATGGGAATATTTTGCATAAATAAAACATGTAATGGCTGAAATTCGGTGGAGTCGTTATAAATTTATATCTGAAGTTGCGTATATATCAGGGGGTAGTTATAGTAAATTGCCTACTTATAGGCTAAATTTGCTTTTTTGCTTGAGAAGAGTTATTTCGTGTGCCTGTAAAACTGGTTTGTGGAAAAGTATGGGGGTGTCGGAAAGCAGGATTAAAGTGCTCTCCAATTTGAATGGTTTGTTGTGGAAACGCGTGTAGCAATATAACTGACTTTTCTACTCTTACGGAAAACGACGACTTCCTCCATAACGATGGGCTTTTTTCATCGAACCCAGAAGGATACGAAGCTGGTCACAATTGTAGCGCAAGCAATAATGAATCCGGCAGAGAGGAAGAAAATCAATCTAAGAAACCAAAATTGAGGTAGTCAAGTCATATATTTCTGTTCTTGCATCAATAAAACTCCAGTGACTATGTGAAGGAATTAATTTTTTTTGGAACGATCCCTGCGACTGCGCTAATCGGCCTAGCTTGATTTTGGTCTCGTTTAAGAGATAATAATTCAATCAGCAAGAACACACATTTATACAACTTGATATAGCGAAGTTTTTAGCAATCACTAAATACGCATTTAAATAGGCAATTTACCCCAACTTTCTCCATCCCCACTAATACGAAAACTCAGTTTTAGACAACAGATTCGCCTCTTAACATACATCAAATTTGAGCCATCACGTTTTTTTAAAGAAAATATCCATTTATTGTACTGTTTTGATCCTTGACTGGTAATTACAACGGGTTTACTTGACCTATGATATTGATTAGGGTACCGGTGAATAGATTATTTGATTAGAAAGAAAACCTCTACCATTTCACTTAAGGGTCAACAATAAGAATGATATTAAGCAAAAACGCATATTTAACCTATAAGTAGGTAATTTACTATAACAATCGCCTCCCATAAATACGAAAACCCAGATATAGCTTTAGGACGTATCCCTTTACATCTCAAGCAAATTTCAGTCGTTACATGTATCACTTAAGCAAAATATTCTCATTATTAGTGTTATTTTGCCCTTTAACCGGTCATTATAACGGAACTATTTGGCCTACGATATTGACTTAGGTACCGTTAAATAGACAATTCGATTAGAAACAAAACTTCCATACATCACATTACTGTAGGAATACCAGTAAGAATGCTATTAAGGAAAAACGCATAATTCGCCCATAAGTAGGCAAATTACTATAACTTCCCCCACTGCAAAAAATACGAAAACTTAGATTTAGACTTAGGGCACGTTGCTTAACATCTTCACATCTTCAATTTCAGCCATTACGCGTTTCACTTAAGCAAAATATTCTCATTATTAGTGCCAGTTTGCTCTTTAACCGGTCACTATAACGGAACTATTTGGCCTACGATATTGATTTAGGTACCGTTGAATAGACAATTTGATTAGAAACAAAACTTCTACACATCACTTTACTGTAGGAACAACAGTAAGAATGATATTAAGGAAAAACGCAAAATTCCCCTATAAGTAGGCAAATTACAATAACTTCCCCCACTCCCACAAATACGAAAACTCAGATTTAGACTTAGGGCACGTTGCTTAACATCTCCACCAAATTTCAGCCATTACGTATTTTTTTTAAGTAAAATGTACCCGATTACTGTACTACAAAGCAACTAAAAAGTTCAAAACGAATGGAATCGTACTGTGGGGTCATGCTCCGGCAACCCCAATAAAATTTTCCGAGTAAATATTTTTATTTGACCACTTATTTCAACCAAGCCCAAAACTTTTGTCAAAACGGAAGAAAAAGAATGAGGAGGGGGATTAAATACAAGACATAGGTACGCCCGAAAAAAACTTTTAGCCCAAGCGAAGGGTATCCAAATTTCGGCCGCGCCCGAAATTAGCCTCGGCCCCGGGGTTGGCGAGCGAAGCGAGCAGGGGGCGAAGCCCCCTTGTTTTTACGTGCCTCCGTTCTCCCGCAAAGGCCCGATGCCATATGGCATCATTGGCGGGAACCCATTACAATTTTTTTTTTTTCAATTAAGATAAAAACGTTGATTTTTTTCGGAAAAACACTTTTTTCTTTCTTTAATTATAATTCTGAGCTTGTGTGAAATTTTAAGAAGCATTTAACACATAATCCTGTAGCACATTTGATGCATTTAGTCCGAGTTTGGCTTTTGCAGGGCGGATATGCACATCTTCTTCGATTGCATTTCGCAACATAATGGCCAATTCCATCATACGTGCAACATTCGGAAGACTGTGGTATGTGCTACCCAAATCTGATGAGCCACAGTCGTACAATAGTAGGTTGCAATATCCCTACGGAACTGCATTTGGGTGACTTCCCCGACTTTATTTGTAATATCCAAGCATTTTCATCATCCGACATGATAGGTTCAAGATATTCAACCGCCTCATGTAATTTCATTCTGCATAAGAAATATGCATGAAAAAGAATGGATTGAAATTGCTTTCTTTAAAAAAATAACGGATAAATGCTCATTGTGGAAATTGAATTTTGGTAAGTTACTTTTACACACTTGTTTTTGCTCTGTACCGAGACAAGCCTTTCGAAGTACTGACTCAAAGCTTTTGTGGACAAATATGTCCTTCAAACTCCTTGAAATTCAAAAAAAATCAAGATGAATAATTATCACGGTTGATTCAGCGCTTGAAAATAATGTTGCGTATACGCAACTTTGAGCGTTTACAGGGTGTAGTGTGCATGCATATAGACCACCCAGAGTAAAGGATGATGCACACTTGAGAGCAACAAGGATAATTCCGAAAAAAGTCCCATTGTTGAGACCAGACACGTCAAAGGAGTAATTTGACTCTTTGACGAGGTCTCGTACGTGTCTGAGTTTATTATTTAGTGCATCGTATGCTAGTCTCCTGGATGGAATACACGTCCATATTTTAAAGGTGTTTGTGGGTGCGCTTTAGAAAATGATGCATTTGATTGTGAAAACGATCATCGGACTTGGACTCTAAATCCTCAGAAACGAATTTTCAGCATAAAATTAATTTTCACAAAGTGAAAATTATTAAAAACGCAGTAAAACATATTGAAAAAATATAAAAAAAAATAAATTTAAAAATAAATTTTTTAATAGGTTTCCGCCAATGATGCCATATGGCATCACTAAAATGTATTTAGTGTTACTACCTATAAAACTACCGTTATTGCGAATTTTTTTTTTGCTTGCTTGCTTGCTTTTAACACAAATTGTTCTGAGAAAATCAGGTCGCAAGTATATGATTTTTGAAATTTTGTGGAGTCTTACCCGCAAAAATCGCATTTAAAAAAAAAATTCACGACACTTTTTTTTTCTGCTCCCAATGGCACAAATCTAACTAAATACTAGCCAGGAACATTGGAATAGATAGAAGAAACATTACTTAGTGTAACGAAGAAAAAAACAGTGTTGAGGATGTTACAGGGTGTCCGTGGCGCGCTCCCAAATATGAGGCTTTTACTGATGCCATATGGCATCATTGGCGGGGAATGGGTTAAGGTTTGTGTTTGTAGAGATGACTCATGGGATCATCGCTCAGCGATCGAAGTTAAACCAACGGTTTTGAGCACTACATGAGTATATTTTCTATACAGACATGTTCCTTTAGTCCATAGTCGATACTAGGAAAGTGGAACCATTCAAAAAATATTTAAATACGGCTCGAAATTGGATGCAAAACTACGATCGCTGAGCGATCATCACATGAATTGTCTCTACGAACACGTACCTTTAATCTGGCCGGATTATACGTAATTTGTGGTATGGTGAATTTAAAATTGTATGGAATTCAACAGCCCAATAAAAAAAATTGGCGGGTATTTGATTGAGCGTATTCCGCAAAGCACTATTGCTTGCAGCAATGCGTAGCCCTGCAACCATAATTTTAATTCGGGGAATTGATTATAAAATTGTAAGTAATGTATATGTTCAGGTAGGTGATTCGGTATAATACGTCCTCTAAACTCAGCCCCCCCCCCAAGTTATGAACTTTGTCGTGATGTAAAAATGGCAAATTTATTAGGCATGCTCTTTATTCTAAACAGCGGCGGGTTAAGTTTACCGTTCACAACACACGTAATAACATAGTACGCTGTAATTGACATTTTCGGATTCCATGTTCTATTCTGCTTATTATGTTTTTTAGTTGTTGCTTGAAGAAGCCAAGGAGATCTTTTTGATTTCAGTGACGAACGAGGCATTCAAAATAATTAATTGCAAGGTGCCTTGTATTTCCGTATGATCTAATTATTTTAACTAAATTACTTGTTTTCCAAAAACGATAAAAATATCGGTAAAAATTGCAGCCCCCAAAATTTTGCGCACAGTAAATCTACTGCTCCATTGTGTTATGTATTTCATTTATTATCGAAGATGGATTTGTACCATTTTTAAATAAAACATATGAGCAAAGACATTTTTTAGTAAATTTACATCAATTTTATCGGCGTGTTATTGTACGTGGATTGGTATGATATTTTAATTATAGTTAGAGCATTAGTTAAAAATGGCACTAATTCAATTTCGTAAAAAGTGGACTTGTACCACTTTCAAATAAATCGGCTCATGTACAGGGTTTCTCACGACTTATGGTACATACAATACTGGATGATAGCACAACTCATTTGGGTAGAATTAATGTTCTACATGACCCCTATATATTTAACTGTTATAAAGTTTTAGCATTTCTTATAAATAGTGTCAACAAGCTCGACTTGTCGAGCAAAATCACTATTTGCCACACTCCCAAATATTTAATCCGAGACTTTCTGAAACTGCACAAAATTCTACACAAAATAACTCTTTTCTCAATAAAATCATTTTAAAAACTTCCCAGATACTACCATTCAAGCTTAAATGTAATTCGAAAATAGATTTGTAAAATCGTAACGGTATTTTGAACTGACAAATGTACAAAGTTGACAAAAGTTGCCTCATAATGTTAACTTTCGAGCAACATATAAAAATTAGGGTCTTAGGATTTGAAAAGAGAAAAAAAGGGAAAACCAAAGTAAACATTCCACAATTTTTGTACGAGTTTTAATTAGTAAACAAGATTTTTTAATACAAAAAACCGAAAACAACGAGACCGAGGCTAATTTCGGACGCGGCCGAAATTTGGATACCCTTCACTCTTCTAGGGCTAATAGTTTTTTTCCGGCGTACCTTTGACTTGTGTTTAATCCCCCCCCCCCCATTCTTTTACTTTCGTTTTCAGATAAATTGCGTTACCTCCAGGGCCATCGAGAGAGGGGGGCGGAAGAGGCGAAACGCCCCGGGCCCGGGTTTATCGGGGGCCCGCAAATTTGAAGAAAATAAAAATTAAATTTAATACACATTTAATGAACGTGACAATAAAACTTTTGTAAGCTACATGACTCAGCATACATAAATTGACTTTAAACAATTCATTTCGCCACGACAACACCGGGGCCCCTTCAAATACCACATCTTCCATATAGATTCGTATTAATTCTTGTATTATATGAGAAACAATTACATATTATGGCTTCAAGTTCTGTTGTTTTCTATAGGGTCCGCCAATAAGCGCGCTCGAACTTTAAAATGAAAAAAAGCAAGTTGTGTGAGAGGTATAAATGAAATTTATTTTTTGTTTGAAAGAGTATTCGAAGGCATTATGTATGGAAAATAACATCGTTCAAGTGGCCACCTCGGCTTCGCTTGGTGGCGGGCATACGAGAAGTCCAATTTTCAATGACTCTGGCGCACAAATCGGGCTGTATTTCATCGATGGCGTGGCGTATGTTGACTTTGAGGTCATCAGTGTTTTGTGGTTGGTTTGCGTAGACCTGCGATTTAAGAAAACCCCACAAGAAATAGTCTAGTGGGGTTAAATCGCACGATCTCGGTGGCCAGTTAATGTCACCTTCGCGCGAGATAACCATTCCTCCGAAGCGCTCGTGCAGAAGATCCATTGTGGCGCGCGCTGTGTGGCTCGTAGCGCCGTCCTGCTGAAACCACATATCCTCGACATCCATATTGTCGATTTCATGCCAGAAAAAGTTCGTTATCATGGATCTGTATCGTTCGCCGTTTACCGTGATGGCCACACCATCGTCGTTCTCGAAAAAATACGGCCCGATGATGCCTCCGGCCCAAAATCCACACCAAACAGTTACCTTTGCTGGGTGCATTGCGACCTGGTGGACCTCCTGTGGATTGTTCTCGGCCCAGTAACGGCAATTCTGCTTGTTGACATTCCCTTTTATAAAAAAATGTGCCTCATCGTAATATTGGCGGAGCGCGCGGAACGTTGCTCGAACCGATGAATGATTTTCGTAATAAGTTTTAATGATTTGCACATGTTGCTCACGGCTGAATTGGTTCATGGTGATTTGTGAAGATACACTGAATAATAACAACTAGGTTTGATAACTCTACCACAAACAACATGGCCGCCATGAGCTGTCAAAGATCGAGCGTCCCTATTGGCGGACCCTTTATTAAACCCAAGTTCATGCGATTCCTTCCTTGAATCAGAGATTAAAAATTCTACTGCTATCTTTGCGAAAGAGCACGAATCCGATGTTTGGCACGATTTCGAAGATGAAATCGTTCGTCTAAAACTTTTTTACAATAGAAATTTTGACTCTAATTTCCTACCATTTGAAGCTTAACGCTATTTTTTCACAAAATCTTGAAACGATTTTTCCAAATATTTGCGTTACTTTGCGAACATTTTGCACTATACTTGCTACTGTTGCTACTGCTGAACGCTCTTTTAGTGTTCTTAGCAGAGTCAAAAATTTCCATCGTTCGTGTTCGTCACAAAAGCGTGTTTCAGGAGTTGCTAGTCTGCTAATGTTATCAGTGAATTTGCTGCCCATAAGGCAAGGAAAATTAATGTCTTATACTTTGTTCGATTAGTTGACACTATGAATGACATTTTGAATCTTTGTGACAGAAATGGAATCCCAGATAAAAGACGAATATATGTAACAATATTTATTAGGAATAAGCTTGCACTGAAGCTAAAGCGTTATTTTTTTAACGCATTATTAATTGCAAAAGAGTTGCCAAAATAAAAATGAAATTTTTATACGCGGAAATAACTTTCATAATTCATATAGAAAGGGGCCCTAATGAAATTCCAGTCCCGGGCCCTGAACTTCTCTTGGCGGGCCTGGTTACCTCGATAAAACATATTTATGTGAGATTTGGTTAGAATAACTGCACAAACAGAAAAACAAATTCTTAGAAAACTTTTTATTTTGTGGGAGGGGGATGGCCCCATAGTACGAATATATTTGTTTTTACAATGTGTCTTTATCGCAGGTACAAAAAATATGTAAAAACAAATATGTTTGTACTATGGGGCCATCCCCTCTCCCACCAAAAAAGCTTTCTAACATTTTTTTTTTATTTTAACCAAACACCTCACACAAATATGTAACGAAACTTATGTGAAAATTTATTTATTATTTTGCCTATAAATTGTTTTAAGTGTAAAAGTGTACTGGTGCAGTCATATAGTCATTTGCAACATATTTCGTCACTTCAAACTGACCGTCCATTCTCTATCATGGAGAAATTAAGAACATTGGCAAACACACGAAACTGAACAATTTTTTCGGATGTCGGTTAAAATATCGGAGTGAGCCGAAATACCTAATGCTAAAATGCTGAATAGGGGAATTTAGGTTTACAGAAAAAAATCGGAGTGATTTTCACTACGAATCGGTGTCGAATAGTGTGCATCCGAATTGGATAATATTGGCATAAAACTCGAAGCAAGGTATTGCTAAAGACTCCGAACGAATGTAATGATTTTATCCTTTTGGTGTAATAATTTGAACTCAAAAGAATACTTTCATTAACACCAAAAGAATTCTCGATATTTTTGGAATAAAAAAAAACATTGTAAAATAAGCTAAATGTTAAAATAGCCTATGTTTTTTGTAAATAAAAACAAACATCTAAAAAAAAAATAAAACACAATTTTCTCAGGGAAGGAAGATGTAACTCATAAATGAGATTTGTATAACCTCTCTATAGGTGATCATTTACCTCTTCACGCTCTAAAATACATAATAAATTTACCTACCTACAGTGGGGTTCAACCCCGGGACCCTATGATTTGTAGACGAAAATCCTATACCTACTAAGCCAACCAGACTCACACCCCTAACATTTTCAATTTTTATCCGCAGTCGGCAAATTTGACCTCAGTGGGAATATGTAGGATTGCGATTTTCGGCATTAATAAATTTACAAAAGAATACCTGTCGATGTTTAAGGATATAAACATTTGAAAGTTGCAATATTAAAAGTATGTACTTGAATGTACATGACCTTAGCTTCGAGTGAGTGATCATTTAGTAAATTAAGACTAATAATCAACAATTTGATGCTGTTTTCTGCAAAGAATATTGTCGATAAAATGGATTTACATCGAATTGTGGAGCGATGGTCCAAAATTAAGTAATGGCGGGTCACAACTTAACTGATTGAATCAAATTTATTATATATTTACACAATCCTTCGTATATTTGTGTTTTGTCTTTGTATTTTTCGATGGTTACATGAACGCTCAAAAAATATATCATATGTGATTAGAGGTACGGAAATTTCGCAAATAAAAAACAGGAATTTCACATAAGCTAATTTTGGATATTAGAAATTTCGCTGAAATTTGCATAAACACCTAGTTTTGTAAATTTTCTTGTAGTTATTTTAATTTTCTATAACTCTATAGAAATTATGTAGATTCACAGTTAAACAACTGTTCAAGAATCGCGTTGCAAAAAAAAACGTCTGCCAACTGCATCAACGAATTCAGACAGCACACATAGATACTAGTCGACAAGACCACTCCTCAAGGAGTTATAGTAACGGCAAAACGAGAAACTGCGGCATATGCCGCTAATATCGTTACGCTTTTATCTTTATATAAAGTTCATTTCGATTTCGGGGCCCGCCGCACCAAGAGAAAAACAAAGTTCATTCATAAAACCTACAACTAAAGTGGTTTCTCGGTGTTCGGCAAGCCATCTTGCTCGTGATTCAGCGAACTCTCTGCATTTAAAAATGGTTACGGTTCCTATAATGTTTCCACAACATGTTGTCCATTCTGATCCTCTAACTGCGATTTTACGAATAAGAAATGATCTCCGGAACTTTTCGTTTACATATTCCACATGTTGTGGGAACATATGCGACCGGTGCGTTTCAGAACCGCACCCAATTTCTCTATTCTTATTAACGGAAAACGTCAGAAAAAACCTGAGATGAAAAATTATCTCCAATAGTTGACATTTTTCGACAAAAATAAAAGTCCAAATTAGATCATTTCGCATTTATTCGCATAAATGAGAAATTTTTGCCGAAATTCGCATCTCATTATTTCGTAAAAACGAAATTTCCGTACCTCTAATTATAATTGGTGAATTTTCAAATGTAGTCGGCAAATTTTACTTTTCACCTCCCTAACAAATGTTTGCTCGGTACGTCCCTGGATACAAAATACCAAAACCGGATCAAATTAGCCCTAGCACAATAACTTGATTGAACATGTTATGGAATTGATCCGATAGGTGTAATACTCAATACCAAATCGGATATTCTTTGCAATGTGTCCGAAAAAGGTTTTAATTTAGGAGTTTCGATCGTTTCGGATTCTTTTCTAATAAAACCCCTGATGGCGGTGTTATTTTGAGCATGTTTACTCCGAAATAATTTTGCTTTTTTATCCTATCTATCAGGTTTTCTTGCTCGAATACCCGGCATTTTTTTGCTGTGTTTGAGAACTGGGCCGCGCCCGAAATTAACCTGGGTCTCGTTTTTTATAAAAAAAAACATTTACTAAATAAAACTCGTAAAACAAATTGTGGAAACGTTTACTTTGGTTTCTTCTTGGAACCACGTTTTTTTCTCTTTAACACGTAATATATGCAATTTTTCAAATCTTATAAGACCCTAATTTTTATATGTTGTTCGAAAGTTAACATTGGGTGAGGTTATAAAACACAACGTTCGCGTAACGTTTCGCGTTTTCCGAAACGTTTCCTATTGTGTTCTGTAAACGCATAGATCCGGATCAGACTTGGTGTTACCATCGCCATCTCTCGGAAAGTGACAAATGTGACAATTGACACATCACAGCTGATACGTTTTGCTCGAAAATTAAAATTTCCAGTTTTAAACGAGATGCAGATACATTTTACATTGATTATAAATAGTTTAATAAATAAATGAGGGCGGAAATGCACGGTTCGACGGCAGATTGTAAATTTCTGCCAATAAATCAAGCTATGCCTCGGAAGGGGGCGCTTAGAGGATCTGTTTGTAAGGAGAAGTTTCTGATCCGTAACGGCCGGTTGATTTGAAACGTTGCGCGAAACGTTGCGCAACGTTGTGTTTTATAACCTCACCCATTATGAGGCAACTTTTGTCAACTTTGTACATTTGTCAGTTCAAAGTACCGTTACGATTTTACAATTTGAATTTTCAATGAAAAATCTATTTTCGAATTTCATTAAAGTTTGAATGCGCGGAGTATCTATGGGAAGTTTTTTAAATTATTTAATTGGGAAAAGAGTTATTTTATGTAGAATTTTGTACAGTTTCAGTGAAGTCAAATCTAGGATTGAATATTTGGGAGTGTGGCAAATAGTGATTTTGCTCGGCATGTCGGGCTTTTTGACACTATTTACAAAAAATGCTAAAAATGTATAACGGTAAAGAGAGAGGGGTCGAGTAGAACAATAATTGTACCCAAATGAACTGTACTATCATCCACTGCACAATGTGTCGTGAGACACCCTGTATATTATAACAAGCTAATTTATTGTTATTCCCCTCATTTATCAATTCCTTCTTTTTCTCTTAATATGTAAATAAATATGTTTGTGTCTAATATGCATATTTTTCACCATTTTTAGCCAAAACTACACTGATTTCGCCGCCTTTGAACATTGCAAATCAAATCGAACTGCAGCAGTACAAAATAAAAATGGATAAATCTAGAAAAAATCTACCAATATGAATGTATTTGATAGCACATGATGTATGAAGAAGGTAAACATTTTTTAAGGATCATTTTGGACTTTCAACTGTTCATTTTTTAATTAAAGTTTCGTTTTAGAGTCTGTTGAGTGCGCGTCATAACTTAAAACATTGCCAATTGATAGGTATAAGGTTCAATCCTAGAAAACATCAAACAAAAATCCCACTTCTCTTCACAAAAGATACGATGCAAAATACTAAGAAAAAGGGTCGGTCTCGGTACTATAGCATTATGCCAAAAATTTCATTCTAATTACCAAACGAAACATTGGCAAAGTCATTAGCACCTTTTTCGCCGAACAAAAAAATGAAAAGAGTGTCGAAATCTTATCTATTCAGGTCGAAAATGTGATCTTTTCGTCATCATTTGAAATAGTTTTTGATTAGAAATTTATTTTATATTTCATATGTGCCGCAATGATATTTCAATGAAATTCTCTGCGTTAAATTTAACCTGAATGTATGCATGCACATATGTATGTATGTATGCACATATGATATGTATAGAGAAATGTCGAATAGTTTAAGAATGGATAAGATAGCATTCTGTAATCATATCATCATGCGCACAATTCTGCTTTTTGGGGTGTGTTTCGTGCAACGTAAACTTGAACTGAATTTTTATTTATTCTCTGATTCCATTTTTTCCTGCGGTATGCACCTACATTCACGCAAGCCGTTTTATCTATATCATGATCTTGATATTGGTTAAAAAAAGTCCCGCGGAAATAAAGGATAGTCTAAGAGAAAGCCGCCGCTGCCGCCTGTTAAAAGTGCAGTCTTATTGGCCTAATTGATAATCGTTATTGTCGGGAGGGTAATAAAATTCCACGGAACAAAAAAATGTATATTCGACGCTATGTTTGGCGATTGGACTTTGCTATCAAAGAAATATACGTGTCTGCTCTTTGTATCCATTACAGGTGCAAGAGCTATGGTTTTGATCGATCCTCCGCTTTGTGTCTAAATACAATATAAAAAAAATATATTAGGAGGCCGCTCCATTCCACCCGGTCTATAAAACCACGTACAACCGTGAATTCCATTGGACGAAGCAACCCCATAATTCATCCATCCTCAACTTGGGTACCATAAATCTTTTTCCACCGGCCGACACACCCGGCCAACGATAGCTCTGCCCACATGCCAGCTCAGGCATGACACTATGACTTATTGAGCCATAAACAGAGCCAATGCACTCGCCCGATGGGCGTGGCTAAAGCAACAGGCATCCATTACTGTACATTCGCGACCTGTATAGCGATGTGTCGGCTTGACGACCGTAGGTAGATACAGGCATTCGTGGGCCAATGGCGTGGCATGTGCGAGGCGTTGGTTGTGTGAGTGTGTATGCGCACAGCATGTAGTGTGCTATCAGCAACATTCATTTTAAATTTTGTGTCAACAAACGGATAACAAGAGCGCCATGATGTCAGTACTGATCCGCTCTTCAGTGAGTTTGCTCGTTGTTTTTTAGTTGCTCTCACGTACATACGAACTGTGTGCTCTGTGCTGTGTGTTAATACCGTTGGGCCGACCTATTGAAGTGTTTTTGTTGCAGTTTGCCAAAGTGGTGATTTTTGTTCTGTCGAAAGTTTATTTATAATTAATCAATATGGTGTCGTACTATAATCATTTACAATATACGCAAAAACATTCCGCGAATTTACCGTATCAGCCGTCGCAATCGTGGTTTTCGCCCAACTATCCGCCGCCACCGAATCCGCATATGTTCAGCGATATGGATCATCAACATTTGTACTATAGTCCCCAAATATTCCATCAATCGCCCCACGAGTGGCAAACACCCGACAATTACCCTAGCCAACAGCCCGGTCATGTTTCCGCGCAAGGACTTACGCCGAATGTATCCACAACACCGTCCGGTACGACAGGATCAAATGCCGAAATTGCCGAAGGATTACCATCGCCCCCAATTACAGTGTCCGGTAGTGAAATGTCGAGCCCCGGTGTGCCAACAGGGGCTTCGTCGCCACACGCTCCCCAAACAACAACAAACATCAATCGCCCCACACCGGACAAGAGTCCTTTCTATGATTGGATGAAGAAACCATCGTATCCGTCACAACCTAATCCAGGTGAGTAAAATAAAAAAATATTGTCCTCCATTGTTCCTTCTTTATTTGGATATACATAAATACGTGTAGGGAATAGTTTGGGATCAATCAGAGATAAGCTGATGCCTATGAATTGATTTCATTTAAGCCAATAAAACGTCCGGACAATTGTCACAATCGTCTTCCAATTTAGAAGCAGGTAGCCAGCTGTCTATATGGAACGGCATCATGATAAATGTCCCGTTGCTATAAATCAAATACGACTGCTATAAAATATTCAATTCTCCAAGACGATAAAAATGACTTATAAATTAGACTCTTGGCATTTATTACATCGGGGTTAGAGAGAGGCTTCATTTTTACCAACTCTTCAAGATTACACTTTCAGTTCGTTTTATGCTGAGAACGTCTACATTAGGATGCCATCGACCACGACAAAAGATCACACACCATAAAATCCAGAGAAACGCATAAATCATTCCATCATTTTTATGGATTTTTCTCTCATTTCAAATATCACATCTCAATTAACGTAAAGAACTTGGGCACAAACATAAGCCCAATTGAATCCCCCGGCATCAAGGGTCTTTGCAACTAAGGCTTGAAATTTTTGGCTCTTTCGCTATACATTTTTATCAGTTATGTGACATTTTCCTAGGCGTGTAATTAGAAAATTCTCACATCTATTTAGGCCATTCCGCACTTCGTTTCATTGAAGAATTTATTAAAAAAAAATATTTTTTGTTCGTTTAAAATTTTGCAAACAAACCTCTATGAACTATAAGCATCTCCATATGCAAATACGATATGATGCAGGTTCAAAAAGGTTTACATACAAACGTTTTTTTTTTTTAAATTTTGTCACATATCATCCCGCTTCTCTTGATAATAGTGCGCCTCTTCTGAAACAGCATAGAGATGGATTCTCCTCCACAGCTCTGATGAGGCCAAGCACACGATTACGCGCTAGCGTGTTATTTATGTTGTGTACCTGTGGCTCTGTGGTGCATTTATTTTAGTATATTTTTGTTGTGATTTTTGTTTGCTCTGTCGAGACCTTTTTCGCGGGTATGATAGTCGTGTATATTTTTGGTAAACACAATCGCCGTGACGTTCTGGTTTACCAGAAAAAAATTGTCTTAAAGTCTGCGGAACTCGTTTGACATATAGGAGATGATATTCGTTTGCTTTGGACTTTTATAGAAAAGATGGAAAGGAGAGCAAAGTATGACGTCCGAGAAAGAAAAGAGATTTTCGCACTTGAAATAGGAATTTAGAAAATAGAAATAAGTCAAAACGGGTGATATGATTTAGGAGAGATTTTGTTGTAGGATATTGTAAACAAACTCTTAAGAGTTTTCTGTTGTCATTCATTACTTATGACGGTTGGTGTAGAGGTGTGCGCTCGTCTTCGAAGCACAGAGTCGTAGGTTTGAAATACTCCGCAAGTTTACGTTTTTTAGTGGATACCCTCTGGGCAATAACTCGGCAGAGCGAGGTATGGTGATGCCAATGCATCTCGATAAAAGCTCGAAAGCACAAAGAACTATGTGAAATGTTTGACAGTTGCGACGAGTTACGAAAATGGTTTAATTTTAAAATGAAATATACCGTTATATAACGGTCAAACAGCTTGACTGTAAACCTTCATAGATTTCAGTATCTGTGGCGCTAAATTTTCATAATGCCATGTAATTAATGTATTGAAAGGAACGAAACTGCAATTATTTTTCGCGGAAACATAAAGGTTCTCTTTATATTTCGCGTAATAGTTAGACTTTTTTGTGAGGTAAGTTCCGCTTTTAAGTTTTTGTATGTATTCAAATTCACGTTTTAATGTTCATCTGCTGCTCTATGAAATTTATTTGCGCCCAAAAATTGTTAATTCAATAGTCCAGCAAACTAATTTAAATTAAAATGTTATTTTCTCTGCAAATGCAATTGATTAACATAAAAAAATGAGGTAGACTTACCCTCAATTTCCAATTCAGCACTCAACTTCCCCATATTCAAATATCAAATTTTGACATTGAATACATATTTGGTAAACCATTACGTTTTCGGGGATAAAGGATAACAGATTCGTTTGTTTCAAAACAACATTAATGAAAGAGCCTCATCGAAATTTGGTGCCACAGACACTGAAATCTACCCCCATTGTACAATTCAGTTGTACAGATGTTTATCGAATACATAGTACACCATTTTGTAACTTTTGTCGTTTTTTGTGTGTTAAAATGTATAATCATGAAATCATCTAATATAAATTCAAACGTACAGAGTCCGGAAGAAAACTTCCAAAATTTTGATGATTTAGGTGCCTGTGTGGACGTAAAGTAGCTGACAGCAATTGACAGCTCGATACCAGTTTTTTGGCGAGCTGCCAATCAGATGCCCGTGTGGGTGTATCTTAATACTATGTGAATTTTTGACTATTGCGCTTAACAGGCAATCAGGTGCCAGTGTGCTTAACACTATGTGAATTTTTTACTATTGCGCTTAACAGGCGCTTGTTTAAATTAACAAAAAATACCGTTATATAACGGTAAATTGTCTCGACAGTTTTACTGAGGAAAATGCCGTTAAAGTATCATTCATTCACACAGAAAACGTTCATTTCAACAGTTTCTTTCGAATTTGCACATTTAATTTCGTGTAGGATTCTCTGCGACATATTTTTTTATTGCTTTTTTATGTTTTAATTAATATTACGTCTCTTGAAAGCTGCAGTCTTTTCAATCTAATTGAATCCCTGCCATTACTTTCAACTTTGAAAATTTTTTATACTTTATTTTAACTTAACGTTAGACACAAAAAAAAAATTCAAAACAATGAGCAACGTGTCACTAAGTATTAGGCCAATCGATGCATCAATCTTCGCTTGAACTATAAAATTAGGTACTGTGGCATTATAATTTTGACACCCCCACGATGCCCCAATGCAAGTTGAAACTAAGCTTTGTAGTTATTTTTTCGTTTAAAAAACCGATTTAGCCGTTTCGGTTTCCACCGTTTAACAATTCGGAATATATTTTTTCGACTATTGGTCGTTGCAAGTTCATCTGCCGAGTGTAACACAGCTCGATCCAATATTTTAGAATTTTTTAGGATACGAATCTGATTTTGTATATACAGTAGAGCGTCGATTATCAAAACGTCGATTATCCGAACATTCGATTAACCGAACGAGGCAATCAGCTTTTTTTTTCATATGACAGACATCGAATTAAATGAAAAACAAAGGTTTGAAAGAAGCAATCTCTCATAAGCATCGCTTGATCACCTCGAATTTTTTATTTTTGTTCAGTTCTAGTCTTTTAAATGTTTTGAGTTTGTCGCTTAATTTCATATTTGGGGTATTTTCAAATTTTTCTATGGAAGCTCGATTAACCGAACTTTCGTTTATCCGAACCACCCTTGTCGACATTAGTTCGGATAATCGACGCTGTAGAGCGTATATAAATTCTGTATTTCTGGAATTTTTTGTAACTGTCTCGATTTTCAGCGAAAACATTTTCTAATCTCATTTGCAGCTTTAGATTTTTCTCTATAGTTTTTACCGTTATAGAGTAATAAAAAATTATGACTTCCTCTCAAAAGACTTCGATTTGCTAGCTTCTGACTTGCTAAAGCCAAAAAATCCTATTCTGAATGGACATACAATTTATATTAAATACATATTTATATGTATTTGTAACGGTAAATCTTACAAATCTGACAACAGTTGACCCATTATCCCTATAACTTTCGAACGGCATATTAAAAGTATGGATTTTATCAATCATCATAAAAATTAAATGTTAAAATGAAAAAAGGAGTAAATGGATCAAAGCGGCTTATACTTTGCCTTTATACCACGATGTAAAATGATAATCACATGCATTCATAAAGTAGTTTTATTTGGGGAGTCAAAAATTATACCAGCACCATTATCAATAGGAGTGTAAAAACCGTAAGTCGTATAGTTGCGATAGACACTAAAAATAGCTTATTTTAAACAGTTTTTTTTTGAATCTAGTAGCTAAGTAACTAGAATTATTTTTTGCTGGTTTTTTTTTTAAATAAATGGAAAACATACACCAGTCTAAATTTTGGCGTTTTTGAATCGACAGAATTATGACAAGTCATTCATGAGGTTACTTTTTTTTTGCAGACGAAGACGTTTGCTCCTTTTACACGTATTATTAAAAAAAAACTGCATGCTTAAGTTGCTATTTTCATATAACATTCAAGAGATAACATAATGAGGCATTTTTTGTCGACTCTGGAGATAATAAGACGTTTTTTTATCATAATGTTTGGCTTTGGGTAACGAAACTTCATAAAAAAATGACAACTTACCCAGCTGTTATTTTCTTTATAAGGGTCGTTTTTTCCCCAGCAGCGAACCTACACTATACAGGATAATTTTCAGACCAATTCTAACCCGAATCCACATCCAGGTGAGCTATTCAAAACCGAATAGCATTTCATTCAGTTTTAATTAGCTTTTCGAATTTCGCCTTGCAATCTCAATACTTCCTATTTTCAAAGGACTAGCCAAAATGCAATTTATATATGTATAAGTAGGTTCCATGTTACATATGCAATGAAGAAGAAAAAGAAGGAAACGAAATAACTGAAAATATACGAGACCATTTGCTTTTATTAATAGTGAGCAGTGGCGTAGGGAATTTAATATTGGGGGTTGGTATGATCCAATACTTATTGGCTTTTTTCTTTTGGTTTGAGTATTCAGGCGCAATTCAATGTAATACATCCAACAGGAATGTTGATGATTAGTTATTGAGCTGCGCATATGCATAACAATAAATTTCTCATGAAAAATTTGTATTTAGACATATGAGAAATGTCATCAAAACCACACCATCATAGTCCTCATTTTATGTTGAAAGCTTACATATTTTAGTTTACAAAAAAATACAATTTTCGTAATAAATTATAATACCTATGTGACAATCATACCACCGACTTTGAAAAAACATAGCCGAAGTTTCGTTATCCGAAACTACACTGGTAGGTCAAGTGCAATCCTACGTAGGGGTTTTGGGGGTTCAAACCCCCTCCGAATTTTTTTATGTATTAATAGAAAAGGAAATGGTTTTCCACCACGGCAGACGTGAAATTGAAAAAAAAATTTGGACTCGACCTCTAAGGAATTTCTGAAGTAACCTAAGTTATAACGAGTACGGGATTTATACCATCACAGGAATTGGGCTGGCATATACGTTTTCTCTTATTCCCAAGAACCCTCCAAGCAGGACCACAAATTGTGAACTTGATAATTGTGACCCGACTCTGATCAGCGAAGATAAATTGCTTGTATTGGCACTCGGTAGTGGAACAACTGAAACTGGTTAAATCAAAACTGCAAGTTTTTTATATTTATTATTACTTGATATTGAGTCTGAAAGTTTTAATTAATTTGCAAATAAGTCCTGCGGTCGTTTAACGTAATTAAAGGAGCGGATTGAAGCGTTGGGGATTATAGTAATTCAATACAAAAAAAAATACAATAAAATCTTTAAAGCATCCAAATTGCCTAATGTCCTTTGGCAATCTCACTGACTTCAATCGCGCGAAACTTCCCGAGTAACGTCAACCTCATTTCTAAAACCCCTCCTGAAATATTTTTTCGCGTACGCCCCTGTGGTAGTGTTATAGTTGAACGTGAAGAAATATAGTTTTCGCATTTCGACATTAAAAACTCATTTCGAAACTTGTGTAACATTGCATTGCATCTTCGGAAGATACGAACAACTTCGCTTCATCTAGGTGTCATTTTATTGGGCATTTTATGTAACTTCTTGTCACAGGATTCATTTTTTATTTGTGTTTGAAAATTATGCAGCATTATCCAACATCGTTCATTAAGTCCACTGTTTCAGTTTAATCCTTATTTAGCACTGATATTTGATATATCAACAAACCAAATATATGTCATCTACGGATTTTCACACCTAGATAAAAGAAATAATGCCTTAATCCTTATGATTACACATTCCGCCAATGCATACTCCAATTGCAATTCGCACATGTGAATTTCAGAGAATTTCAAACTTTTGACACATTTTGGCGCCCTGGTTAATAAATATACATAAATTTTTTCACACATAGTACTCAGCTCCATGTATGCACAAGTCTTTTATTGCTATGTAAGAAAGAACAGTAACTGTGTACACATTATCGCTATTTAACGATTTGAAGAATGAACCATTCGCGCGCACCATATTACAAATTGTCTAGACACGTCCAATGTCAATTCTGATTCATTGCCGAAACGTACTTGTATATAGTAAACATTGTAGAGGGAATACCCCTGCGGCTTTAAATTGTGAAATTTTTCGTGAATTACACATTTTGAGAACGATTAATCTGGTAAATTACAAAGATTTTTGGATATTACTATCCTATGCGTGATATCCAAATCCAGATATCCAAAAACAGATAAGACTTATTTTCAATACAAAGTGTCAATGGCTGCTACTTTTTTAAATGTGTCTTGAATGTTAATATGTAATAGGCTTGGTATCGGTAAGGACTAAGAATAAATAAATAACAGGCGCGACAATCCAGCATTGGACTAAGGCCGCAGGATGTGTTAGTGACATCCTATTTCCAAGATCTTATCTGCTTTTTGTTGAGGTAATGAGATCAGCATCACGCTCAGCAGTGTTATTTATCCCCATAAATGGGTACTCGTTTAACATCTGAGTGAGATCATAGTCCGTCACAAGCTCGTGAGTTCGAAAAACACCATGGCTCACGGTGAGATTCGAACTCACGACCCTGTGCACCGAAGGTGCGCGCACTAACCGCTAGACCAGCCAGACTAAGAATGCAATAATTTAATTATTTATGTCCAGTTCAGTATTTAGTCAAATTTCCCCAAAAGATTTCCCTATATATGCAAAACTGTTATTTTTTCGAAATCTGCGAAATGTGACTGAAAGCAGTCTTAAAATGACTTAAGATAGGAAACATGTGAACATATTTTATCAGTTCTCATTATTATTTTTCACATGTCTTGCACTTTTCTCAACCCGTTCGTCACACCCTGCCGCGCGGATTTATCGAAATCACTAAAACAATACTAAAACTCATATTGACTTGTCCAAAATAGCTCTTTTTGATTCCACAAATTTATTAATGGCCTCATGCAATATTATCATTGATTTCAATTTTTTTTTCATTTTCTTCTCTCCCATTGATTAGATCAATTGAATTTAATAATAAAATTCAAATCCCCCTTCAATAATCTCTTCTATAATGTCCCAAAATCGTATCAATCATAAAATCTTTTCTTATATAGGCTGAGTTCAACGCAGGATAGCGCACAACAAAGCTTTTATGGACTCGACAAAGTATAAGAAATATGTACTCGCGTGTGTTGTGTACATATCACTTGTACACAGTTGATTAAAGTCCATTAATTTTTTTTACCTAATTATTGTAAATCATTTTTCAGTCGATCGTATCGCACATATTTCTTCGGACTATGATTAAAAAGCAGACTCTCTTCCCCGGCCTTCTGTTGCTGGTCCGTCAAGTTTTTTTTAATACATATACATCCATACGAGTACCTATCGTCTTGAATACGTTACTTAAATTCTATTTCATATTATACAAATTTGTCCAAAATACAACAAAAAATAAAGAAATCGATACGAAGAATCGAAAGGGATTAAACTTGTCACTGATAGTGGAGAATGTTTAACCCTCCTCATGTCTCTTGGGAGTAATAATGTTTTTTCTTTGCTATTCTCCAAAGAAATTTAGTTCACCAGACTGACATTTGTCAAATGTCCGTTAAAATTCTATATTCGTAGCCCCGTATGGGGTTGTTGGCTGTTGCGTATGTGTACTATACAAATTGTTGGTTGTAAATCATGTGAACCCATACGAATACCATACACCTACTCATACATCATAACCGCATACATTACATTCCAAATAATAATGTTTTATAGATATAAACAAGTGAAATCATGCTTGTCATATTATTAAATATAATAAATAATATGGCATATCTTTGCAAGACAAGAAAAAATGCGTTCGTAGAGAATAAATACACATAAATATTCCCCCACAATTGATTTTTTACTATAGTACAATCAATATATAAACATATGATATGCATTCTGTTATTAAATCAAAATTTACAATCCGCCATAATATGTATACGCGCGGCGACACCGTATTGCCGCGGAATCTCGCGACACAGTTGCCGAAACCAAAATATGTACATAATGTTAATATAACCATATTATAGATCACTTCCCCATAATCCATTTATGAACTTGTCGCATTACTTTGTATATTTACTATATATGACCATTCTTAATTTTGCTTTTTATTGATTATATTGATGGTCATTAATATGGAAGATTATATAGGCATAAAAACATCTTAAAAATTTAGATTAATTCTACTGTTTGCAGGGGTTTACTTTTTTTTACTCACTTGTAAATGAAAATTAAATAAACCAAAGCATAATAATGCGATTGTGCTTTAATTCTTGAATTATTTTATGATGTGCTATTTATCATAATACATCATTATATTATTATTATTATATTACTAGTGTGTAAATTGAATTGAACGAATGAATGAATGATGATGATGTGACATTCGATGCGACGGGGTAGGCGTTATGTTGTAAAATGAGTGTGGGAGATTGTTAGTTTCCTTCCTCGGCATACCCGATTTTCCGGATAATTTTATTATTCAGGGCATAGTTCAGATCTCTCAAATTGTTCTTTTAAATTTTTAGTTTAGCGCTCCTGGGTGTTATCTCTTCATGGTCAACACTCAACACCAGCGTAATCGCTTTTCATTCATTAATTTTTTTGAGCACCTATCACTTCAGGAAGTGTTTATTTCTTGGCAGTTAACATTTTGGGCTTGGGGCAATTTGGAGCTATGGTCAACAGCAAAATATTTTTTTGTACCCTACCCTGTTTGCAATGATCAGGGTTCACCCGAGAAAATAACATTAATGAAAAATTTGCAATATTTATACTTATTTTTTTCAGTAGATCTAAATAATATTATTTTTTAGTCTGATATTGAGATTTTATTGTATAAAATGGGAACTTTGCCTCTCACCAAATATTTTTTACTTTTTGAGTCACCCTGTTTATTGGTAACATCAGTGGATACAGTGGAACCTAGATAATTTGAAATCGACGGAACCGACTAAAAATTTCCAATTATGTATCCAAAATGAAATTCGAATTATGAAAATTGGACGAACGGACATATGTATGTACATAGAACTACATAGAACCGTCGAAAATTTAGGTTATGACATTGAAACTGCCCTCTTCGTAAACATGCTACTACTAGAGGAAAGAGGCACTTGTGGTACAAATACAAAAGTACAATTTATAAGTAATAAGTAAAAACTTTTGCCAACTTTTGTAAATCATGGGAAACTTTTGCTTATGAAATGTTGGGCACAATCAAGTACAAGTACTTTTCATTTTTTTTTAGAAAACTATTCAAAAAAGTTGATCAAATTTGCTTCGAATTATAAGAAAAAACATAAATTCTAGAGACCGAGAGAAAAGTTCGAATTATCCAATATTTCTAACTATTCAAGTTCGAATTTATCAAGGTTCCACTGTTCTAGAAATTCCATCAATTTGTCACGATAGAATGTTAACTTGGTCATTTCCAACCGATTTTTACATATCACCTTGCTGCGATCAATATTTCCAATCGCATGGAGAGCGGGGACGGTCGATGAGAACACAGATTTGAAATAGTTGGGCGAAACGAGTGCTTCCTATAGGATGGCATAGATGCTGTATCATACACAGCCGGAGATTGTCGATACAGCAAAAATAGATTAGATCTACATCTATGATATTCCGTAGGTCCTTAAATCTTTAGCATATTTGCAGTGGTGCAACCACGGAAGGGGCTAAACACATGCTTCGGAAAAACACTCGCCTGGGCTTCTTCGTTGATAATTTTCACATTGAGCTTTAAATATTCAAGAGCTGAGGCGCATGTATTTCTCACACATCGACTAGAATTTTGAATTTAAATTGCGGTTTAGGCCAGTCAATAAACCGAAAAATAAGGCGTTAGGTCGCAAAAAATTGCTCGGCTCTGGTTTTTTGGGATATTGTTAGGATAGATACCAGAAGTGTACCACCAAGTTTGCAACTTCGAAAAACCTGTGCTAACCCCATGACCCTCAAAAAAACTCAAAATTTTCGGACTTTTTTCATATTTTTGTTTGTAATTTCTAAAAGGTGCTTCCTAAAAGTAAGTTGTCCACTGCACTGTTAAAGCTAAGAAAATCTTCTTTAATTTGAGTGTAACCCCAGCTTTGTAGGCGCAAAGGACCCAAGATACAGCACTTTAAACATTGTGTTTTGAAAAAAAGTTCGAAATTGTAATTTCAGTCATGTTCCGAGCTGAATATCGGCTTAAATGCGCATTTTACAGAGAAAGTCATGTGACATGAAGTTATAAACCAGTTCCTTAGCTGTATATATGTCGGAACGAATGGAATCAGACCATGGGGTCATAGGGCTGCCCCTGAAAATTAGGTTCTTCTAAGAAAAACTTTTTTCTTTATGTACCAATATTAACCAAACTTCACCCAAGTATGTTGCTGGTTAAGCTTAAAAAAATATCTAGGAACGGATGAAATCGGAACACTACGCTATAGGGCTGTCATACAAACCAACCTCTGGAAATTAGGATCTTCTAAGAAAAACTTTTTTCTTTATGGACGAATCTTAACCACCCTTCCCCAAATGTGTTTTTTAGTAAAGCTTCAAAACATATCTAGAAACGGATGAAATCGGAACACTAGGTCATAGGGCTGTCATACAAACCAACCCCTGATAATCAGTTTCTTCTAAGAAAAACTTTTTTGTTTATAAACCAATCTTAACCAAACCTCACCCAAATGTGTTCCTGGTAAAGCCTCAAAACATATCTAGGAATGGATGGAATCGGAACATTACGTCATAGGGCTGTCATACAAACCTCCTAAAATACAATTTCGGACTTTTTTACAAAAAAGCACATTTTTTAAAGTGCTGTATCTTGGGATCCTTTGCACCTACAAAGCTGGAGTTACACTGAAATTAAAGAAGATTTTCTTAGCTTTAAAAGTGCAGTGGACGACTTACTTGTAGGAAGCACCTTTTAGAAATTACAAACAAAAATATGAAAAAAGTCCGAAAATTTTGAGGTTTTTTGAGGGTCACGGGGTTAGCACAGGTTTTTCGAAGTTGCAAACTTAGTGGTACACTTCTGGTATCTTACCTAACAATATCCCAAAAAATCAGACCCGAGCAATTTTTTGCGACCTAAAATCGGTAATTGACTGGCCTAGTTGAAGTTGTGGAAGATTTTACCTTTCGCAAACAATGTGTTTGGATTTTTCGGTTTTAATTTTTTTCTATTTAGAGTTACGTGGCTTGGTCTACGTTATTTACGCAAAAATAGCAAGGCATCGATAAAACTTATTTCTATTCATTCTTTTTTAAATTAATTGAGGCCTAATTCTTGCTGTACAGATACATATTATCTAGTAAAAAAATTATTGGTTACAAGATCCTTAGGCGTAACACAACGAGCCGCCGCGCCATCGCAGCAGTTCACATCCTTAATCAAATCAAAAATTAAAGTTTTTTTGCAAGATGGAGTCAGTGCTTCCACAGTAGTTTTATTTCAACTGAGAACATAAGCTTTCCTCAGGGCCGTGGATAGAAAATCCGGGCCCGGGGGGACAATGATTCCGGGCCCTCCCCTTCCATACGATAAAAATTATAAATCGAAGAACATTTTTTTTACATTTCGGTTCTTAAAAAATTGTATATTTATATTTTTTACCTTATAAATCACGTATGTGGACGGACTATACTACTACTTTATGGAGATAAATAACTCTCCTGAGCCTACTGTTGGTCTTCGAGGTTTAGGGGTTCATAAGACGGAAGAAAGATTTATTGAACCATGAATAAATCGCGACTATGAAAAACAATTTTCTGGAAATTAAGATTTTTTTGTAGACAAGAAGAGATTCACTTTCCAAAGTGTAGGTATACATTATGCTTATTTTATTGTCCCTCTTTGACTATCTCCTCTACATAAGCGTTCAGTACACTCAGAAAATTAATTCTGTCCTAAAACTTTTGAAAATTTATCAGACAAATCACTGGACGTTCAAATTTTCAAATTAAAAATATCTTGCGAAAAACAGCCTTAACTTGCTCCAGAAAGTTAGCTGAGTTTACGTAAACTGTTGTCTCCAGGAATTGAACAATAATAAATTCTAATTGCCCCACATTTTTCGGATACTGATATATGACATCGTATATTGATGATGTATTCATATTAAATCATCTCCAGAACTCTGGAATTTCGTTGAAGAAATTTGCTGATTTCATTCCCGTCCTCTTTTTGTATTGAATTGTAGGGCATCTTTTTATTCTTAATCAGTGGCGCTCAGGGGCTCACTTGGTTGAGTCGCACTCTACGATGCTATAGTAATCTAGAGATCCGGAGATGGAATTTTGGCCTGGTCCAAATTTTCCGTACATGTGCGGATATGAAATATATAGTGCTTGCAAAATTACATACACTCCGAAATGATATGCAATGTAACGTTGAATCGAAATTGCCTATAAACGGCTGAGTTAACGCACCATGGCTCAACATGGGGCTATACGGTACTGAGAAAAGAAGTGGCTCGATCCTAATTTTTGGGAAACGAAAAACGAATGATTGATAGATAGATTGAAATGGAGATTCAATAATTTAAGCAGCGCCCGCTCTAGTACTTACGCCGCCCCGGGCAAGAGGACAAATTGCCGCCCCTTAGGTGTTGTACCAGGCAAATTGATAGTAAAGATAGTATGGATGGACATCGTTGTTGTAGAATCGATTCCAAGGATTGTTTCCTCTTGTCGGGTGCTTGTGGCAGATCATGGTCGTTGCTCCGAAACGATTTACATAGTGAAACGAGCTGACGTAGGAGCATTTTTATAGAGACAACACACAAATTCATGTTCACAATGGAGTTCAAACCAACGTCTAGCTATCATTTATACTATGAAGCGCAATTCACCACAGTTCAGCAAGGCCTTATAGAGTTTGTTTGGAATTTCAAAGTTAAATCTTGTAAAGCTTAATGTAATCGAAAATAAATGGGAAATTTTGTTTTCCACTGAAACACTCAACACATTTTTAGAAAACTCTGCTCTCAAAAATATTGTTTCAAAAAATAGTGCTCGCATTCATTTTCCTGCACTTGCCTTCCATAAATTCCTTGGAAACTACACAGCCAAAAAAAACTTCAATTAGCCGGATTTCGTGCATGGCTTATTTTCATAAATGCAATAAGGTTAGACGTAGTTAAATCGAGGAGACGTAGCCAAACTCCGATATTAGCATTCCCGAACACAAATTAGGAGCTCTGACAATGTGTTATGTGTGGTTTGATTCCTCACCTTGCTGAAAAGAATGCTAGATGAATCAATGCAATCGACTGAAGAAATCCATCCACGCGAAGGTTTGGCAAATTTAAGTGAAATTATGCTGCGAAATGTCTATGAAAATAAGGAAAATGACTCCAAAAAAAAAAATTAATGATGAAATAAATGTCTTTGTTTCCATACATTTCTATCAGAAGAGTTGTGTTTTAAACGCGTTTATGTGGTCAGCATTTATGCGACACCCTATTTTTTATTTCATACGAATTTCCTCCGGAGTTACTCCTGATGTAACACAACAGACTAAACAGAAACTTTAGATCGGAGCTTCCGGAAATCAAATCGCATTTAAATGAAACAATAAAATTGCACGTGCTATAATTTCGTCCTCTATTCGAAAATCAGGTAGCCCTCCCCTCGGCAAAAATTGGAGATCATGCAATGTCCTTTATTCTGGTGAAAAGAAAGAGGAACTAAATTTTAAATTGGCGAACGAAATTAGTACATACAAGTAATTCTGAAATTAGTGTCTTTTTCTTTAAAGAATAACTGAATTAGCACATAGCAGCCAATTGTCGCGCTTTGTTTTCTGAAAGTAGGGCGGGTGCTAGCATCAGAGACTTAAAATTTACGCAGATCTTACTTAGCCTTTTATCCATTCTAAATGCAGCACCTAATATGTGGCGCCCTGGGCGATCGCCCGGCTTGCCCCCTCTTAGAGGGGACGCTGAATTTAAGTGACCATAATCTCGGTGTTGGTACCTTGAAAAGAATTTAGCAGCAGCGCAGTACGTACACAAAATGATCGCCCGGAAAAGTCCTTCTAGAAAAAATGTCACTCCTATTTTTACTTTGAACGAACATTTTTGAAAAACGTTACGTTAATGGATGAAGAAGTCGAATTTTCTAATTTATTTACGTAAAGAGTTATACATGCACTTTCAAAATGCGAGGGCAGATTGAATTTAGACATTTAGTAAAGAAACGATCATGTTGATTTGTTGATTGAATATGATGATTCGGGCAGTCCTAACAATTCAATATTAGACTTGGGACCACAAGCCTAGTGCAGAATGTGTAATACTAAATGCTAGATACAGTTCTAATAAGGTTTCTTAGTTAAGGACCTCAAAATAGAAATTTGTGTGTAAAAAAACACTAAAGCACAACTTTTGTGTCCAATTCCGGGCCCCCTTTGGAATCCCGGGCCCGGGGGAATCCCCCCGTTCCCCCCACCCTCTCTACAGGCCTGGCTTTCCTGGAGCTATATTGGAACGACATTAACCGAATGTTGGTCCAGATTTTTTGTATGTGCCTAAATTCCTATTTTTTTCGTGTAGCACCGGGCATTCACAAATTCACTTTGTTCAACTTCAAAGCTCATACAACGGTTGGTACAATATGCTGACTACAAATATGCCATTACATTCGCATTTTAACGCATATGGCTGTGATCGGAGTAAAACACGGCCGTATAGCCTCATTATAAAAAAGCACATAACCCATCTAGCGCAAGCAAACTCAAATTTCCACTAATGTGGATGGCCATAGCCCCCTTCAGGACAAGATCCTGGTTGCGCCACTGGATACTTGTACACATTTTGAAAACTAGAAACAACGAACACATTTTTTGTATGTTAGAGCCACTGGTATTTGTTAAGCCGACGACTATACGAAAATGGGTTGTATACGAAATTCCCACGCACGGAAACTCCAAACTGAAGAACCTCAATTCCCCAAAACCAGGCATAGTACATCAGTAAATCTCCAAAAATAAAATACCAAAAAGTATGTAAATCGAGTTGATTCGACAGTAGAATCTAACCAATTTTTAACCATTGAAATTAAATATACTGGGTGTCCCAAAAGTCACGAAGGTGTTTTATTCTTTCACGAAATGTTTAGTTTATTTTTTTATTATTTTAAAAAATAGAAGAAAGAACACATCTTAATTTCAGAAAAATTTTCGTCTCGAAATTAAGGCAATAAAGCCTTAGAGCAAAGACGATGGGAGCTGTAATGCACCATGTCGTCGAACCGCGCTCATTTATACGAAGTGGAAAATGGAAGGAAATTGAAAGAACCGCGCTCATTTATACGAAGTGGAAAATGGAAGGAAATTGAAAGATGTTATATTTGGTACTTCGGTAGTATATAAAAAAACTCCAAGATGTGTTCATTCTTTTATGTTTTGAATTAGTCATAAAACTAAAAAACCATCAAACATGTATAGTGACTGACATCCTTCCTGCGTTTTGGATCACCTTGTAGTATTAAACTTTTGATTAATATTTTTAAACTTTGTATTCTGTTCGCCTAGTCTGATTCGGGACTTTGAATACAATAATGAGGCATGTAACATGTTTGAATTCCCGTTTCTTCCAAAATATGCTCTTGCAACTTTTTACATGCGGTTTTAATTGATGCTAATGGATTACCAAAAGGGATAATTACGAAGAAAAGCGCGACTAGTAATACAAAATTAGGTTTCCCTTTCTAGGGTAACAATTTCATCATTACAATGCATTCGAAATTATACATTTGCGGAATTTAAGTTTGGTGGTTTCGTTTTCAATTCAAACTGAAAAGTAACAACACGCGGTCCGCAATTTAGAAAACTGTAGAAACAGTGTTACTAACTGAAAATTTAGAAAACGGCTAAATTTAGCCGGAAAACCGGTTATATTTTATTCTAAAACGGCTAAAAATCCGGCTAAATAATGGCAGCACGAAAAACGGCCATATATACATATCGTCGCTATAAAACAAAACCGGCATAAGTGCAAAAATTTCGTTTTTGAGTTTTTGATATCAAAAAAATTGTTTTTTTTTTTCTATTTTTCTGTCATACCGGCACATTGTATACTTGAGTAAAAATACATCAAATGGGGTTGTGCCGGTGTTCATTTCGGCGCAAATTGCCCTTCAATTTAGTAAAAGACAGATCTATCGGGCAATACGCCAATCGCTTCAAAAATTTCCGAAGAAAAACCGTTCATAATTGTAAGTAAAACCGAATTATCTTACAATATTCCTTATAGAATACTGTGCAACAGTGCAAACAGTGCCCCTGTTTTTAAATCAAACTGGCATAACTGCTCTGATTTTAAAACCTAACTGGCATATTTGCAGATTTCTTCTAAATTAAGCATTTTTTAATTTATTTGTAACTACTACTTCAATAATAACAGTATGCATATTAACTTAATCCAATTTTGTGTGATTTTGTGGTGCATCGAACGGACGTTTATATTAAAATACCGTTGGCAAAAACTTCAAAACCCTCTGGTGTAAAATATGGATTTGGCAGATATGCCGGTTTTGTTTTACAGCGACGATATATGCTCCAATAGCTGGCATTACAGCCAAAATTTACTTTGTTCCGAGTTAGGTAGCTCAACGAGTCGAGTTTTTTACATACCGTTTCTCGGTCAAGTTCATAACCACATAAAATTCGTAATTTTGGGAACATAAAATTCGTAACAAAAGAGCAGTGGCGTAACAATTCCCAGTTTTCTTGTGCTCGAAATCGAAATGGGGCTCCTTCACGTTCGATTATTTTCACCAGGAAAAATTTACAGAACATTACCCGCATTTAAGGCAGTTCACAATATAAACAAAAGTAACGAACATCATTTCCTAAAAGTTTTTTAATTTTTTGAGACAAAATTGATTGAATAAGTATACGGGAGAACATGTATAAGATCATCATCATATTTGTCACAAAATCCTGCACCTATCCTAGATTCTGTAGCTGACTTGCATATATTTCTTGCAGATTGGTAAAAATGAATGTCTTTCAAAAGACCAGTTACTCAAGGAACTGTCAAAGAAAATTTCTTTATGTTTTCGGATTTGGGGCCTTGGCTTGTTCAAAAGAAATGATATGAAATTGAGGTTCCAAAATAATGAACTTGACCGAGAAATGGTATAAATTTTCGATAAATTTGTTGCTACAAACCCAACATGCATCTACGAAAATTAATGAGTTGTCCTAGAAGGTTTGCACACTTGTTCTTAATCAGGCATGATTACTTTATTTGTGGTAAGGAAATGACACGTTAAAAAATTGAAAAAAGTTCGGGTACGCCCATGCTCCAAGACTTTTGCTCAGCAACGAATTTGATTTAAGAAACTGTCTTGTCTTTTGCAAATTATTCAGCATATTGGTGGTTAGTTAGTTACATGATTAGAGTAGGTACTAACATCGTTAGTTTATGAAATCCATGCAAATACTGTACCAATTTTTATGATCTTGAAATGCATTTCGCTTTGTGGTAATCAATTCGCACAAAAGTCTACCAACCGAAAGTTTTCCGCTCTGTGGACATAAAACTTACCCTTATTGACGTCAATAAGTGTGTAGAAATAATTTCATTTCAATTGTATTCTATTTTCAAAGTAAAATAAATTATAAAATTTCATAAAATTGTTTTAGTCAGAAAAACGGCCAAAGAAAATCAATTCCGACTAAAAATCCGGCCGGCCGGATTTAGTAATTTCTTCCGGCTAAACAGTACAGCCCCTGAGAGCCATCACGACAACATCAGCTCAACTACGGTCGGGTTTTTTGTTTGTGCCTAAATTCATATCCATTTCCAATAAACCCAAACATTTAAAGCATTTGTCCAAACTGCCCTATATCTCTCTCTCCTTATTACCCTAACTCCTAGTGGAGCATGGTGCGCTGACGACTACCGTGTGTAGTCCGTCAACGTTACAAAGACAACTGAATTCGGAGTGTGATACGGTTGTCAGCCGTACCACTTCCTAGTCGCATTATTAGTTTTTATTATTCTATGATAATAATATCTCTTATCATCTTCTTCTGAATAATAAACTTGCGACGAGTCGTGCCGAGTTTGGAAACTCGTTTCTCTATGAGTGCGTATATCACAGAGTGGCGACCGAACGATCACGGCCACAGAGCCCTATATAGTGCGGCTCTAAATGTGGACCATTTGTTCCAATGCCCATCTGCCGCAATAGCTCTTTCGCAGCATTGGTCGCTTTCTGTGAAGAATGTGGTGTCATCACTTTTTTGTTGCACCAGTTCTATAAAGGACATCAACTCTGTATTTTGGAAAGGAGAAAAAGTTGCCGAATCAACTAGATCAGTTATAGAAGTCGAAATTTTCAAAGCCCTCCCTTTCCTACATTTTTCTTTCAATTTCATGATTTTCTTTCGGGGAAGACTTAACAAGCAGGTGACGTTGAACATGTTTCTTATAGTTTACGTGTTTGAGAAAAGTAGCGGTGTTAATTCTTCTTAATGGCACGATAGTTCGACGACGGGCGTTGGCCTCCTGGTTGGTTGACCTCCAATTGTCGCGGTCACGCGACCTTGTCATCCAGTTCCGGAAGGCCAACATCTGGTGGGCGTCCTCACTTACTATGATTGCTCCCATCGAGCTCGCGGTCGTGCACGCAATATGGCTCCGTCCAGGCACGTAGCCAGGGGAGGGGTCCATGGGGTCCGGACCCCTCCCGAAATGTTTTCAATTGTAACGGAATTTTGGGTGATTACAGTATAAAATATCAAAATATTCAGGTGGTAACATATTTTTCTCTATTGGGACTGAACATCATAAGAAATATCCGACATGGAAAATTTATTGGTTTAAGGGAGGTTTTCTTTTCAAAACTATAGATAAATATCAAAACACACATCTCTGAACACAACCCTTCAAAATAAATTGCGCGGAATCTATGCAAAAAATGTCTGTTGTCGAAAATTATTATTCACTCTGATTTTATTTATTGGACGTACGGACGTGTTTTCATGCGAGCTTGGAACTTTAAACTTTCCGCTGCGCACGTTCTGAGCATTGCTACAAAAATAGAGAATGGTATAAAATAGTCTTTAAACAGAGCTTTTTTTTTTACAAGGAAACAATTTCTTTGAAAATTTTGACTAATATCAATCGTGAAGGTACGCGATGACTTGTGTTTTTTTTTATAAAAACAAAAATAATTACGTGCTATTATCAGCCCTTTGGGTAGAGTGAAAGATAAGCTTCCAAATATTTTGCGCATGGCGATTGTTGGATTAAACGGAAACTTAGCTCTCGCTCGGCTAAGCTAATCGCGGAGATATAAAGGTACATGAAGCCCGTAGATAAAGAATGAAGTGAGAGTTTGCATCTGTTACTTTTATTGAAAAACGGAATATATACGCCTGCTTTAATAGTCTGTGCAAGTAATAGTTATGTAGTTAATAATGCCTTTTTTTATGACCAAACGCTCAAGTTTTAACGAAGCAAAACAATTTTAAAGATACAAATGGTAAAAATTAGTTTTTCTAATTAGTCTCCTCTACACCACTGTATGCATATTCGCCACCTCCCGACAAGCTTTTGGATATCTTTTTCGTAAAAATCTTGCGGCTTTTCACGGACTCATTCTCGCACAAACAATTTTACTTCTTCATAGCTTTTGAAACTTTCAACGGAACTTTCTCAATTCGTTCAATGCTGTAGAAGATGTGTACAAACTTCCGAGCGACAGAATTTATACTTAATATTCAGAGGTACTCATCTGCCTGAGATTTTCGGTAACCTAGTTGCTCATGAATATTTTCTCAATACTACTTACGTTTATGCCCAACTCCCCAGTCATGTAGCGTACACTACTTCGTCGGTCTTCCACAATGAGTTTTTCAACGGTGGCCCTTACGTTTTCATCGGTGACACTAGGTGGCGTGCATGTGGCAATTACCCCCTAAACTTTTCGGCCTTTTCAAAACATTCATACACATGGGTCTTAGAGAGGCACTCATTCTGGAACTTCTCTAGTGCTTTTTGATATTATATTTGATTTTATATTTGCTTTGACTAAAAAACAAATAATTATGCGTTCTGCAAGAGGCACTAGTACATCCTTTTCACTCATGATGGTTATAATTACACTAAAAAGTCAGGTTACGCGGTTCCAGCTATTCTCAACGTTTCATAACATACCAGTCTAATATTTAGTGTATCCACTTTTTCAACAATGAATTTGTCGCGCGTCTGAAAATTCCGTTGGACCCCTCCCGAAACAAAATCCTGGCTACGTCCCTGGCTCCGTCCACTCTTCAACTTTTTGGGCATGCGATCGTGGTAGGAAGAATTTGTATATTCATGCTTCACAGCATGACCAAGAGTCGCTACAACCGCCTTCGACGCAAGAGGGAAAAAGAACCTGGACCCCACAATTTTGCCGTAAATTTGCCCACCATTTTGACATATTTCGCCAATCAAACATGGACCGATTTCCCCAGTCTCTTCCGGTGGTTCCCGTCCTACCACGGAATGTTGGAACACGTATAATGTTTACACGAGAGTTTAGTCTCCGGTTTGCCAAAGTCTGTAAAGGTGACTCAATTCTACCTTAATTGTGATCCTTGAGAAGACAAATGGTCGATTATTTTTGACGACGCGCCCACACTATTTTAGCTTTATTTTCGACCAGACAGTAACGCAGTTGTGAAATCACATTTCTATTGGATATATTTATGTTGCGAGTAAGCGGTCTGATACGACCCTTTTCAGACGGATCGACGCGCAGTCACAAGTTCTCATATACTTATCCTTATGATTTAGCCCGATCTCCTTTGTTATTATTGAGATTGAAGTGTTAAGAAATTTCTATGTTAAAAATTATACTTTTGTCGATTTCGCATTAAGCTACATATTACAAATCGATTTGTTAAGTATTTTATAGACTCTCTTGTGTCGCTGTCGGCAAATCGGCACTTTGTAAAATCAAAAAGAAAAACCTTCGGCATTTCATCAGTCATATACAATTTTATATTTCGCCATAATTTCCACGAGTACTCGATGGATCTAAAGAGAGCTTCAACCTTTCGCGGCACGATTCATTCATCATAACCTGCCCGGCCCAATTAAAACACACTTCGGTGCGGGGGTTTTTATTATTTATTTGATTTGATATCACATTAAGAATTTTATGACATTATATCAATTTTATGACGCAAAGCAAAAGTACTCTAGTATATTGTATATGTCGTCGCATCGCTTTCTATAGTGTGCGAACAAAGAGGATAAAGCGAAGGCAGAGCCTTGTTTTTTTCTGTAGGTATGAATGGGATTTGGCGATCCGAGGTGTATTGATAGATGTGAGTGAGTCCAATTATTATGGGTTTTGATAAGTGAAAGATCAAATAATAAATATGAATTAAATTGTTTGTATAATGGATCTTGTTTTCGATATAATGTACATAACTACATATATCATGATGATGTATACCACACCGCAAAAGCATTCTGACTTTTTCAATAAAATAATATTTGACCGCGTATTTAGTTATATGACACGTATTTATGACGTTACCTTGCGCTTTTATGTGTGACACAAACTCGCTTTGGGTCGTAAAACTCTGTTTTTATGATTTTCATTCTATTTTTTTTTAGTACGACGTAGTGAAGTCTATATAATATATCTAGATCTGTATAGAGTTTCTACGGAAAATTAGGCTTGCTCACACCGCCCTCGCATTTAAAAGCGCGACATAATATTGCATATGCGCTTTCGAGCGCCCATAGTATTTCATATTATTGTATGTGACCGCAGAGAGTTACTATACAATTCTATGCCGATGCCGCACAATCTTTTTTTTATACACTTTTTTAGCCATAAAATAATTAGAAGTCAATAAATTTTGCAGTCGCGATGAGTACACAGTCACAACACAAGTATAATAGCTTTAAATCTCGGTGCGTTTAGTGTTGACTTTGGCGATAAAAATGAACGATAAATTTGCAACAAAATCTCAAGTTAGAGGAATATAAGAGACGATTAAGTCTAGAAGTAAATTGCATTTTATATAATAAATTAAATTCATTTTTTTTTTAAATTTATTTTCACTCACCCCGGAAAGGTCATACAAATTTTGCTGTGCGTGCGCTGTCTCCATATGATTTATTAAAAAGAATGAATGAAGAAGTCAACTTGCATGCTCCTCTATTGTTTATTAGAGCAAGCAGTCGACTCACAACCGATCTTCTCATATTATGTGTACCTATACCTACATAATCTTCTTTCTTACATTATAATATATTTTACATGCAATAATTTATAAACCTTTACAAAACGTTATCTTTTGTATAATTTAAGGTGATATACACCATCAGTCATGTTGTTCCGAGCCATCATTAAATGATTTCACCGACTTGGAATCGACCGGTAGGCATATTTAATCCTTCTAACAAAAAAAAATCTATTAATAAAATTTCTGGTGGATTTCGAATGGAGTGTATTTGCATTAGTAGTATGCCAAATGGCATGTAAACATGCAAACCAATACGGGTTTGCGCATTAGAATTATAATATCGTTTGCATGCTTGAAAAACTGAATTTCTACTCTACCTATTTTTGCCCCATTCTGTGCCCAATTTAAGTTGGGTACACGCTATCATATTTTACCTACATTATTGCATGTTTATGACCGCCATTTTGTGGTTTTTGTTGTCGTTGTTTTTGTCGTTTTTAACCCCCAGTATACATATACCTTTGCTCATGTTTTCATTACGAATTCTTATTTTTTTGATTGGACTCTTGTAGCATGATATTTGAATCCATTTTGTTTTTGTTTCATCTATTCCCTTGGCATGTCGATGATTTCGTGAGCCGCATTCATTAAAACCATGAAACACAAAACTATCAAAGGGAATGCATGGCCTGTGAAACCTTAATATGCGGGCTGGTTTTTCCTGCGGTATATAGGCCTCTTCCACGCAGCTTCGGACATTTATAACTTCGGGCGGAGTTAGTATGAGTTGTATGTCATGTATGGCAGTAAATTATTCTTCAGATTGTAATCTTTTCGTATGCCCGTTTCTTGTTGACTTGGTACTTTTTTTTTATAATCACCATCACGCAAGCTGATTGGTATCGTGTCTTTTCTGCATGCTACTAGCAACACAAAATGAAAAAAGGCCGGACTCAAGCTTTTCATTATTCTGAGCGATATAATCTTGCAGCAATAGTATGGCGGCTATACGCTTGAGCATCTTTTTACACCCCAAAAGAATACCTATACACGGAACAAAAATATAATTACATTTTACCTTTTTTTCGTTTGATTCGTGCAACGCGTATAAACACCGTTCCCCACGCGTTGATGGGAAAAAGTATGGCCGCAGGAATTTCGAATCACTCTTTTACGATTGTGCCCGGGAAAACCCATAATTCACATCAATCTATTCATTATGCATGCAAATTTTCTGATTGATTCATATTTTTCTATACCGATTTCGGGTAATCTCTTAATCACACTTTTTTCTATAGTGCGTGCCTATAAAAAAATAAAAAATTCGTCAGGCTCATTGCCTCAAAAAACAGCCTGCCAGCAGAATTTATAACTATATTTTTGTTCCCAAACAATAACTGAAATTTGCATGAATTCAAAATCCACAAAAACACTAAAACTGTGTTAATTCCATCCGGCTGTATAAAGTTATAACTGCTTCTATAACTATGAGAAAAAAGACAATTTTGTGATGGTTCAACGGTCTATGCGCGATCATAAATTGCAACAATTAACTTTATGGACGGATGGTCACATCAACTTGCTGCTATTGAAACTCGCGCAATATTGGCGGCTTTGATGAAAGACGATCGGCTAAAATAAGCCAGAGATACCTATGTACATATATACACAGGCAGAAATCAGACGAATGTGTTGAAATGCGGTGAAATCATACAATCTCTTCTTTATACAAACTCCATCTCCAACTTCGTCATAAACTGTACATATACGAAAATTTTGACCGCAATTATGAACCATACTCGGTATCTCTTATGGCGATTTAAATTTCACGATTTTCCCAGTTATTTTACTAAAACATCCTCTTCATCTTTCACCACGGGGAGCTGCGCTGCCGAACAAAAAAAAACAGCGAAACAAACCGCAAAGAAACCACCACCAAAAAGGAAGAAAAAAACTTGAATCGAGATGAAGGCAAATCGTTGCTTGAAAATTGTCCCCGGGGTGCAATAATGAAAATTACGAGCCTTGATTTAAGGGGCGCTTATGTTGGTACATACATACATCCAAAAAGACAACAGGAGGGATGTGAGCTGGTATGCGAAAGGACGAAGCCGAAACCGCACATTTTGTTATGTTGTCGTCCTTGTACATTCTGTCGTTTATCGACGCCCGGCAAGTGGCGACGGCAAGGACATCGAATCGCACCATGCAAACAACAAGTAAAAGTCCTGTACAAGAGTGTATATCAAGTTGTGTGCAAAATATGTCGTCACATTTACAGTCAAACAGGGAGTTGACAAAACAACTGAAAATGTGCCAAAAATGAGGCCAATGACAAATGGTTCCCGAGACAATATCCATACAGAATAGAGTGTAACAGAGTCATCGTCCTTTTTTCTAATAGAGCTACGTATATCTCTCTTTTTGAGCTACATGCTGTTAGTCTTGTTGACGGCTACTTAGCTGTCACTTCTGGGCTTCTTCACAACCGCATTGTTGCGTAAATATTTCCTCTTTAGGTCATAGCGTGAAATGTGAAAGGACCTATGTGTTGTACATCGTGCTGTGTGTATATGCGCGAGGTCTAAATATTTTTTTTCTGGTAGAGCATGGAAATTGAGAGGGTGGACGACGATATGAATGGGCATGTAAAAACCCAATGCCGAAACGATTAAAAATGATAAATGTTATTAGTTTTGTGGTTTCCTCCGGAGACAAATCTGTAGGTATAGATTGCAAGAGATAATCAAGTTTTAAATAAGGATATGGTGCAGATTTGATTGTGGCATTTGGTACGGCACTTATATGCAAAGTGTTTCGGCATATGGCATGTGGGAAAGGTATGCCGAGAGAGTGTTTTGACTGTAATTTAACGTATTGGAATCATTTGAATATTTTTCAATAATTTTCTAAATTCAATGTGTTAAGGCATCGGATGATATCTACACTCGGCTTCACAAAAATCGGGCCACTCGCCACTTTCGAACTCAAATTCAATTTTCTCAAAAAGTATGAAACTTACAACTATGAAAGTTATATCTACAGAAAGTACATTTAATGGCAATTCAAATGACTATGATTTTTATCTGAAGTACCGTTAACTCACGCAACAAACACAATGCTTGTTTTGATTAGAGTTCGCGCTCACCGTGTGGCCCGGTTTCATTGAAGCTCAGTGTACTTTCTTATCTTTGCCTGTGATATTCATTTTACCATTATGCGTTATTTCGCATAACAAATTTTTAGCAAACCTGAAACTCATTAGAAACAACGGCTATGTATTCAAATTGAGGGTTTTTGCCTCTTTCCACTTGTTTTTATTAAATTCCATTTGGCCTGTGATACCGTTTTTACAGTTGAGAGTTATCTCACTCAGAGAAATATTCACTAATAATGAACGAAATATATTTAATTCAAACGATTTCCGCTTTTGATTTGACTCCACACGCAAATGCGTTTAATTCTAACGAGTGGCGTTTCTTTCAAAAGCATAGTGAGTTGTAAAAAAGCGTTTGAATCAAAAGAATTTACGTTTACCTGGAAAGAAGGAGCCAGTCGATTTAAACGTATTTTTCATTGAAATAAACACTTATTCTTTTATTGTAAACGGGTAAAACATTTTAAATAAATGAAAGGCAATTGTATCAAACGTCTTCGTTTTTATATTGAACATTTTTGTTATTTAAACTGAACGAAGCATTCTTTTTAATGAAACGGTATGTATTTCGAACGTAACGCATCCCGTTTTCATTTCATAGAAATTGCTCCATTCAAAATAATTGAGTTTTACATGGAATTAAAGGCAAACTCTGCTGAAATAAAATAATACATTCCGTTTAATTGTCCATTCTCCATTCGATTAGATACTTACTGTTACCTGTGTTGACAAATGAATAAAGAATAAAACTTATGAAAACTTCATAAGTAGTGCGTATTTGTTACGTAAAGGAATGTATCCACATTACTATGTAATGCGGAATCTTTTGATTTAAACGACCGTCGTTTGCGGTTTAGCTGCTCTTTTGTTTTAAAAGAAATTCTCTTAGCGTAAATGAGAACTCGTTCAAATCAAACGATATTTTTCAAACGAATACTGCGTTCAATTTAAATGTGGAGCTTTTAATATGAATGTGCGTTTTTTTCTCTGAGTGCTTGCAGCCAAATAAATTTTGGGCAAACTAAAGAATTTTAGAACAACGATTAAATTCAAATGAAACGTTTAAGGTCAATTCACACTTTTCAGTCATCAGCCACAGTCATTTTCCATAGAAGTTGACAGATTGTCAGTCAATGAATTAACTGACAATTTGTCAATTTGCTTGAAAAATGACTGTGACTGATGACTAAAAAGTGTGCATCAACCTTAAGGCTCTCTTTTGCGCTGTTTCAACTAGGCCTGTTCCAAAAACCGGGATCCCGGTACAAAACCGGTGTTCACTTGGTACCGGACCCGATATTCTAAAGTACCGATATCCCGTTTTTTTGGTACCGTGTTAAAAAAACCGACCGACGAGTCGGTTTTTTGGTACCGAGTTAAAAAGAACGATTCATTTCAACCATGAGCCGGTTTTTTCAGGTTTTTTGGTATCGGTTTTTAACCCGGTACTCAAAAAAACCGGCTTATGGTTGAAAAAACCGTCGGTACTGAAAAAAAACCTGAGTCGGTTTTTAACCCGGTACTCAAAAAAACCGGCTTATGGTTAAAAAAAACCGTCGGTACTGAAAAAAAACCTGAGTCAGGAAAACCGCTTGTGGTACCGGATATTGAAAAAAACCGAAACCCGGTACTGAAATCTCGGTACCGAACAGGCCTAGTTTCAACACCTGGAGCATAGCGCGTTGGCACAGCAATGTATGTCGCAATCAACATACTGAATACTTTTGCCGTTACGGAATCTAACAGCGATTTTTTATCAGTGAAAATTTAATGCCTAAAATTCATTGAAAATAGCAGTGCTCAACTAGGGTTACCACTTGTTCGAGCCTTTTATTTATGTCCATGTTGAATATTAAAATAATCGTCCTACTGCTGTCCTTCTGACAGGGCAGTACATTTATCAACACTAACTTGGTTTTAATATAGTCTTCATAGTCCATGAGGTCAGGAGGCAGTAGCTTGTCGCTTAGATCTTAACCCACTAGGCATCATACATCCATGGCGTCGCGGCGCTCGACCTGCGGTGTAGGCACATCGCCCGTTCTGGCGGTAATGTCTCAGGCTATTTCTACAGGCAGCTCTACCTCGTTGCTGCTAGGCATCATACATTGACCCGCAATGGAGTACATATCGGTTTTCCACGGAAGCTTAAGTCGCTGTAACACTCTGGATCAGCGAATACAATTTAAAAAGTCTTGAACAATGCCTCAAACTTGAAAATGTGCTGAACTACGGACGGACTGTGGGTATACCGAACTTCAGGTTTAAAGTCGAAAACCTGCTTGCCTCGGAATGCCCCCAAGCCTTACGGTCTTCATATGTTGGCTGCACTGAATTTTTTTATCAAAGAAACCACAACTCCTAATGATGCTCGCATTCTTTAAATGTGTACGGCCGACAGGATATTCATAGTACTCAAAAACAGATTCCTGGGCATACGAATCTCTCCAAGCTCAGACTATATGACAACGAAGTTGTGAGACACCAGGTTACGGCAATCAAAAAAGCAAAAGACAAAAAATGGTACACAGAAGGGTATAAAACTGGACAATGCATTATTCCATTCGTTCGCTATTTTTATCAAAGGAAAGAGAATGTGAGTTGTTTTTGTGTCGTGTAGACCGTTGTCAGCATCTTGACAAGGTTAGGTTGACTATAGTTTTTCCAAAAAGCAGCTGCACGAGCTTGTCCAAGCTAGAAAAAGTCTGAACGAAATATTTTTTTGGGCAAAATGTTTTCGTACCGATGCAAAATTGGAATTCATGTCAATCCAAATCTATCCATACAATGTCATATCATATATTTCTGAATGTAGATCAGAGCGGGCATTCTGTAAGACGCGACAGGCCCCAATCATTTAATTTTTTGTACCTTCCAATTCTAGTTCTATAGTCACACGTATTGAACGAGAAATTTCTACTTATACTGCGGGTGTCCCGTCCCATATTTTAATGGTATAGGTAATTTGGCTCATTTGGGGAAAATTAATGTACAACGGGACCATTTTTAGCCGTTACAACGTTATAGCATTTTTTGTAAATTGTGTCAAAATGCCCGACTTGAAGAACTAAATCCAAATTTTCCACACCACCAAAGATTTCATCCAAGATGTGACTTCACTTTCTGAAACTTCATACGAAGTTGCTAGTATTTTCCGCGATACACCCGTTCAAAATTTTAAAGAAATGATTAAAATCGGTTTTTCATCATTTGAATTTTTGATGAATACCCGATTTTAAAATTTCTTTAAAGTTTGAACGGGCATTTTGACACATTTTATAAAAAATTCTATTACGTTGTAACGGTTAAAAATAGAGGGGTCCCGTTGCACATTAATTTTCCTCAAATGAGCCACACTACCTACCATTAAAATATCCTCCACCATGAATGGGACACCCTGCATATCGACCAAGATCAATTTCTATAAATTTTGTAAAAGTTCTACTTTTGGTTTATCGAACCCCTCGGGGTTGAATGGGTTTAATATAGAAATATGATCACGAAGAAGCGAACTCTTCTCTGTGCTCGTTGGGAATTCATTGAATTGTTACAAACCATAAAACCTTGTAGAGCAATGGTTCCCAATATTTTTCAGTTCGTGCTTTCCTTGCCAGTTCCGCATAGAAAAAGAACAATTGTTATTGTTAGTGGAGACCTAGTTTTGACACTTTTGGACATCCTCACCAAAAAGGCGTATTTTTAGATCAGCGACACGTCGAGAAGTAAAGAAATCCTATTACTGGAGCCGGAGCTCTATAATAAACCGAAAGTGTTCTAACAACGCCAGGACAGGATATTTGCTCTACATCCAGACGTGCTTCCAAATGGTAGCGGCCAAACGACATCGTCAACTTTCATAGTTTTGGACGTTTCTTAAATTAATTTTTAAAATCGGACTTTGCGTGCTTGAATTATTATTTTTAGAAAATTTAAGAATCATTAAATTGCGCACCAAAAAACCAACAAAGGCTACAAAATTACCCCTTTGCATTCGATTAGCGGTTGTTACAGTGTAAAATTCGGTTGCCAAATTTGATATCTAAATTTGGTCGCTACTGAAATGGTCAATTTTATTGGGTTCAGTGTTAGGACAAGATCATGAGCTATCCTATAGAGAACAACATCTGTAAAATCTTAATAAATGGACTTTACATTTATTTTGCTTTGTTCTGAATACCAAAAAAAAAAGAGCTTAAAGCATCTGTAAATGAACGCGATGACAACCAATATTACACACTATGTTCTTACTATGGGCATGTCTGCCAAATGAATATGATTTTTTCTTCCCTTGACCCTCACTGCTTCTCTTCTAGAAAACCGTTCTTTTGGAGAACAACTTGTTCTTTTTTGCCGGCAGCCCACTCGACGCAGCCCGAGCCTAGACGTAAACATCAAGTAAAATCAAAGCATATAATTTCCCCATTCAAATGATTGAAGATTGTTCTTTAAGAAAAATTAAAGAATGTTCAGGAAACTTGAAATGTAAAGTTTAAAGCTAGAGTCATACACGTATTCATGCATATGTGGAAAATTGGAAATGCCTCGGATTTCTCGCACAACTTGGTTTGTATCGGGCTTAGGTTTTGGTTATAATTTCTAGTTTAAATTTATTGTTTAATGTGATTCTCAAAAGTCAAGGAGAAATGAATTAAGCCCTTTAGGTGTAGATTACCATTTAATTTTATTTATATTCTCCAAGATCTCTATTTCTGTCCATCTCTCTCGCTCTCACGAGAATTTATTCAATCATTTTGTATCAATCCGAAGAACCTAATCAATTCACCATAATTTTCAATTGTTTCAATCAACATACATTATAGTCCGCCTGAAATGCTTTTGTATTGCTCATTTTATGATATTCCTCAAATAATATGAAAAGCCAATTTTCAACCATTCAAAATGATTGATGGCAACAACATTTTACCATTGTGCGCGGTAAGCGCTGGTTATTAATCATCATTAAGTATTTGCAAATCCTTTTGAATTGTCAGCGATATAGCTTTTGAAATTATGTTTTTTTTTTTCTTCGTTCGATTCCAATATTTATGTACTTTTATCGTATATTCATGTACATAAGTGCGAGCTTATAGCCGCATTAAGCCAACGACAAACCATTGGACCTGTAATGCATGTAATTGATAGCTTCGTGGAGTAAAAAATGCTTATATCCAATATCGTGTCCCAAACTACAAACAGATATGTATGATAATGGAACACACCTCTATATGAGTTGGATTGTACCGAGTACGAATACCTACCCGCTATGTAGGGATGTTTAGATATGATTCGGTTTTTCTAGATTTTTTTTAATCGGCCCTCACATAAGCCTCTAGATTTTGTGGCGAAATTGGGCCCATAGTACGATAAGGATTAAGTCGATTCCGTCGACCAGAAAAAAAAAACACAAGCTTTAGATAACACTCCATTGTTGTCGCATTTGATCGGATATAGGTACACGTTAGCCGAAAATCATGTATGCTGAGCTTTCCACATACATCATACCAAACCCATGCATGCGTCTGGCATATATTTCAAAATGCGTATAGATTTTCGGGTCAGGAAACCTAGAAAAATACATAGATTGTGACTGACTGATAAAAGCATTTCAGCACAAAAAAAACCTAAAAATCAAGAGACAGCCTAAATCTAATCCACACAAAAACGCATTCAATTGCCAATACTCGTATAGCGCTATCAAATTCTCACCGTAACTCCTATATTCGTTATTCGTTGTAATATGGTTCGGCATCAAAATCATCATCGAAGGAAATTTCATAAATATTCGTCACGTGTCGGTTGCGCGCTGTATTTTCAACCGAGCGCACTGAAAATGCTCTTGTTATCATCATCCGCTTTCCGATATTGGATTAGTTTTATCACCAGAATGGGGGATTAGTAATAATACGAAATGCGCGGTGCTTTGAACTTTGGAGAACCGCGCGTATACTCTCCGAACGTAAAGCAAGACCTTATCTATAACCCTCTCTGATGGGGTCGCACAAGGCTGTCTATAAACATTTTACCTTGGCAATATGATGGGATCACCAAACTGGCCGACTGACTGGCTGGCCCGTCCCAACTCAGGACTGCATCACTATGCAGCTGTCTTGTACGAGGTCGTCTAAATCCCTTCTTATTCACCTGGATCAAAAAGATCAACACGGCGACGATGCGACCTTAGGATTGTTTTGTTTGTCTAAATTTTTTCCGTTTCAGAGGGAGAACAAAACACCCCGCTTGAAAATATAATTTTTTGGTACGTGACCCATGTCTCTATGCATCCGCGTGAGTACTATCATCTTATTTGATATCGCATCTAAAATCTGACACAAAATGATGCGGCATAAATATCAAAGATGAAACGTCTCCAAATATAGACAGTTTACAGATATAGACATCTTCTAACACTTTTTTGGCGCATTCAGATTTATATGGCTACATTTATTATAAAGGCGTGCACATACTCGCCTTATATTTTCTGTGAGCGAATATTTTTTATATATCGAGAGTGTGTCTTCTTGAATCTATGCAGCAACATCGTATGGTCTCGCATTGTACACTCTTTATATTAGCTCCGCGCTTTGAACAATAGATAAGTCTAATTGTTTAAAAATATTTTTTATTTGCTAAATGACACCGCAGAAGAAGAAGAATGCATAGTGGGCAGGCATATCGCGTGTTGTCAAGAAAGAGGCACACATACTCGACTTGGAGCGGAATAGATACCAACCAGAGCAACAACAAAATCAAGAACATCAAGAAGAAAGAAAAAAACAAATCTGAAGAACTAACATCATAGTTATCTGGTTTATCACACAACAAAACATTCAAAGGCGTGTGTACACTGTAAACTGTTGACATAGTGTTAAAATATTGTAAAACACATCTAATCATGTTTAAACTTCTCATTTTTTTGGTTCGTTTCGTCTTCTCGGAGAATTTACGACAAACAACACACGATATGTGTATGTATAACAGACAATTTCATACAGAGTGTCGGCAAACTCTCATTTTTCATCAGACATTTTTGTATGGTGTTTGATGGCAAGCCAAGCTCTTACGGCAAGTGCGCTCGCGGATAAGGAAAACAAGGACAATGACGTTTCAGTCATTTCTATTTGCAGATGATTCCATGAATTGCAATTAAACTAGATGAAGATAATGATGAATTTAGAAGAGTTCGAATCCTTATAAGAGGCTAACGAACTATGGCTTATCTTTTAATGGTTTAATCTAAGCTGACCAGACGTACAGCATTTTACTGTACAGTACATACAGCATTTTGACCTGTTGTACAGCATTGGGAAATGTACAGCAAAATGTACAGCATTTCCCATGACACACAATGAAACCTAATTCACTAAATTATAACCTCCTCGGTGAGGCTTTTGATCAGTCTTTTCTGCTTTTAAGGTGTAAAGTTTGACTCCTGGTACCCTGTACGATCGATAATTTTTTAGATAATCGCACTTTTATGTTTGACAATAACTCGGGAACCCTTCTCGATCTTCTGAAATTTGGCACACTCGTAGAGCCACTTGGTGCTTACATTTTCTCGGAAGTTACGGCTGCCCAAATCGCAATTTTGGGTTTCTAATTGAAAAATGTACATAACTCGACAATTCGTAAGTGACAAACATTGAAATTTAAATAACTTGTAGAGCACCGTACTGTTCATTTTTGGTAGAAATTTGAAGGGTCTAGCTGTCAAGGTTTAGCAGTTATAGCCGTCGAAAGATGCGAGTTAAGGTGTCAAGTTTGACCCCGGTCTTTTATGTTTGCATGTTTATGACCTAGGACTGCGAAATCATTCTCGAGAACCGACGGAAATTTCTGAATTTAAATTTGGCACACTTGTAGAGCTGCTTGACGAACAATTCCTCCAAGTTTCAAGGTCCTACCTATCCTCGTTCGTACAGCTGTCCAAATCGCACTTTTGTTTTTTCTAATCGAAAATTGTCTATAACTTGGAAATTATTGAGCGAAATTTTGAAATTTGGCAGACTTCTAGAGCACCGCGCTGCCCATATTTGGTCAATATTTTAAGGCTCTAGCTTCTAAGGTTCAAAATTACAGCCGTCAAATGATGCGATTTTAATTTAATTAATTTTAGATAAAGATGTTTGTCCACAATATGTCCTTTGAATCCATTAAAATGTCGAGGCTAGGGAACAGAGCATCACTAATGTAACCATGAAGGAATGCATATTCTCTTCCAAAAATAACGCAAAGAGGATAAGGCACTATTCCACCGCTCTGGAGGCTTTCCTCAGACATCTCTCCATAGCTATACATTTAAACTGTGCCTGGAAAGCCATCACCATAGCTTAGGAATTCTCGGCCCAATGAGGTATCAGTTTATCGATTGCAATAGACGAAACGAAGCTTTTAAATAAGTAGGTACTTTGCGGGCATCATGAAAAGCCAGATGCTAGATCATACGACTGTCCTTTCAGAAATCTTAAATTTCTGAAATCTATCTTTTGTTTTATGTGTATAATTTTATTTCAAGTACAATTCCCTGTTATATGTTTTTGTGATAAAACATACGTTTGTCGTTCACATGCTGATGATTTTTTGCTAAAAAGAACCAGTGGCGGAGATATTTTTTCGAAAAGGAATGGGATCAGTGGTCAAAATAATTTTTCATTATTACGGTGAGGCAGTCTCTGTGAAGAAATACCGAAAGATCATCCGGCGGATGAGTGAACGAGAATGTTGTGAGAAAAATCCTACATAACTGCATACCGGGTAACATATGATGCAGTATTGTTCAAGTTCAAGCCGCTCATGTGCCGCTGTATCACAAAAATTTTCTTAGTGATCTGTTCTTGTGGCAGTCGCACTATCTGAAAAACAACGCTTGAAGAAATCCAAGTATGGCTGAGGATTTGCCCGAAAACCGAATTCCGCATCCGTAAGCATGTGTACAGCATTGAGTCTTCGGGATTCTGGTCACCTTAGTTTAATCAAAGTAGGTGATAATTGGTCCATGTTGAATCATGTGTCGGGACTATGATCTCATTTAATATTAAAATTAGTATGTACCTGTTTATCGCGATAAATACTAATTCGGCAGAGCGTGATGTTGATCTCAGCACCTCTACAAAAAAAAAACCCGCAACGGTTATGTAAATGGCATATCGCTAATACAAGTAAGCAGCATAGATGCAACGTGGTTATATATTTTAACAGAGAATAAATGTCAATCACAATATTTTACTTGGTGTCTTGTATGTCAACCGACGGGTCTATTTGATAGTAAGTTTGTAATCCCATAGAAAATGCGGCTTTCAGTTTGCGACGATACAGAAATAACAGATGATCTTGAAATTGATCACAGTACTCTCCCAATTGGATAAAATCCAAACTGATGAAAAGAAAACATATTTTTTCAAGTTGAATTAGTGTAATAGGCATATGAAAAAATTGTGTCAAAATCATAAAAAACACGTCAATCGTGTTTTATCTCTCATATTCATGCACAGCCTTTCGCAGAAATGTACAGCGTTATAAGCGAAAAAAAAAATTTGGTTGGGAAGCAAAAAGCATAAGAAACAAAAAAACTCTCCATCACATTTTGCAATCTCAAATCACGTAATGACTAGATTAAATGTACAGTATCATTTTATTAACTTCTGCGTATAATCTTAAGCTGTTTGCACTATTGGGCAAATCCTGAGACTTAAGTGTGTAAGATTTATCAAACACAACATTTCCCGGATTTCAAGATAGTTGTACGTATATCTTCCTGTTTCTTCTATTCGGAATTAACCCAGAATAAAAAAAAAACTTCCATATTCTGGCAATTCTTCAAATAAAACGTGGTTAAATTACGTATCGGCTCTCTCACCAATTTTGACGAAGTTTAACCCTTTCATGCCCAAATTATGGATTTCAAGTGGAGAATTTTTCTAACAACATTATGTCGTTCAGTAGGCATCTTTTATGATATTTTCTTGAAAAAAAAAATTTTAAGCGCTATAGTTAACAAATTAGAGCATGATGCCATATGGCATCATTGGGACTGAAAGGGCCCTTAGCAAATTCCGTGTGAAAAATGAGATATTTGGTCGGCAAAAATCTTACATCGGATTTTTTTTTGCAGAATGGTTGGTAACGACCCCCAGATTATGGGGAAAAAAGTCCCAACCGATTGGGGGTCCGCAACCTTAAAAAAGGGGGAAAGGGGAAAATGGGGGTCATTTTTCGGTTTGTTGCGAGTATTTCGAAAACGACAAAAGATATAGAAAAATAGTCTGAGCACGAAAAAAACACGTTAAATTATCTTTGCAATGATATATAACACATTAGAGATCTGTTCAATGATTCGGCGCTAGCTTAAAAATAAATTAGAACTTTTTCATTTTATACCTTTTTTAAAAGCCCCATAACTCTTGAAAATTTTTTAGTTCAGCCGTAAAATTTCGTACAAGTATTCACAATAAGTTCAATATTATTTTGGGAGCAACATTGAGTCGCTCCGATCAACAACCCCCCTTATCCCCCCATTTGAATTTGGCGATAGGACATGTCCATAAAGCCTCCAAAATTCGAGCAGAGTGCTAAATTTTAGTTGCGATTGGAGTTCATAATCACTCCACCCACCAAAAATTAGCTCATTCGGATTAAAACTAAGGGTACCTTCCATACAGCAAGCAACTAGCATTTATATGAATAGGGGACTTACTGATTTTCCTTTCACGCCCAATGATGCCATATGGCATCATGCTCATGCAAAACCACTTTATAGGGTTTTCCTAAAAAAAAATCGAAAAATCTTTTGATTTTCTCTTACAGCAACCTCTTTACAAAATAAAACCATTAAAATGATTTGCATAAAATGATTACTATTAGGAAATATGGGGAAGTGGATAAATCATTTTTTCGGCTTTACGACAATCGTCAAACCTTCTCTAAAATTTCGTTAAAAATAACATCCCAAAACCAAAAATTTCACGCTGAAAAAAATCAACTAGATACTATACTATTGGGAGAGTCTAATGTCACACAAAAAGTTGAAATTTGTTTCTTACATTTTGAAAAATTATGAAAAATTATTAAATTTCATGATGCCATATGGCATCATTGGGAGCGAAAGGGTTAAGAGAATAGTGTGAAAATGATCGGGGATTTACTAATTTAAGATTAACTGCCTGTGTGATTATAATTTTAGATGTTCCAGCATAAAGGTCAATCCACACATTCCAGTCACAGTCATTTGCCAGACAAGTTGACAGATTGTCAGTTATTGTTGATTGACTGACAATCTGACAACTTGTATGGAAAATAGCTGTGACTGATGACAGAAAAAGATCGACCTTAAAGTAGTGGAAGTACTTTCTCTTAATTTATATTTCTTGTTCTCTCTTTCTCTCTTTTGTGATAGACAGGCTGGTCAGGGAGGCAATCATAAATAAAAGAATTTACGTGCTGATAATAATTGAAGTCATTTATTTATGAACAACCAGGGTTTTCACTTACTGCAATCGCTGTAGATTTTCTACGATTTTTACGTAGTTTGATCATCTACTGCACCACTGCATTTCTGTTCGAACCTAATATTGATATTTTTTTACACTTCACGGACCAATTTCCAAGTGCGCACATGATCCAGTATCTACCATCTATCATCCTCTCTATGCAAGAGCAAATTAACCTATTAATGAGCAAGGACATCATAGGCGAGTTGGAAGAAAACGGTTAAAACTTACCAGTGGCGTAACGTTTTCGAAATATATTGATGTGTTCGGAACTAAAAAAGGGGGCCCCAAATTCCAGTCGATAGTGCGTATCGAGATGAGAATCTTCTGTAATATTCTCAACGTTTTTTTCATTTTTTAAGCAAACAATTACAATTTTTCGGCATAACATGTAAAATTATCAGCATAGCTAGCATACTCCTTTTTATTATCATGTGCAATAGGTAGGGGAAATTTTTGTATATATGTATGTAGATGGAAACAAAATGCATGGTAGAGTTCCATTAGAGACAAGAAGAGCTCATCAAGTTAAGTAACTTGGAAGGCATCTCTTGCTCTTTACGAAAGCGCGCCGTATTAAAAATACCACCGTCTTGATCCTTCATGCTACATTCGGCGCAAGATTCAAATACCCGCAGAAATGGCACAAAAAGACTGAACGCAATCTTCTTAGCCAGCTGAAGATTATTTATTATTCATGACCGGATTATTGTGACCGGAAACCTTAAAGATCGTCGGTAAAGGCTGCCAATATTTTTTTTTCACGATCATGTTTCCTTGTTTCAGCTTTAAATTTGGTGGCGTTTTTTTTAGAAGTTCACGTTTTGAGTTGCTGATTAATCAAAATGGATGACAGATTCTCAAGAATTTAAAACTGGTTCTGGTTTTTTCCGCCATTATTACGATAATGCTCTTTGGACCCCCTCGCTTTGGGGGCATGTCTTCCATTGAACACATGGAGCACCGCGCACGTTTCTCCACTGAAAATTACTAAATTTTGTTAATAACATAGGTTTTTCAATTTTTGGAATTTTTTTTCGAAAACAGGAAATTTTTCAATTTTTCGAAATTCTAATTCTTTACAATTTTTGTTTTCCATTGGTTTGTTGAAGTCATTATAAAGGCAATTTCGATCTTTCGAAATTTTGCCAAAGACAGGGTCTCAAATTTTTTCCCCAAACAGGGTCCGTTTTTTGCAATTTTTCTATTATTTTCAATTTATCAATTATTTGAAAAAAAAAAATTCAAACAGATGATCATGTAGAGCCATGTTTCGGATATAGCCGTTCAAAGATGCAACCAAGCAACGAAAAAACAGGGTCAATTTTTCAAAAATTCGAAAAATTAAAATTTTTTTATAAACGGACGATTAAGGGGCTGTAGAGCATGTTGCGGGGCACGTTTAGCTGAAAATTCCAGATTTCTAGCAGTCAGTTACTTGAAGTTACCAACTGGATAATAAATAAACAGAAAATAGCTGTTAATAGTTATAAAGGGATTTTCGTAAAGCTTAAATAAATCCAGTGAAATAAAGAAAATTACAAAGGAGCTAAAAAAGTTAAATTCCGCATTTTTTTCTAAAAAAAAAAACAATACCAGGTGTGACTCTTTTGTTTTTAAATCTACTGCGAAACATAAGCAAACACTAGGGTTTCTTCTTTCCATTTACTTTCAATATATTTTCTGATGTGAGAACCCTGAACCATTTCAGGTCTTTTTATTTGAAATCTGATCTGTCAATTTCAGCGAATTTCGGGCAATTTTATTCTAATCCGCAAATGTTCATCATTAAAGAAATTCGGACGAAATTGATTCCATTTTAAGAGGTTTTTAGACTAGACCTGGAAAAGGAAATCGAAAATATATTCCGTTGCAATTTTTTCAATGAAAATGCATACTGTTGTGGATATATGTCGGGAACGCCGAGGAATTCCATTAAAAGAAATCCTAAAATTGATCCACCATTTTTCATTTTGTGTATTAATTTTCGATTCCCCAGTCATTAAATAATTTCCACGATTAGTTCATCGTGTGGAAATCGGAGAATCGAGAATTAATACTTGAAATGGCAGAAATAAATTGTGGAATCACTTTCGGATTTTAGTTTTTGAAATTCCCTAGCGTTTTCGACATATTCCAATACAGTAAGTAAGCATTTTCATTGAAAAAATTGCAGTGGAAAAATGTTCCTTTTCACTTTTGCCCGATTTGTTAGTGATGACATCCATTTTCCAAAAATTAACGGCTTTTTTGTTGAGGTGTTTAGATCAATTACACTCAGCAGAATTATTTATCCCCATAAATGGGTGTCATAGGCATTTGATCTCAATTTGTTTGGAAAATACTGAAAATTGTCAATAGTGGTCTCTCTACAAAACATCAGCAACAAAAATCCAGAAACAATGGCTTCTTTTGAATTATTTAATATTTTTCAGGTGAATTCCATTCACAGCCATGATTATAAATAATTTGTTGGACAGATATAGAAAACAGTTCAACCTGCTATGCATGCATCTATTACATTTTCTAATATAACCATCAAAAATATTTTTGTGAGACGAGATTCCGCAAGATAAAAGATACAATGTGCTATTGATATAGACTAGGAATTTTTTCCCCGCCGGTATAGAAATATGTAGTGTATTTCGGCAACGACTGTAAAGATAGTCGACGGCGAAGATGATGATAACATCTAGAAATAAAAAAATTGTGTGACCATACAAACATGTTAAATTGAGTCGAGACGCAGACGACTCCTCGCCAAGATAAGGTCACATACTAGTATATGCCACAACAAATACAACTAACAAATTAGATGATGATTTGTGCTTAAATACACATCAAACGTCATCAAAGTTATTTTGATCTTTTCATCAGTACACAATAATTTTTCTTTCCAAATAAATTTTTTAGCAAAACTCTGATCCCGCGACATTTCTGTTGTTTTCTACTTCTTCTTCACAAAAATTTGTACAATTATTTTCAAATAATAAAGAGTTATAATAAGTGAAACCAAAAAGGTAAAAATTGCGTATATTTTATGGCCGTTTTTTTCTGTACAGCGTTAGAGATTATCATCATTTTAATGAAATCTTATCACGCATACAGCTGGATAAGAAAACAACAAACCGAAAAAAAAAATCAGCCAAGAAAAAAACAGCTAGAATAAAATAGAAAATAATAAATTCCGCCATTAATTCTCATATGGCATGGATGATCCACTTGGTTTTATATATAGGATGCTTCAATATGGAGTCGTAAAATGTGTGTTATCACACTTATCAGCTCTTTTTTCTTATCTTTGACCAGATATAATTTTAGTATGTACATATATGTGTAGATGAAACATATGAGATTGTAGATCTAATGTGTTAGCTAGCACAAATACACACTTTGTTGTTGTTGTTGCTTTTGTCGCCTAAGATTCATGCTTTTGAAAAAAAAGGCGACAATGATGGAACATTGCATCTATAACAACAGTCCAATTTAATTTTTTTTATTATCTGCCAATAATGACTTTAATAATTATATTGTTGAAAATGGTGATAATTTTGTCAGTTCGTTTTAAGCTTCAATTGTCTTTATATTGTTTTTTACTTTGAGATAATATCGTTTTACACGGATGGAATTTTATTTGTTCTAACGAAATAAATTGTTTATATTCTACAATGTCGTTCCGTATATTTGTTTAGTAAAATACAAAGACTTGTTTCGCTTAGCTTAGTAGCAAGAGATGATCCAATAATAAAATTGAAGCATGACTTGCTAATCGTAATGTTGTAAACAGTTCATAAAAATCGTTTTGAAATAGGCTCGCTGATCGCTTGATTGTGGCTTAAACTAGGTCAGGTCGATAGTTTTAAAAATAAATAACAGACGCGACAATCCAACATTGGACTAAGGCCACAGGATGTGTTAGTGACATCCTATTTCCAAGATCTTATCTGCTTTTTGTTGAGGTTATATCCCCATAAATGGGTACTCGTTTAACATCCGAGTGGGATCATAGTCCGTCACAAGCTCGTGAGTTCAAAAAACACCATGGTTCACGGTGAGATTCACCGCTAGACCAGCCAGCCAGTTTTACATATGTATATATAAAAAAAAGTTTCTTACAAATTTTCTAACCGATTTTTTCTCCTTTCTCTATTTCCAGGCAAAACCCGAACAAAGGACAAATATCGTGTCGTCTACACCGACTTTCAACGTCTTGAATTGGAAAAAGAATATCATACATCACGCTATATTACAATTCGTCGCAAAACCGAGCTGGCTCAAGCCCTGCAATTGTCCGAACGACAGGTGAAAATCTGGTTCCAAAATCGACGCGCCAAAGAGCGCAAGCAAAATAAGAAACGCGATGATCCCCTATCTGCCATTAGTGCCCACAATGCTAGTTCTGGCGGTATTACAAGTATGATGGATATTAAGCCGAAATTGGAACCGGGCGTACATCTATCACATTCCCTGCATCAAATGAGCTCTATGGCTGCCATGGGAATGTCACATCATATGGGACTGCATCCGTCCGTTCTGCATCACAGTCATCTGAGCGTGCCACCTCCGCCACAACAGAACTACTAATCCATAATATAAATGCATATTGTGACACTATAAATTGTTTAATTACGGTCGCGTGCTGACACAAATGATTTTTCCGTCCCCATATAAGTGAATAAAACAATTATTAAAAAAAGAAAAACGAATCAAAATAATACAATAAAAAATATTGAAAATATATAAAAAAATATTGTGCAATTAAAAAAACAAACAAAAGAACATGGTGTAGCATCCGAGCATTTAAATCATCCTTTATAGTGTTGTGATATCAAACAAAAATAGGATTAAGTAGTTATACAACAACAAAAACTCTGTAATATAGTGTAAATATTTCCATATATGTAATACATATGTATGCTAAGACTTTGTTTTAAATTTAACTTAAAATTTAATCTAAAGAAAAATCATATAAAAAAAGAACACCTCCTGAAAAGATTGCCTACACATACACAACTTCAACTAGAATTGAAATCAACGAGTACAGTACTAAAAAATAAATTTATGAAAACACAAAAAAAAAAGATAATTGCGTGTAACGTTATAAAAAACGACCTTTAAATGAAAATCAAAACTAAAAAATCTAGATGTGTAATAGGTATATTATAGTAAACAAATTAACGATTGAGAAGAGCTTGGTTTCTTCAATTATGTAAAATTTTTGTCGAATTTCATTATGCAAGATTTATTGAAGTTAACAAACAAACAAAATGTATTACGCAAATCTTATTATTAATAATAATGTATTCAGTGCAAATGCCTTCTTAAATGTAGTGACTTTATAATGTGCATGGTTTGTTGTAAGGTTATTAAAAAAACTGTATATCACCTAATGCTTATGTTCCGTATATTGTAAATGTGTATGTGTACCCTCCCGTTGCGAGATTTGTAGTACGAAATTGAAAAAAAAATACCATCTTAAAATATCTCTTAATGTTCTCTCCCGACGGATATACTAGTAGGTACTTCTATCAAACAACAATTTTGAAATTACAAATTAGAAACAAAAACTAAAACGAATTGGCCCTCGCAATGGGATGAATACACTACACAACCACCAGACGCAAGCAGGCACATTTTTATCGAAAAAATGTGTTACTTTAAGTTAAAAAAAAAATAATAATAATTTTTAATTTATGTCCAGTTCAGTTGGATTGTTATTTCTATCTATTTTCCTTTTATTTTGTTTTTGTTCTTTTTTATTTTCTTCTAATGTTAAAAGGCAAAAGAAACACTTTTTTTATTTCATATTATTCACATTGACGAATGATTGTTATTATAACAACGCAAATATATCCATACACAAACAAACATAAACACATTATATATACATATGTATTTTTGTATGATTAGCTTATATGTCTAATTAATTAATTAAATCATAATTTAAGTCAATTTTTATTAATGTATGTATATTTGCTATAGTATGAAAATATATGTATATAAGTTTTATTATTAAAATAAACAAAAATGTTGTTCGTGTTTAAGGGATATCTTTTTTTGTTTTTTTCTTGAATAATTCATTTAATTTATTATTATGCAACAAAGAAACGAGAAAGAAGAAAAAGAACGAAATCAAACTGCTGTGAGAAGTTACACGTACATTTGTAACCCATTTATGTTTCATTTTTGTTTTTGCGTTTTTAGTTTTTTGAGTTTTCTATTATTATAATTTTTTTAAAGAATTATGAGAATAAAAATTATGTAAGAAAGAAAATTTTTATATTTGTTTTATTTGAAGTCATGCAAGTACAGTCGAACTGGGATATAACAAACAGTCACGGGACTTTGAAAATTGTTCGTTATATCCGAGGTTCGCTATAGACGATCCAAAACTTATTTTCAGAATTAACAAACCAATTTGACTTATTTCTGCTAGAAACATACGAAAACTGACGAATCAATCAATCATCAATTTTGGAGTGAAATGTTAAATCCGTGTGTTTTTATAGCTACATATTTAATTTGTAAGACGTTGCAAATTTTCGTTTAGAGTATAGACATTCGCTAGCTTATAACGAACATCTCTCTAGGACAATTCTATTAACCGATCTTCCGATCGATGAACGAGTCCAATGACAGCATTAGACGCAAAGAAATTTCTGGAAAATATAGGTCGATATTTAGCATATTGTTATAGTAATTAATACACAGTCAGTTCAATGACATACACAAGAACATGGCGTTTTGCATATTACCCATCTTAGCGACCTCAACGTCACTGATCATACGTAGCCAAAGTGCCTTTTGTTGATAGCTCCTCGAAGCGCTCAAAAGGAATTACTCCATTTTATGAAAGGATTATGGAGAACATTTCCTTCCAGTCTAGAAGACCAAGGCCAAGCATTTGTCAAAACTACTGTGAAACTTTCTATACATTCAAAAGATTCTGTAAAATTTGTTAATATCATATTCTCAAATACTCTGCCTTACATTGCATTATTGTACACTTAGAATTTCGATACGTAAAAACTTTACAGGGATCGATTTATTCCATTTTTTTAATCACAATAAAAAACGAGACCGAGGCTAATTTCGGGCGCGGTCGAAATTTGAATACCCGTCACATTTGAATGAAACTTAAGCTCCTTTTGTGTTAAAAATTTCTACCGCAGCCCTATATGACGTGTTGCGATTCCATCTGTTCCTGGATACGTCGGGGTTAATCCAGGAACACACTTGGATGTATTTTGGTTAAGATTCAAAAAGAAAAAAGTTGTTCTTACAAGAACCTAATATTTGGGAGTTGGTTTGTATGACAGCCCTATAATGTAATGTTCCGATTCCATCCATTCCTAAATATCTTCTGAGGCTTTACTAGCCTAAGGTGACCAGATTCCCGAAGGCCCAATGCAGTACACATTCCGGAATTCGGTTTTCAGGCAAAGCCTCAATCGTACTATTTTATTATTTGTTATCATTCGCTTAATGTTATCAAAACAGCAAGGTCCCGATGTGATCGCATTAAGCGGCGTCAACTGTATGTCACGAGGCTACCATCATGATGGATGCCATAAAACGACCACAAATTCTCCATCCTTTCATAAGTGATATCTTCCTAAACGGAATACAGCAAGAATAGTAGCCTTTATTCTGGGAAATGTGTGGTGAACCTTGTGAAAGCAAGGTTCCAGGGGAGGGTTCCAGGAGTCCTTAACTTAAAAAAAATTCGTAAGACCTCATAGAGGCTACACACTTTGAAATAAAATATTTCCCTGTAAGAATGAAGTAGGGAAGGCAAAAGCAGTACGACGCGGGCACCGAATTCTCGATCGTACTTTCCATAGTTGCTGCTTCGTGCATATACCATGGCCCACGAGCCCTTCTATAATAATTGTACAGAAAATAAGTCTTTGGCGTTGTAGACGTGGCACTGTTTGCTTCCGATGATAGCGGAGCAATTAAGTAATCGTGCGTGCTATCGTGCTCGTCCAGCTTCGTCAAGCGATAAAATTGAATTCGATACAGGAACAGTGGGACAGGAGGCATATTATTCATTGGGGCAACGCCGACACTTGTCTACAATTAGCAACATGATTCTAAAAATGTCATAACTTCTGAAGCCCAGCTAAATCCTGGCTACGTCCTTGCAAGGTTCTGTTGGTACTAAACAGGACCCAGAAAAGATCTCTCAACTTCTAAATGTTTTCATTGACAAAACATCATCAGCATGTGAAGTGCAAATGTATGTTCTAACACGCAAAGTTATAACAGGCATGGAAGAAGTGTAGCCAGGATCTCGTTTAAAAGGGGCAAACCCAACAATTGTTCAACACAATGAACCCGGATTTTTTTAGGGTTAGAAATAGGTATATTCAAATGTACGACAAAGATTAGGACTTTTTGTCAGTTTAAATTGTCGGTTTTTTTAAAACCATATTTCAAGAAAGGACAATTTATAATCCAATTTGTTTCAATACGGATTCGATTTCCGCTTTCTAGACAGTCGATACTTAGTGATTTTTCAACTTTTGAATTTCAGTGTTCGAAACTGCAGTCTCAGCAGCATTGTAGGGATGATGATGGCCCTTTCCCTATCTATGACTATCCGTGACCCTGAGACAAAAATCATGAAGCTGTTTATTTGAAGTACGAAAATTACACATCCTTGTACCTACCTATTTAAAAGTTTCGTTTTGTTTATTACAATAGGTAAACTAATACCTCATTGCGCAGACAATTCTTAAGCGGATGGCGACCCTCTGGGGATTTATCGCTACTTTATTGGATTTAGTCGAAATATAGGGGAAATCCTTGCAGAGTCCTTCAGTTTGCATTTTCGTTTTCCTAAAGAGGTTGATAGGGGAATCGGATGGAGTACAGTAATTTTTCCATCGTTTTGTGAAAAATTCAAATCGCATCTTTACATGGCTGTTACTTCTGAACCTTGGCACCTATAGATGCTTGAAATTTTTACCTAATACGGGCAGTGCGGTTCAAAATTTTCCTTTCCAAAATTTCCGAATTAGGGACAAATTTCGATTGATACGATTGAAATCCCGAACGCAGATAGGTGGGAACTTGAATTTTGGAGACAATGTGAGCGGTGAGCGCCAAGTATAGCTCTACAGCTACAAGTGTGAGGTAGAGCCTTGAAATGTTCACAAGTCTGTCAATTTTCAAATTTATTGGACAAATTTTATAGAGTTTTCGATTAGAAAAGACGAAAGTGCGATTTGGGCAGCTGTAACTGTCGAACGCAGATAGGGGGACCCTAAAATATGGAGAAATGAAAGTAAATGTAGTCCCTGTAGGTTGTGGAGCTACCTGGCGCTTACATTTAGGTACATTAAATTTCAGAACGATTGACCAAAGAGTTCCGAAATTATCGAAAATGAACGTTTGCCACATGAAAGTGAGATTACCGTGCTAATAACACCTAACAGACTGACTACAGGCCTCACCGAGGAAGTTATTATGCATTCATTTAGGTTTCTTTGGTGTGGCGTTGGTAATGCTGTTCATTTACTAATGCTGTACGATAAGTCAAAATGCTGTACGTGTGGTCAGCTTATACTAGCCACACATTGGCTGATTTCAAATTGTAAGAAAACGACCGGACGGGTAAACTTGGACGGCAAGAACCATCGTATGATAATTTCACACTATCCGATCAAAACACGGACCGGCGAACAATAATCACACAGCAAATATGTATAAATGTTGCCATGCACGCTCCAAAGTTAGTGTACAATGAAGTGACGAGTCAACAAGATTAAAATGCAAGTAAAACACGCGCTAATTGTCTTTGCAGAACGCCTGAACTATTGGTAGATGCAATCGTCTTATCGATCGTACGAAAGATCTTACGAAAGAAAAACAATCGTGTCACGATTTTTTTCTTTCGTAAGACGCGTTCTTACAATGTGAAATGGACAATGCTTGTCTGCTGGCCACTACAAAAGCTCTCTTGTCTTGCAAGTTTACCCGTCCGGTTTCGTCTTACAATCTGAAATCAGCCATTGGGGTGAAGTTTGGTTAAGATTGATTCACAAGGAAAAAAGTTGTTCATGCAAGAACCTAATTTCCAGCGATTGGCTTGTATGACAGCCCTGTGACGTAGTGTTCCGATTTCATCTGCTCCTAGATATTTTTTGAGTCTTATAAAAAAGTAAAAACTAGGTTTTTTTCCTTATACTGCAAGTGTTTCTTTATTGTTCGGCATACGACCGTTTCGGAAGCAACGTACTTCCTTCTTCAGTGCTAACCTAATTAAAGGATTAGGTTTTCGTTTTCCTTCTTCAGTGCTAACCTAATTAAAGGATTAGGTTAGCACTGAAGAAGGAAGTACGTTGCTTCCGAAACGGTCGTATGCCGAACAATAAAGAAACACTTGCAGTATAAGGAAAAAAAACCTAGTTTTTACTTTTTTATAAGAGTGAACCAACTGCAAGAACCACGGACACAGCGAACATATTTTTTGAGGCTTTACTAGGAACACATTTGGATGAAGTTTGGTTACGGTCGGCTCAACAAGGAAAAAGTTTTTCTTAGAAGAATTTAATTTTCAATGGTTCGTTTGTATGGCAGCCCTATGACGTAATGTTCCAATTCCATTCGTTCCTAGATATGTTTTGGGGCTTTCCTAGAAACACACTTGGATGAAGTTTGGTTAAGATTGGTACATAAAGAAAAAAGTTTTTCTTAGAAAAACCTAATTTTCAGGGGCAGCCCCATGACCCAATAGTCCGATTCCATTCGTTCCGACATATATTCAGCGTACACTAAAAAGAAACTTGTGTACAAATTTTCAGCCCGATAGCTTCAAAACTGAGGGACTAGTTTGCGTTGCAACAGACGGACAGACAGACAGACAGACAGACGGACATGGCTCAATCGATTTCTCTCGTCACGCTGATCAATAATATATATACTTTATATAGTCGGAGGTGCTTCCTTCTGTGCGTTGCAAACTTCATGACAAAGTTAATATACCCTTTCACATAGTGACGGGTATAAAAAGAAGGAATTGCTATAATAAAACTTAAATCATTGATATTCTCGTGTACACGCCCTGTTTGTGATCTGATCAATTAGTTAGTATACCTTCTAAATTAATTGTTTTTAGGGTTTACTATCACAGTGACACTTTAGTCCACGTGACTCAAATACTAGAGAAGCCTTCATTCGAAGAAGACTCACCTCACTATAACAAATGATGCATATTGAAACGAAAATTCTGGCGATTGTTCGGTAAACCCAGGCATAAAGTTCGGGTTATATTATATATTATATCCAAACGCAAATGTATGCATTTCTTAGATTTTGAAACGGGACTTCTGAATTCGTTCGTTAGGCAACACACACGATCTATCCATGGATTGTTGGACTCAAATCGAAATCCGGTCTCATTTGTCAGAACAAAAATCTATTTTATGGATTCGAATCCCATGGGTTGACCATGTGTATGCGGACTTATAATCGAGTGTTCGTTATGGTCCGTTTATGTTGCACTTGTTGTGTACATTTTCTTACAAAAATCCCCGATCCTACATAAAAACTACTAAATTCACGATTAAAAGGAAGGAGAGGGGTCCACGACTTAAACATCAATATCTCCAAACCCAGACGAGCGAATAGCGAAATAAGATGGTTGCTACAGCCAACAAATTTACCTATAAAATGAAACTAACCGAACTAGAATCGTATAAGAGGTTTGTTTTTTACAGGGCTTAAAAGCAAAATTTTGGTGATTTGATCCAAAAACAATCTATTTCTCCATCTCAATTTACTCAAACTTCTCCCGAGGTAAGGAACTACGATTAATTAGTAAAGGGTATATTGTTTTTGTTACGCCAATATTATGTAACGGAGAAGGTTACGCCAATATTATGTAAAGAAGCCTCCGGAGGTATGGCAAAGTACATATATAAATGATCAGGGTCGGTCCCTGATTCGAATAAGCCATGTCTGTCTGCCTGGTCCGTGTGTCTGTCTGTTCGCACGATAACTCCCGAAATAATGAAGCTAGCGGTGTGAAATTTTGGTCGGATGTTTGTTTTGATACAATCTTGGACGGTATTGAAAATGGGCCAAATCGGACCAAGGGTTCCCCTACCTCCCATACAAATTATCCCTCCTTGATATTTTAATTCGGCAATAACTTTCGATATAATATCGCTATCGACTTGAGATTTTGATCAATGCCTAATTCAGACATATACTTTAAGTTCATGGAAAGGAAAGGAATAGGTCCGGCTACCCCAACTCCTACCTCCCCTACAAAGTTATATTCAGTCATATCTTTTGATAGAATGTCGCAAAGAACTTCAAATTAGTATCAAATGGTAGCTGTTGGATGCCTTGATAAAATGTTAGAGATGTGCCAGGTCCGACCCATCTACAACATACCCTCCCTCTCCCACAAAAAAAAACATGAAAATGAAAATTTTGGGTTTTGCATGTCTTCTAGGTCTGTACATGGGTATAGGGTATACACTCATCGTGCTATTCGCACGATTAGAACTCGGTCTCGTTTAAAAATTGGCGCATAGTCTTGCAATCATATCTTCCTTGCATTATTTTATTCTAGCTCCATTATCTCTAACAGTCTTGATACGTTAAGTGTAGAAAACTGGGGTTGATTTTGGCTCGAATTAAATTCAATTCAAACTGCAATTTGGTAACATTTATTCAAGTAATCTCAAAATCGAGCCAAAATTCACACTAGTTTTCTGCACTTAATGCATGAAAACTTCTAACAGTTTTATAATGGAGCTAGAATAAAATGATGTAAAAATATATAATCGTTAGACTATGCGCCAATTTTTAAAAGAATCGTACAACCACCTCAGCTTGGGAGAAGTGGGAGGAAATCGAGATGGAAAAATAATTTGTTCTTGGGTTAAAACACAAAAATTTAACTTTGAAGCTCTGTAAAAACCAAACCGGACACATTGTATAGAAGATAGGCTTGTGATTCAGTTTTCCCAACTTCGCCTATATGTTTACGATGCTTTGCAGCAAGGCAAAACCTATTTATATAAAAAATATTAAAAACCCATATTTTTTTAAAAAGATGCATATTAGTAACAACATTATAATTTGCCTTCTTTATCATATCCTGTTAGGGATTCGATTCGATTCGTTCGAATGTGTCTATGTGGCTGTGACTGAGTTGGTCATGGTTAATGTATTAAGCAGGCCCCACACCGACCGGAGTGTGGCAAACACCGCGCAAAAGACCGGGCCAAGAATGATACCTTGGATTCGCTCAACTACACTGCTGCACGACTTTCGTATCAATCTTTTGCACGGGGTTCGCCACACTCCGGTCGGTGTGGGGCCGGCTTTGGGATAATTACGTGTAGAAACATATGAATAAAAATTGCCTGAGCTCACATAAAAAAATACAACTAGAATGAGTGTATGGTATATCATCAAATTGGCCCGACGGCCGTCGGAAAATTTAAAGTTGAAAGCGCCTGACGGCCATTAAAAAGCGGAAAACCAGGGGCGGCTTCTTCATACGAGCTGCAGAGCTGCAGAACACCTTAAAATTTTGTAAACTAACAATAAATTTATTAATCTTCAATTTATCGCGGAAATATATATTTTTTTTTACTAAATTCAGTCTTAATGTTTCCATACTGCACCTAATTATACATGGTGTCCGGAAACTGCCGCATAAACGCATCAGATTATGATTCTGTAGTTTATTTCCAGCAAAAAAGTTGTACGGAACATACCCGCTTACAATTACTGTATTAATTCTAATTCCCAAATTTCGTGGGTGCGAATTTTAACTAATTGTGACTTATCGTTCCATTCTATACACCAACTGCGGTGCATGTCTGTAGTATTTATGGCATGGCAACTTACCAGCTCTATGGGAACTACGCGGAACTTTTGTCTGTTTGCAGGAGAAGAGCCCCAGCGTGAGAAATATCGAGTTATTTAATTTCGGAAATGTCACATTGGAATCTTTGCACTGAGACCGTCTATAGCTCAGTAGGTAGAGTTGCTGACCTTGTGACTGAAGGTCGGAGGTTCGAATCCCGATTGAAACGAAACTTTTTTCCCTCAATTTCCTCAATTTTTGGTATTTTTTCCCAAAGTTTTGTGGTTTCGTACAGATAGACACACTTATCAGGTCTTGTGTCTGTTGTCTATCTGTGCACAAGACGACCGCTTGAATTTTTAGCGGGAGAAATCTATGGAGATTTTTGATTTGTCGTGAAGGCTACCAAAATGACGCTCGACCGTGCAATTGGCACTTCGAGGACACGACGAATCCGATAATTCCGACAACCCCGGCATATTTCGAGGCCTAGTCAAGTTCTCAGCAGAATTAGATAATGCTGTATTTTTTGGAAACGACACCTCGGACGTTACGAAGTTGCTCGTATTTTTCGAGATACACCCGTTCAAACTTTAAAGAAATTTTAAAATTTCATCAAAAATTCAAATGATAAAATCGTAGACGCAACCAATTTTAAAATTTCTTTAAAGTTTGAACGGGTGTACCTCGGACGATACGAGCAACTTCGTAACGGGCGAGGTGTCGTTTTATTATGGAAATTTTATGTAGTTTCAGATAGTGGAGTCATGTCTCGATATGAAATGTTTGGTGATATGGCAAATTTTGATTTAGTTCAGTAATTCGGGCATTTTGACAAAAAATGCTATTACACTGAAAAAAAGGCTCTTCATAATATTAATGAATTTCATTCATCAAAAATATTCATTGTATGTATGCAGAAATCATTGCTATTTCATTGAGATTTTCGGCATGGCTATGAAGGGTTTCTTATATTTAATGAAAGAGATTCATTGGTTTCAACTTTCCATATTTCTCGTGAAATATCCATATAATTCGTAAAACAATATAGTTTTACATGAATTCAATGAAATAAATTTAGATTTAATGAAATTATTTCATTGAAATATATTTGCTAAAAGCCTCTCTTATCTATGAAAGTACATGGGACTAATGATATTTCCATCATGTACATACATATTTAGATTTTTTTTAGTTCCTCTTCTGAAGTTTCCACTCATGCGCAATAATTTATCCATATTAATGAATTTTTCATAACATTAATGAACGCTATTCATAACTCTGACTAATACTTTATGTGTATCTAGAAACCTTCATCACGTATAGTCTGGTTGGTGTAGTAGGTAGGGTGTAGGTCTTGAAATCATAGGGTCCCGGGATCGAATTCCATTGCAGCTAGGTAGGTTCCATTTATGATGCTTTATGCTTTATGATGCGTTTATAGGCAAAAGAAATGTGTGCAGAACTTGTACCGGCCTAAATTAAATGCTGAACTCCAGAAGCTTTTGTTTTTATTTGAAAATAAATGGAAAAAAACTATGAAACCATCATCAGTGAATATTTTTCATTAAATAAATGAAATTTTTCATTAAATCAATGAAATTGTTCATTACATATTAAAATAATGTGAAATCAATGAACTGAATTCATAGTAACCATGAAAGTATTCTTTGGCTGAAAATGAATGAAAAATTCATTGCATACACGAAAAATTGCATTACTATTATGTAAACATCTGGTTCAGTGTACATTGTAACGTTTAAAAATAGAGGGGTCCCGTTGTACATTAATTTTTCCCAAATGAGCCACACTACCTACCACTAAATTATTCTCCACCATGAATGGGACACTCTGTATATGTTTGTATGCCTTTTTGTACGACCCTTAATGTGTTTGTGTTAAACTTCCTCTTATACCCCAGCAAGAAAGCTACTGGTTAAATTACTAATGTTTATCTAGTCAAAATCCGTTTAATTTTCTGGGTACCGTGCATAGGCCGTCGGGAAAAAATTGACCTATATACTTCACACAGCACTCGTACGTGAGAGTTCCCCTACATTGTTATATAGTGAAAAGGCAACAATCTTTGAGTTATTTCCAACCAAACTGTCCGGTATTTTTGCGTTAAATACCATAGATTTATTGGTTATTTTATCCATTTAATCACTTGGTAACCTTGTAAGTATTATACTTGTAATATTACCAGTATTTTCCGTGACATTTACTATAAAACTATCAGGTAAATTAGCTGGTAGTACTATAGTAAATATCATGGAAAATACCAGTAAAATTACTACTTCTTTAACCATTATTTTAATGCAAATTAGCGGCTATTAAGCTGGTAGTAATCCTTTTATTATAATGATATATTACCGATAAAATCTGACCAAAATACGATAGATTTATTGGTATTTTTAATCATTTAATTGCCCGGTAACATTGTAAATATTATACTGGTAATATTTCTGGTATTTTCAGTGATATTTACCATGAAACTACCAGGTAAATTAGCTGGTAGTCCTATGGTACAGATCATGGAAAATACTAGTAATATTACTACTACGTTAGCCACTATTTTAGATCAAATCAGCGGCTATAAAGTTGCTAGTAACCAAAATATGTATGCAGTAGAGTAAACGAACGTCATTTGATGGGATTTTTGGTAATATTGTCGAGGACGGTGCCTTGATTATGAGGAAAAAATTCTGACCCATAGGGGGACCGGGAGTTGGAAAAAGGGGGAAATGGGGGTAATTTTTCGGTTTTAGCGATTATTTCGAAAACGGCGATAGTTATAAAAAAAATGTTCTAAGAACGAAAAAACTACATCAAATTACCTTTAAGAAGTACCGTTTTTTTAAAACTCTATGCTAGCTTGGAAAAAAAACCTCGCATTTTAAAGTTCATTGGTTAACTCACATTTTTGGGGAGTTATCGAGCATTTTTTCAAAGCATAAAATTTTCAAATAAAGATCCGTCGTATTATTGCAAAGGTAATTTTATTCAGTTTATTCGGTTCTCAGTAAATTTTTTTTGTAGCTATCACCGTTTTCGAAATAATCGCTAAAACTTCACACTTTCACCAAGGATCGCTGAATACTGACGAAAAATTAAAATGTGTCCGTCTGTCTGAAGAAAAAAAAGTACCGTTCTCTTGCTTTATACCGAGAAATGACATTGCACATGGAACAATTCCTGCTGCTTATAGATTTAAAGAAAAGTCCTCATATAAATTACCCACAGTTGTGTGGTAAAACATTGTTAATAAAATAGTAATATGACCTGGCATTTACTATAAATCTTACGAGTTAATTAAGTGGTTAAATAACTAGTAATTTTACTGGCTATTTTTCTTATTATTAAATAGTAATATTTGTTGGATTTAAGAGATAATATACCTCAATTTTAAGGGGTAAAAATAATATGACAAACTTACCGATATTTTATTGGGTATTTAACGTGTTTATTTCCCATAAATACTTGATATTTTGGCTGAAATTTACCTAATAATTATGAACTTTTTCACCAGGGGAAATAATGCTATGGGGAATATATAGGTTATTTATGGCCCAATCGTATACGTGCGTTAACTAGTCAATTACAGTGAGCGTTTTTTTAGATATTTAACTAGTCATTTGACCAGGTTTGCTCCTGAAAACTCTGAAGGCGAAAGCAAAAAATATGTAAAGTATTTGTCTGTGTGAGCCCAGCATACCACACAAACCGCAGACGAGTCACCAACCAACCACTTTAGCGAACAAAACATTCACTGGTGAATTCGCTATCGAACTGTTGGTAAATTACCGGTCGCTCATTTTTTACATTCGCGACGAATCGTTTCCTCGAATTACCAGTAGATCGAGAATCATTCACCTATAGCGAATATATAAACGCTCTATATATTCACTAGAGGTGAACATTTCTCGATTCGGTAGTGACCTGAGGTGCAGTATTCGTCGCGAATCTAAAAAATGAGCGACAGATGTATTACTAGTGAGCCGTTAGGGAATTCGCTAGAGAAGATAAAAGTGAATTGCTAGTTACTCTTACACGATTCATTTCAAATAATTATATATTTGCAATAGGTAAATACTCCTTGGATTCTGGTCATCTGAAAAATGCGTTGCCCTGCGAATGCGTCTTTGCTTATGTTTCAAAAAAATGGGTTCCTGGATAATTAATAATGGGATTAATAATACTTAAAAGTAAAAAAATCGGCGCACAAAATTTAGATACAGCGGAACAGCGGAGGCGATTAACAATGATACTGAAATACAACTCATAATTTTTTAATGGCAAAATACTTTATTATTTTAAACATTTCAAAATTTATTTGTAAATTTATAATATAAATGGTTGTAAACTTTTAATTATGCACTTTAACACTTTTACTACTCTATTTGAAAATGGCAACTGACCACACGATCGATGCAGAGACTTTTAGGAGCCAGACAACAAATTCACCTAAAGCGAATGAAATATCCCCCTTTGGCGAACACTGCTGCGAAATAATGTCACGTTATTTGAGCAAACGACTATATCTTCGCGTACCTTCAGCTTTAGCGAATTTTTAGCGAAGTATAATGAATTGAAAATAATAAAAAAAAGCGCATGTAGAATTCTTCGCTTACTATCCTTTTGGGTGATTTACTAGCGAATCAGATACCTTCGTTAGAACGAAGATAACACAAATCTTCGATTTTCTTCATCAAAAGTGAAAGAACAAGTTTCGCTATCATTCATCTTGTGGTGAACCTTCGCTATGTGGTATGCTGGGAGTTTTCGCTGATAAAAGTTTGTATGTAGTAGTAGTTTCGGTTAGCGATTTCTTGCAGGGACATAGCCAAGTATCATACCAAGGAGTAAACGTCAATGAAGCAGAACACATGCTTATGTTTACCACGAGCCGCCACTGGAAAACTGTATTAATTAATTACACCAAAGGGAGTAATTCTCTATATGTTTGGGATAAAAAAACAACAATTTTCACAGGTACGGAACATGAACTCCTAATCCTAAATGAAATTTGTATAACCTATATAACCTCTATAGGTGATCATTTACCTCTTTACACTTTAAAATGCATAATAATGCCTTTACCCACCGCGGGATTCGATCCCGGGACCCTATGATTTGTAGACGAACGCCCTACCTACTAAGCCAACCAGACTAACTGATGAAGCTTGTAATTTATACAACATGTGACATCGCTCTACCCCTACCTAAATTCACTCCGATCGGTGGATACAAAATACCATAATCGGATGAAATTAGCCCCAGCATAATAACTTGAATGAACATGTTACGGTAATGATCCGATAGGTGTAATACAGAATACCAAATTGGTTAATGTTTGCAATATGTCCGTAAAAGGTTTTAATTTGGGGTTTTCGTCCGTTTCGAATTCTTTTCTAATAAAACCCATGATGGCGGTGTTATTTTGAAGATTTTTACTCCGAAATAATTTTGCGTTTTCATCTTATCGGATTCTCTTAATAGAATACCCCGCATATTTTTTGCTGTGTACATATATTTCTCCAATAATGCTAAACTAAGGTATTCAACTCATAATTTCAGTGATTTCAATTAAAAGTTTGAACGGCTAATCACTTTGCTATATTTCAACCCGTTTTCTATCATATTTCCATTTTCATTTTCTACTGACATGAAATTTCTCATAAAACTCCCATTTCATTATACTGAAAAATAATAAAATAAAAACAAAATAAAATCTTGACGAACACATTAAAAATAATTTACAAAAAAAAATACATGTCTATAATATTTTCTGATCAGAAAATAATTTAATGTTGCCCTAAGCATTTTAATTTTGAAAGTGGAGTAAGTCACAAATATCTGTTTGATTTGTTTGTCATAGAAAGAAACCGTCAAACAAATAATAATACCATCATCAACTCAATTTTTCTAAAAACTGGACTTACGCCACTTTCACAATAAGCGGCTCATATAATAAACTACTGAGATTTAGAACCACGGCGAGCCTTTTCCTCAGCTCACTTTTTTGTAAACTTGATCCTCTGCGTACCATATTCCTCGATTTAATTTCGCAGCAAAGCAGTGACAAGCTGATAGAATGTCGCTTATGTTCGAAAGAAACGAGTATCGCTTTCATTCTGATCTGAATCAACATTTATACTGCAATGATTTATTTATTATTAAATTTTGGCTAAATATTATATCCGTAAGCTAATAGTGTACAAGTACATAGCGTTCCTCTTCGTTCACGCTAATAAAGCACATATGACTCGTAAAACAATGGAAAAAGAAAGGATTTTCGGATTTCAGATGTGGTGCAAATGGCGAGGTGGCTGTAATCGAGAGTGAAACTCAAAACACGACGGGCGTCATTTTTCATTCTCAATGGGCCCTTCTTAAAATATTGCTGTAAATTTTAAAAACCTTTTCTAACAATATTTTTCGTCCCAACAATTTAAACTGACGGAAAATTTTAATTGCTTTTGTAGGTTTGTATCACATACTCCTAAAAAAAATCGTGGGTACGATAAGGATGTTGAAAAAATTGGATTCAACTCAGTTTTCTTAAATATGTACATGTACATGATATAATTTATGTTGCTTATTTAATTTTATAACCCAACCATTTTTATAGTGGATCATAATATTGTTGGATAAACATATATCATTCATAATTAAATAAATGTTAAAATATGTAGCGGAACATAGTGAGCATAAAGCGAAAATTATTAGATCTATTCGCACATGCACAAAATAAATTATTCAGATAAAAATTAGACAATTCCGTATATTATGAAAATAGTTTAATTATTTATAAGTTGTTGTCTGGCTGATTCTTCGGCTTCTATACTCCTACTCCATATACGATAGAATTAATTTTTAATTTAAAAATGTCTAAATACATATGTATTATCAAAAGAAACAACAAGTATGGCCGTATCAACAGCTGCAATCCAATGGTCTTGTATGGTAAGACTGCCATTTTCAATGGATGGTAGACTGCGACTGAATAATTATTTTTATGTAATTCGTTTGTTATAAAAGATTTAGTAATCAGAGTAAATTTTTAATTAATTTCTGTAATCTCTTGTGCGGGTGCTCGAATCGAAAGCCCTAATAAAGACAAATAAATTTTCCTTCTCAAACTGTTTTTCCAAAACAACTTTTGATCCATTATTTGTACTCCAATTGAAAAGGACAATGATCCAGAAAGTAATATAAACCGCCTCATATCTTAGACTAGAGCTAGATTTGGTATCCTTTTCCTCAAAGGTCCCCCTTCCCTGTTTGAAAAAGTTTAGGGTCTATCAATGGGTGGGGTTACGAAACGCCACAATTGCGTATGTTCCGCAAACATGTTTGTCATTCTGATCCCCTAACTGCCATTTTGCGGATCAGAAATAATAATCTCCGGTTGTTTTCGTTAACATATTCATAACATAAAGGCAGATAAAGGAAAAGAACCGGAGATTGTTTCTGATCTGAAAAATGGCAGTTAGGTGATCGGAATGGCAAACATGTTTGCGGAACATACGCAACTGTTCCATTTTGTAACCCCACCCAATATGATTGATTTTATTTTTTACGCATCCTTGGTCGATGTTTTCTTCAAAAGTTTTATATCTTTCCAGAAGGATGGATGGATCTGAAAAAGTTAAAGGTACGCATTTACACATTCATACAGAACATAATTTTAAATGTTCAGGAAAGTATCCTCTTTTATTTCCAGTATGAATTTTCATTGTTGTGTCCATTCACTTTTACAATAATTTATTAACAAAGTGCAGAATTCACATCACAATGATTGACTTGAACAGTGTGATTTGTTCAACATCATAATCGTAGCCAGGAATTTTCTTAAGGTACCCAGGGTGTGTAATTCAATTTTTTTTAGAAAGGACAATTTAAAACACCTTTTTCGTCTTTTAGAGAAGGTACTAATATCGTCAGTTCATGTGAAATCCAAAATTTTGATGATCGTGAAATCGAATTCGCTTGGTTGTAGGTACTTATTTCACATTAAAAAGGCTCCACATCGATTTTCGACATTTCGTCAGCGGAAACAATGCATGTGGACTCTATTTTATAATGAAAAGATGTCATCGACAATCAATCAGACCGCGAATGCACGTTTATTTTAAATTTAGTCTCTACCGCACTTTTTTCACGAGAGACATAAATGCAAGTTTTTCGCTCGATGAACACAGTAAGGTAAGTCCTTTAACAATCGATTTGTATGTGATCAGCCTTTTGCTCATGATTACATATAACCGTTGTAACCAAATGTATCCTATTCAGAAGGAATGATGTTAAATTCTATTAACTTTCCAGAGAGAACTTGCGGACAGACAAAAAGTTATAAATGTTAAGCCCAGAAGTCATGAAATGATGAAGCACACATATTATGGGTCTGAGAACCTTTTGGCAACTAAATATTTACTTGCGATGATCCATATAGAGATTGGCTGGACAACATATGATTACAAACATAGGTGGTTGGAAACACTAGGCGAAACGAGAATTTACAGGATCCGATGATATTATCAATTAATGACAATCACACGTGAGATAGTTACCAATGCCTGAAACTGCAGTCTCGGCACCATTCTGCGGATGACAGTCTCTAATTTTCATTGTCTTAGAATATCCGAGACTGAAATCTTTCTAAGATTGCGGATTGAGAGCAGGCGGCAAGCGATCACCTCCAACACGCAGTTGTTTACTTGTAGTCGGGCGATTTTGGTGAAATGCTAGGTATTAAACTCGCATGTTTGCGCTTGGTTACAGTGAGAGCTTCGTCGTCCCTTCACTATTCATCGGAATGCATCTGTTCCTCCGCGTAAAACCATGTTGCATTGACTGAAAAACTTCAAGGATGTGGTTTCAGCCAAACGAGACCACAATAGGTACACACTGCGATCGCCTCAATACCAGCAGTCCTCCTCAAATAGCTTCTCGGCAGGGTCATATCAAGACTTTTTGCCTCTACTTAACCAGATCTGTCTATTTTCTTAGAGTTTCTGAAATTATGCATTTATGAAAATAAACCACGCATATGTTGAAAGAAAATAATCCACACGCGAAGATATGGGGCAAATTGATGAAAATTACCGAATGATGAGAACGGACACAATTTTTTCAAATGATTTTTTTATATACGTTGGATGGAGGGATTGGGGATTGGGCACTATAATGGGTTGGGCTGGTTACGTCCAATACTGCAGCCTGTTGGCTTATTGTATTCCCTATTAGAGTGAAAGAGTTTCAGCTTATCAGCTCTGTCCTTCGTAAAAGGCTTGGAAGAAAGTTAACCAGGTTTACTTTGGGTACGCCAATTCTAATGGTCTGAGTTCAAACAAAGGTTTGTCTCAAGCTCATAAGAGCAGGGCACTTGAAAATAACGTAGGAGGCTGATTCCTCGTCTTCGTTACAGAGCCGGCACGGCATAGTGGGTTTTGTGTATAGATCCCGATTGTATGCAGGTGTTTTCGCAGGGTGCAGTGGCCGGTTATGAGGCCTGTCATTGCCCTGAGATTCTTTTTGCTGAGCATACGCTTGCTGTGTCTGATCCCTTCAGCAAGTCTCCGTCGATTTTGGATTTTTTCTTCAGTCAACTATTTGGCAAAAGTCTTAGCAGTGAATTTGCTAATTCCAATTACGGGTTCAGGGCCAGTGAAGGGTAGTTCGGAACCCTCTCTTGCGAGGGCATCCACTTTCTCGTTGCCTTCGATCCCCTCATGTCCTTTTACCCATTTCAAGGTTGCGTTGTTTCGGGTAGCTATAGGTTTTTGAGGTTCTGTTGTCATTCCCAACCCCATTTAGAGGTTGTTTTGGGACAATAGCTATTATGGAGCTTGACTGTCGGTGAGGCTATAGATAGCCTTGTTTGTATATCCCTACTACTACAGGTTTGGTTCTAGTATAAACTCCTGCCCCTGTTCCTTCGTCTGTCTTCGACCACTTCTGTGTACCACACTATATGCTTTGCCATATGGTTGTCGTTCCATTTAGTCCAGTCTTCCCTGACTATACCTAGAGGTTTGGATGTTGGAGTCGAAGGTATACTTGGCCGGGGTATAATCGCTGCCCGCGACAGTGTCCTACCTTTAGTGGTGTCCACATGTTCGATGATTGCAGTCTGTACGCTGCCATTCTTGCCTCTTCTGTGATTGTATGGTCTAGTGGTGACAGGTCAAGTAGTTTCTCTAGAGTTAAAGTTGATGGACCGCGCATTGCGCCGGTTATGCTTGCGCAAGCCAGTCTTTGTTGATGCCCACTTTGCAGCAGCTGTTTTTTGCTTGGTGTTAGTCCATCAGACTATTGAGCCATACACTCAGAAAAATGGGCCCCGTAAATTTAAAAGTTTTTGTACCATTATTTTAATTGGACGTCAATTTACGAGATTTCTTCACAAAAGTAAACAGATGCAATAATTAATATAACTGGACGAATCCTATTAAGATATTTTGTATGGAATGAAATGTGTCCCGTAAATCCAATGGGACACCAGATTATATTTTAATCAGTTTGTCTCATTAAGTTAACAAGATCTGATATGATTAACTAATAATAGGATGGATCCCATTTGTTTTACATAGCGTCCTATTGCATTAATGGGATAGGCGTTTTAATTGAATTTCAAGTATATAGAATTTTGCAAGATAACCAACATCATGCTACGTAGCCGAGATCGTTCGCCTGCCTTCCCGTGACTTGGTAAGTTTTAAACAGTACTAGCAAATCGGATATGTTCAATACTTGGCCTGGCCAAATATCTTGATTCTTAAAAAAAATGTACAATGACGTAACGTGAATGGTATAATAATATAGGACTTTAAAAAAAATATAGTTCGATCAGATTACGAGTGAAACGATTTTTTTTTGTTAAACATGATTGATCCTATTAATTCAACAGGATATATCCGATTGGAAAATAACTAGACCATGTGTTTATTTTAAAATGAGTCAACTATTAAATCAAACGGATATTTATCAAGTGAAAGTAATGGTTTCAATATTTTTAAAGTAATCTGATTTTTCCTATTGGCTAAAAATAATGGGACAAAATGATTGGTTTAATGGGATTTCCCATTGAAATTTTTCTGAGTGTACGTCATGCGGCTTTGTAAATCCAGAGTATCATTCATAGTTTTAGCCCCCACGTTTTCTTTATTGCTCTTTTGGTTGCATATAGAGTCTGCAGCTGCTTGTTTCACGTGATTCTATTGTCGAGGATGACTCCCAGATATTTTTTCCTCAGTGGTAAACTGCAACTGTTGATTAAATAAGGTTGGAACATTTAGTCCTCCCAAATTGTGTTTGCGACTGAAGATTATTAGTGTTGTTTTGGCCAGATTGACCGAAAGGCTACCCTCCTGCACCGACCCTCCACTAAAATTAGAGCTTGTTGTATAAGCTCGGAAAGAACCCCTGGATATTTTCCCGTGATCAGGATGCTGATATCATCGGCATATCCTTGGGTATAGAAACCCGTGTTGTTTAGCTGGACCAGTAAGCTGTCGACCACAAGGTTCCACAGGAGGGGTGATAGTATACCCCCCTTTCGGCATCCTTTGAGGACAGCTGTATACATGGTTTCACCGAATATGTTTGTAATTGTCGTCCCTGAAACATTGATTTTATCCACCGTCAGCGGGTGTGTTGGACTCCATGACTCAAGGCGCAATATACAAGAGAGGAAAAGTAGTAAAGGATGTATTGTTGAAGGCCCCCTCTATTTCCAAGAATTTTGTTTGGTTTCCTTTTTAAGCGTTCCGATGTGGTTTGTTGGATCCCTGGCCCGAATCTTCTGGAGTCTGGTTCCTTCATGTATAGCTATATCTTCGATCTCTTCGCATAACTTCCTCTAGGATTCCCTCTTGGCTTTCATGATTTCTCGGCTTACAGTTTATCCGCCACGGCCTCCACGCAAAGTGTAGTTTTAATATTTCCGGGAATTTCTGTCAGATTGGTGGACAGACGCTACCTGTAGAGGTCCGTTTTTCTCGGGTTACGATACAATTCGGTTGGCTTATCAACTTTGTCGATTTCCATACTTATGCATCTGTAATCCGATAGCGATATGGTTCGTCTAAGACCCGCCAATGACGGACATTAGGAGATATGTTAAAGGTGGTGGTATAAGGTTGTTATCTAAATTCTGCAACTGTCCTAATAGTGTAGTTATTAGGTGATTTCAGATTGCAAAGTGTGGTGGAAAATTTTTTTTTGTTTCTTATGTTTTTTTGGGGTGCCAAGCTCGAATCCGGAGTTTCCCACCAACATTTCGTTATGAATCAGGGTCAAAACCGCGAAAAAAACCCAACATCTTCGGATAGTTTTCCCGTTTTTTTTGTTTATGACTCCAAAAGTATAGATTTCTCCGAAAAACTGCCCATGAAAATATTAGAGAAAACATTAGGCACGTTTTATTGTGTTTATCCCGTGCAGGTTTGGGTAGAACTTCATATAAAAAAATGCCACTTACCCAGGTAAAGTTCACGCGTGCAACTACCCTACACGGGATAGAGCTTAGATGAATCAAATGTAGATGGCGGACGCATAAGGTAAATATGAGGGAATTTGTTTTTTCAAACCAAATGTGAGAGTTTTTCTCATCACGAGAAAAGATTTTGCAAAGAAATAATCATCTTTTGTGATAAAATCCACCACATCTAAAAAATAAGCCGGCGAAGGGGAGTCAAAGATGCTGAAAAACTGTCAAATTTCAGCTGTTTGGTCTTAACCGGGATGTTACCCGCGATCGTTTTTTTTCGAGTCAGATTTACCCGCGATACGAAAAAAACGTCGCTATAATTGCTGGTCCAACGCGCCATTAATCTTTAAATTGTGCTAAGCGGTATAGCTACAATTGATAGTAATTTTTTGCCATTTTGACCCTGTTTTGCAACGAAATTTTGGTGGGAAGTTACGGATTCAGGTTCTACCCCCCAAAATACATAATGTACAAGAAAAACGCAACTTTTGCGACCAAAAATGAAATAGGTACCGTTCAATCTCAAAATTTTATTCATAATATGGAACTATGTTAAAAATGGCAAATTTAAATTACCAATTGTAGTAATACCGCTCAACGGATTTTTAATATCTATGTCTCTTTGGACGCGCAATTATGTGCTCTCTAAATAAATAAATAGTTTCAGAGTTAGGGGCCAAATAACGGAAAAGGAGCAAAAAAAATTAGGGGTTTTCGCGATTTTGACAATGTTCCGCAACGAAATTTTGGTGGGAAGCTCCAAATTCGTGCTCAACACCCCAAAAAACATAAGAAACAAAAAAAGTTTGTCTCCGCCACATTTTGCAATCTGATGTATACTAGGTTTATCAAGTAGTAGCTACACTATAAATGTTTTAGTGGCAAGAAAATTGTGTAGCATGAATTTTTCGATTTTTTATGCCGTTTTAAAAATCTTGAGGCTCCCGTGTGCCACCCTAGTATCTTATGTTTTTCCAAAGAGATAGAAATATAGTATTAAATCAAACATTCAAAATAAAAATATTGAGAACTGAGACAAGGTAATTAGCTTATAATCTTCTTTTAATTTTTTTCTTTTATTTTAAGAATTTGTTACCATTCAACGCACGAGCTTTATGGCAATTAAGAACTAAAAAAATATATATCGAAAAAAATTAAGCAATTGAAATGGAACCCCTAAAATTTGTCGCGCCGGGAAAACCTGGCTCTAATTGGTAATAGCAACCTATAATCTCATTTTGTGTGTTCAAACAATGAAAATACAATTTCGCCACCAAAAAATTAAAATTTTGAGTGAATAGCCTTTTCAATGTGATTTGAAATGCATGTGGCTTTTAGTAGTACATAGTAGACTTCATGGCAATGCAACTATTTTCTTCTATTTTTATGCGAGTATCTACCTTCTCATGGTTGACTCAAATAATACAAATCAATGACAATCGGCTTAAATTAAGAAATTACACACAACTTAGCAAGTTTAAGAAATTATCGTTTGTAATGCTTTTAAGATAAGTTATATTTCTATTGATAAATTAACATCACTTGAGACTGTTAGCTTTTGTATGCTAATATCATGATTGGTGTGGTCGAATGGCAAATATGCATTTTTTAGTTCTGAATAGGTAGTTTAATTAACGTGTGTAATGCTTCGGGATTTACCCCATCATAGGATGAGTGAAGCAAATTTTTAATTAATTTTCAAATCGATTATTATTATAAAATGGATTTCGTATATGTTTATACCCTTGGCAAATTCCATGCATTTCCACATTCTTCAATCACTTTTGAAAAAAGCATGCGGTTCAGGAACATCTAGCTTCTGGGTAAAACGTATTCTTCAAAATAGATTCCATCCATAGGGGGTAGCCTAACAACATTATGTCAATAAAAGGATTTCCAACAATACAGCGGGTTTGCTTCTTCAAAGACGCGGTGTCACTTATTTGATCTGCAATATGGTGCCAATTCCGAAAAAATGGACGTCGAAACGCGTTCACCCAAATGAAGAAGAGTTTACCATATTTAAAAGAAACATAAGGTGTGTTTTTTTGGTTATCCCGTGCAGGTTTGGGTAACGAAACTTCATATAAAAAAAATGACAAGTGGATCAGCTGGCATTTTTTTTATATGGAGTTTCGTTACCCAAACCTGCACGGGATAACCAAAAAAACAAACCTAAATATTCGTCGGCATCATCTGTATAAGGGATGTTGTGGGAACATAATCCTCAAATTTCGCGCTCTTGTTCGCCAAGCCGTTAATTCTCTTTTATTTTGTTTTTTTTCTATCCGACTATACTCGTATTTCGTGGTAACCTTCGAAAAATTATCAAATTTTAAGAGTCGTTTCACTTTTCACATGGATATGTTAAAATTAAAAATCGGACCTCAACTGGTTCCTTTTCATACACAGTTTTGTTTCTTGTCATAGCAGCATGTTCACATTTTTCGGTATCACTTTGAGGTTGTCCGCGGACAACAGCAACAACAACAAAACGATATGAGTCTGGTGTACCTAAGCTAAAGACAGGTTGCCGTCTATATTCGGTTTTTTGGTCAAAAGGTAAACTCGAAAAAAGATATCTCAATTAAATAAAAGAAAAAAAGATACGGATTGACCACGACTCGTTCCATCTGAAACGTGCATAAGGAGTTAATGGCACAATTGACCAATTAGGCGGTTCGCTAGGAAAACATAAGGCGGATCGTATGTGTACATATACAGAATGGTGGACAAGGGATCGATGGTTGTCGATTCCGTAAACATGGCCTACCTTGGAATTCAAGGTGTCTGGATTGTTCTGTAATTAATAAGATCCTATGAGAATCTAATCTCGTTCTATTGTATTGGGGAAGATACCACTTGGGATAAATGTAAAAAATAAATAAAAATAATATAGATATCAGCCTCGTCGATTTTTAATGCATTTGTCTGCATTCATGTGATAGCCGACGGACCGCTCGAAGATTTTACAGCGCAGCCTCGTTCTAAACCATTACCATCATCGGCCCGCTCTGTACATCTTACGGCAATAAAACCATAAATTGCTTATAAAAGAAGACTGAAAGATACTAAAGAAGAACGCGCTGTATTTTGACAGCCTTATATATGATGGGATGTTGCATGTTGGGAATGTGCAAGCCAGGTATGGAGAATTATATTAATTAGGAAATATTTCGTTTCTTGTTTAGAATTCACCAATTAATGGAACATGACCATTGAAATTGTGATATGCTCTCTGGTTTGTTTTTTTTTTGTTTTCTTGACTTTTCGAAACCCTATACATCAAAATTATCTGTACCCTTTATGCTCATACATTTCGGCTATACAAACCAAATAAAAGAAGATGAAGACATCAATTGACACCAAGTATACATATCTATTGAACAGTATCGGTATTTTGAACTTTTCTTTGATTAACCTATCTATGGGAACTATCCATGAATATTTTTTGAAATAGCTTTAATACTTATAGCCGAGTTTTTACGGTTCACTAAACCATCCAATTAACCGAAACCCATTTGGAATATTTTTAGTGGTTTTTGTTTGATTATGTTAATGCACGGGCACTTTTCGATCCAAGTTTCTTTTCGGTCGTGATGAGAAATGTGTGAATAAACACCATAACGCTTTTTGCACGGCAGTTATTTTCTTAATCTTCTCGTAAATTGTGGAATACTAATTTTAATGTTTTGGCAGTATTATGTTGAATAGGACAATAACATCAACATTTTTTGTGGGTGATGGAATTCTCAAATTGTTTATATGTTTTGATCAAAATTTAGATGAATCTATAGAATTACCTATAACGGCTACATTAGGTGTGTGTTTTTTTTTTGTTATCCCGTGCAGGTTTGGGTAACGAAACTCCATATAAAAAAAATTCCAGCTGATCCACCTGTCATTTTTTTATATGAAGTTTCGTTACCCAAACCTGCACGGGATAACCTAAAAAAACACACCTATTATGATTTTAATTCCAAAAAATGCATCTTTTGGGAGTTACACAAACACTCCCAAAATCCCCATCGAGGATAATTGCATATGTACACATCGGTATTGTAAATCTTGGTCTTTCAGACTCTTGAGTCCCGACACCAGGTCCGGATTTCCCATATGGGCAACCTGGGCAGCTACCCGGGGTGGCAGATTTTGAGGGGCGGCACATTTTTGAAGCTTTCTATTGGTTTTATATTCTATGAAAGATGGACTCTGATGCTTGAAATTTGTTAGACGCGTCAGCAGAAGCATCGGCATCGCGAAACGTCAAGCCCAATGCTTTTACGTTGCTGACAAAAATGTTGAGCAGAAGACTTGGCATTCAGCATATTTGTCAGCTATGAAATTCTGCCGATGCTGCTGCTGACGCGTGTAATCTGTTTCAACTATGACTCAAGGAGCAGTTAACATAATATGGAAAAAATGTCAATAGCTTTCTAAGTTATTCTAGTTAAGTGACGCCTTAATCCAGGGCGCCAAATGTTATGAAACTTTTAAATGTTTACACTTCACGCGCCCAACTCTGCTGGAAGCATTCATTCCGAAAGGCCTGTACTGGTGGCGGGTAATGTAAGGCGAGACTCTAGAAGTGACCTAAATAGCATTGCGGCTTTAGTTTGAACAAGGACAGAGAGGTCAATGTTCAATTTTATATTGCTTAAATAGATTAGACGCGTCAGCAGAAGCATCGGCATCGCGAAACGTCAAGCCCAATGCATTTTACATTGCTGACAAAAATGTTGAGCAGAAGACTTGGCATTCAGCATATTTCTCAGCTATGAAATTCTGCCGATGCTGCTGCTGACGCGGTACACGGATTTTTGGGGAATTGTGATACAGAGAGCCCCTAGTATTTTGTGGATTGATGACCACTCGGCCCGAGTCTCATTGCTGACTAGTATGCTGAAGGACCCTCATCCGGATGTGAAAAGCAGCACTACCTATCGCTTTAAACTAATGGGTAGTCGCAAACGACCTGCCCCCCTGATTAATGATTATCCTTCTATATATAAAAATGCTAACTTCGGAAATGGCAAAATCTGATGAATGTTCTGATTGGCTACGATGAATCCCGAATGTCGATAAGTATAGCATGCAAGAACGAAAAGCAGTCAGTCAGTGCTGCGAGCGCGCAGCGCGAGCACGTCAGCTCATGGCTGTGGCTGTGGCAGGGCAGGGGCCGGGCCGGGGGGGGGGGGTTGGCGAGCGTAGCGAGCAGGGGGCGAAGCCCCCTAGTAGTAAACAAAATTCGTTCCGATGTAGTAAAAAAAATCGCTGCATTTTACAATGCTTGAAGGCGTAAAGGTCCATCCAGACTGATCGCCAAATGGTTGCGCGTCCAAAAAATGGCATCACGAACAGCCAATTGGTTGCTACTTAGCATCTACACTAGTAACCAAATGGAGACAGAAAATTACATAACAAAAATTTCATTTTGGTGATTTTTTAAATTTAATTATCAAACGGACTCTACGCGTTTGAATTATTACACGGCCATTCAAGAATTATTCAATTTCACACAAAAGAACGAAAATTGTCACTTTGAATTTGACAAGCGGTTGGTTGAGTTGGGACCTTGTAAAGAACGAGTTTCATATTTCCGTGTCAAGTTATTTTATCAAGATTCATTTTCTAGCTGAATGATGCCAGCAATGAAATTTAGCGATTTAGCGAATTCAATACAATTCAATTCACACTGATCCTAAAGATCTGCAATTCGTAAAATCTTTGCAAAGTATGTCGAAATCGAGCTAAAATTAACCCTAGTTTTTTTTTGCACTTAAGGCATTAAAACTGTTAGAAATAACGAAGATAGAATAAAATGATGTAAGAAAGAAATTATCGTTAGACTATGCGCCAATTTTTAAAAGAATCGTGCGAGCACCTCACCTATGCAGAAGTTGGAGAAAATTGAGATGGAAAAATATTATGTTTTTGGGTCAAATCACAAAAGTTTGGCTTTGAAGTTCTGGAAAAACCAAACCTCTTATCGGATTTTAGTGCCGTTAGTTTTATTTTTAGGTAAATTTGATAGCTGTAATAATCATCTTATTTTGCTATTCTGGCTAGTCTAGTTTTTGAGATAATGAAATGAAATGCCTGTGGCAGCTAAAGGGTTAAGCGAAGGGGGTATGTTCCATACAACTTTTTTGCTGGAAATTACATGAGGAATCACAATCCGGTGCGTTTATGCGGCAGTTTCCGGACACCCTGTATACAGGCAAACAGTATACTTTTTTTTATAATTCCCGACAACTATAATGGAGAAATAATAAAAACCGTATGGCGGCAAATAGAGCGCAAGACCTATACGCGATAGAACCAACCTTAATATTTTAACAAAAATATAGACGAAACGCGTAGAAATACAAATCTAATGTTGCGATAATATAGCATAATTTTTCCTATATATACTGATTCAGATCAAACGATATTCTATTCAGGACACTCTCTCTTGATTTGATTCAGGACACTATGACACAATTTTCATACTAAAATCCACACAAAAACTTAAGTTCTGCAAATGAAAATAAAATCGATAAAATCATGTTTGGATGTTGGCATCTGTACTGAACTATGTCCGAAAGGTTTCAGCCTCCCCTGCAAAAAGAAAAACGATATTGAAAATACGGAAACTATACAGAATTAAATGTTTATCAATACACTGAAAAAAATCATTTGCTTAAAACAAGAAAAAAATACAATAAAAAACAGCCAAGGAAAATTTTTCCCTGATTTAAGATGTATTTTCTTCTCCCAAGAAAAGTTTTTCTGATTTAAGATGTTTTTTCTTGTTCCAAGAAAAGTTTTTGCTTAAAATAATGCTTATTTTTTATGTTAAGCAAAAACTTTTCTTGGAACAAGAAAATACATCTTAAATCAGGAAAAAAAATTTTTTTGCTGTTTTTTATTGTATTTTGTACCTGTTTTAAGCAAATTATTTTGTTCAGTGACAACGTACAGTTTACTACCCAATGTCATTCTGCTATACCCGGTGGAGGCTAACGAACCTAAGATCATGATTTCTGTTCAACGATTCTTGAGGTAGAAATGGTGTAAAACCCGACTCTCTTATACTCTCTAATGAATGTTTTTGAATAACAATGAAGAAACACTTCTTCATTATCCAACACTGAACAAAATCATTTGCTTAAAACAAGAAAAAATACAATAAAAAACAGACAAGAATTTTTTTTTTCTGATTTAAGATGTATTTTCTTGTTCCAATAAAAGTTGTTGCTTAAAAAAATGCTTATTTTTTTATTTTAAGCAAAAACTTTTCTTGGAACAAGAAAATACATCTTACATCAGGAAAAAAAATGTTCTTGTCTGTTTTTTATTGTATTTTGTTCTTGTTTTAAGCAAATTATTTTTTTCAGTGAAAAATTATTCCACTTTAATAATTTATAAAAATTTAACAGCCAATCAGCGAAACCCACCTCCAATAAAGCATTATAAGAATTCATCAAAATGACCCGTGTTTTGTTTGTCAGTGAAGATTTTTAATTTTAAACTAACTCATATATTAGCCGAAGAAAAATAAGACCAGAATATGGCCATTGGGCGCGACAAACCTCATGTATCTCTGAATTTTTACTGAATTGTTAGGGGCGGTCCTCTGATTATGGGGGAAAAAAGTCTTGATCGATAGGAATTTGTTCTACGCACTACTCATTTGATAAATCCGCGTGTACTGTAAAACAAAGTTCTGTTGGGTCACTTTGTAAGGGAGGTACCCTTAATTCTGATGCGATTGAGCTGATTTTATTTAGGCAGTATAATAGTGTCGTCAAATGGCGATAAACCGAAATTTAACCTCTTGGATATGCTGTTTCTAAATTCAAATAGGGGGATGATTGCGGAGGAGGTCCTTAGAGCAACTCGACAAAAGTTATGTTCAACTAAATATGTATAAAGACACAAGTTTTCATGGCTTAACTTATAATAGCGACGTTTTTTTCGTATCGCGTGTAAATCTGACTCGAAAAAAACGATCGCGGATAACATCCCGGTTAAGACCAAACAGCTGACACTTGACAGTTTTTGCGCATCTTTGACTCACCTTTGTTGGCTTATTTTTTAGATGTGGTGGATTTTATCACAAAAGATGATTATTTCTTTGCAAAATCTTTTCTCGTGATGAGAAAAACTCTCACATTTGGTTTGAAAAAACAAATTCCCTCATATTTCCCCTATGCGTCCGCCATCTACATTTGAGCTCTATCCCGTGTAGGGTAGTTGCACGCGTACCCTGCAAACAATCGGTCAGCGGTCCCCTGCCGCGAGGAAAGGGGGGAAGAACAATTATGCGAGTATACGTGAGACACGCACACATAATAGCAATTCCATCTGCAAAACGTCACCCCAGCTGCAAAACGTCAATTATGGTCGCGCGGTGCGTTTGTTTTTATTTCGTGTCGTTAGTGTTTGTTGACTACAGCGCAGAGGATGAAATTATATAATTTTTCAGCGTTTTTGGGATGCTGTTGCGGATTTTAATTGTAAGTGTACTCTAATATCTACTTATTTTGTGAGTGTTATTTAAAAACCTTTCTTTTTGTTCGTAGATTACACTTCTATGTGGCACACAATGCAAAATTCTGCTGTGATGACTGGTAAATTTAGGTTTTCTCCTGTGGATTATTTTGTGTAAGTATGCAAGCAATTGTTAAAGAACAATTTTATTCGATTTATCTACATGATACATACATGTAAATAACGTATATTCTCTATACTTATTTCAGGAAATGGGACGCGAAAAATCTTTGTGCAGCAGTCGACGCCGCATCGCGCATACACGACGAGACATTTTGTGGATAGTTTTAGATAGACTAAGTCATTATATTGTGCATGTAAATTTGATTGAGATAAATAAATATGTTCCTGAAAATAGTCTTTGAGTGTTAATTTAGTATTTTAAAATTACAGCTAATTGAATATGGGGAGCAAATGAACAACAGCGCACCCTGCATCTCATTCGTGAAAACAGAACCCCGCACTCCCCACGCACCGCTGCACACCTGTACACCATGTACGTGTGCTGTCAGAATTTTGCTTTGACAGTCGCTTACTTTAGTCCCGAACGCCGAACAACGGTCAGTGGTACAGTCAGTCCGCGAGTCAGGGGTACGTAGTCGACTATGTCAGCATGACATGGTTTGCAGGGTAAACTCTACCTGGGTAAGTGTCATTTTTTTTATATGAAGTTCTACCCAAACCTGCACGGGATAAACACAATAAAACGTACCTATTATGTTCATAGTGCACGAAATCATGTAATTTCACCTCGATTTTGTGATTTCGTGAGAAAACAGCCTCGAAATCATCTCAAATTCATACAAGGGACGTTTTATTGTGTTTATCCCGTGCAGGTTTGGGTAGAACTTCATATAAAAAAAATGACACTTACCCAGGTAAAGTTAACCCGTGCAACTACCCTACACGGGATAGAGCTCAAATGTAGATGGCGGACGCATAGGGGAAATATGAGGGAATTTGTTTTTTCAAACCAAATGTGAGAGTTTTTCTAATCACGAGAAAAGATTTTGCAAAGAAATAATCATCTTTTGTGATAAAATCCACCACATCTAAAAAATAAGAAGACGAAAGCGAGTCAAAGATGCACAAAAACTGTCAAATGTCAGCTGTTTGGTCTTAACCGGGATGTTACCCGCGATCGTTTTTTTCGAGTCAGACTTACACGCGATACGAAAAAAAACGTCGCTAATATTTGACACGACGGAAAACGTTTTATTTATTTTAATTTCAATGAAAATACGGATGAAATCAGCTCAAAAGTGTACTAAAATCATTTACCAGCCCTAATTTAGCACTCGTCACATAAAATGTCAGTAAATTGACAACGACATTTGACAAAATACAAATTATATTAGGTGTGTTTTTTTTGGTTATCCCGTGTAGGTTTGGGTAACGAAACTTCATATAAAAAAAAATGACAGGTGGATCAGCTGGTATTTTTTTATATGGAGTTTCGTCACCCAAACCTGCACGGGATAACCAAAAAAACACACCTATTATACAATTAAATTGTCTGCCAATTTTTACTCGTAAAAATGTCCGCGAATAGAAACAAAAAATATAAGCAAAGGAAGCTTTTGTCGTCGCAGGAGGACTTATGTATATCTTCTTCAAATTTGGGAAGAAAAAATCGAGGAAATTCATGGCCATAGGAAGAAGAATACACATATTTTTGAAGAAATGGCTAAAAAGATGTGTGAAATCAATTGCGCATTTTCTCCTGCCGAAATTCGCAATAAAATTCATAATCAGACGTCGAAATATAGGTATGTGCAAATTTATTCGTAATTTGCTTGCTTGGCCGTATTAAAAAAAAATATTGTTTATAGGAAAGAAAAAAAGAAAATTGGCCCATCAGGGGGTTCTCCTTCAGACTGCCCGATATATACACGGGTTCACCAAATTATTGGTGGCTTCAAAATAAATCACGTGGATATGATTGTATCAGAAAGCATAATAGGTGAGAAAAACATAATTTATAGTTATGCATTATGTATATAAAAATAAAAATAAATAACAGGCGCGACAATCCAACATTGGACTAAGGCCGCAGGATGTGTTAGTGACATCCTATTTCCAAGATCTTATCTGCTTTTTGATGAGGTAATGAGATCAGCATCACGCTCAGCAGTGTTATTTATCCCCATAAATGGGTACTCGTTTAACATCTGAGTGAGATCATAGTCTGTCACAAGCTCGTGAGTTCGAAAAACACAATGGAACACGGTGAGATTCGAACTCATGCGCCTGTGCACCGAAGGTGCGCGCACTAACCGCTCGACCAGCCAGACCACCATTATGTATATAGAAAAGTATAATTCTCCAATAGATCATTCATCAACCATCGTTATGGACGAGTCGGAAGTAATCGATGAAATTGATTTGGCCGAATTGTCAATCCCATCTTATGACTACACATCAATATCGTCGCCAAACGCAATACGTCCTGACTCCATCCCACCGGTTGCGACACCTTCACCGGAAGTACCCGGACCTTCGTCTCGAATAGTGGGACCTTCGCGGGAGGAGCCGGAAACTTCACGAAGAAATTGTCGTAAACGGAAAAGGGACGACAGAATTAAAAATTTAATGGACAAGTTTGATCAAATTAATGAAGCCATAGCCGAACAAACGGCTGCATTTATACAAACAGACGAAAAATATTTGGAGCTAGAAGTCCGGCGAACAAACGCTTTAGAAAAATTTGTTGAAGATTCGACTGAAATGAAAAATGCATTTATATATTTTTTAAAGTCAAAAGATAAATAACGCGTTTTATAATATAAAATTATTAAATCATTAATAAGTTATCCATCTTTTATATTATTTAATATTTATTCAACAGAAAATGGAATTAATCTTTGGTATCAACATTTAAGTGATGCCCAGACCAACGCGTCACGAATTTTCCGTCGCGAATCCGCACCGGAAAATTCGCGGCACATTTTTTGGTGCCCACACCGGCGCGGCGCGAATAATTCGCTAGGTACTGTCACTCACAGCTGATATCATGTAGTTGCCTTAGAAAAGGTACTAGATTTATGTAAGGAAGGGACTTAGACATGATAGAGAATAACTCCAAGAACTGGCCAAATACAATTATTTTAGCATTTATAATCATGCTGCAATTTTCGTGCACTATATCAAAATGTCGCGGCATCTTTACTTATTATGTAAAAGCGTAAGCGGAAGAAATCAACGTGAAATTCGACATTTTACCTCTCCTTGTCTATACTTATTCTAATGATAAAATCATTGACATGCGCAAATTGATGGAAATATGCAGTGCAGTACAACCTTGTTATACGGCACCCCAAAAAAAGTTGCGGCAGTGTTCGATTTGATTGTTTGAATTGACTATCGCGTACCCGAAAACTCTTACATCTTATCTTGTGCCCGTCGAATGGGTTAGTCTTATCGTATATAGAAGACACAATAAGCTTGACATTGTTCATTGTTTTGTGGCTTGTTTGAATTGAATATATGTAACTGTTTACTTAGCATGGTTATGCAAAATGCGTAGTTACCTACAAGCTTGAATATTCTATTGAATTGAATGTTTACTTTGCATAGTTACACCATATTTTGCTTGGTTACGCCATCGTATGAAATTGCATAACTTTTAGTAGAATCCTTACGTGATTCCTTACGATGGCGTAACCAAGCAAAATATGGCGTAACTATGCAAAGTAAACATTCAATTCAATAGAATATTTAAGCTTGTATGTAACTACGTAGGGACAAACGCAAGCACCGAACCACCAGGATTCTCATTTCCTAGCTACTATACTATTCATAAATGAAACGATTGACCTTGTATTCTTTCGGAAATCCGTCGATATCTCTGCAATCCTTTGGTGTGGCAGAACGACCGAGGTGGCGCTAGACTCACCATAAAATTGCCGAAAGGGTCATCGGATCCTCTTTTTTTCCGGTTAATGAACAGGGTGGTCAGAGATAACCGTCAACCTGGATGATGGCCACAGCAATCTCACAATCAGCTTCGTACTACTTCGATAATCCGTCGATATCTTTGGAATCCATGAGTTCAGCGAAACGATCAAGGTTTCGCTGGACTCGCAACAAAATTCTCTAAGGTGGCGTCGGAGCATCTTTCCTGCGCAGCTCACAAGGGGATAACCGAGATAAGTACAATAATTCACAAAATGTATGCTTTTGCTAGTTGTCAACCTAGATGTCGGCCACAGCAATTTCACGATCAACTTCGTACTATGCACTTTGGAAAATCGTAGATATATCTGCAATTCTTCGGCCGAGCGATACGATCGGGGTGTCGCCAGACTTGCCACAATAGGGCAATTTATTTGTGTAACAACAACGAGTAATTCATGTTTCCAAAAATGTTACTTCTTTTACTCATCCACTGATACCATAAAACATTCAAAACTTAAATGCTCGGTCTATACCTAAACAAACTCATTCCAAAAATCTACATCTTTTTCGGGTACACCAACATCAAGTTGTACTACACTGCACCTGTCAAATAAATTATTTGAATAAAATGACATTAGGTAGCAAATATTCGAACCGGGAAAAATACTGCAAAACTGGCGAATATTCGCGTTGGTGTGGGCATCTCCATACAACGCAGTGTGTTACAATTTTGACGCTGCGGAAAAATTCGCCGCGAACATTCGCTGACGCGCCGGTGTGGGCATCACTTTAAAGGTTTATTGGTTTAAAAGCAAACAAAAATATTTTTTTAAGTGTTTTGTCTATATAAACGTGTATAAAAGAAATATTTGATTGCAAAAATGGCATTTCTTTATTTTCGTTTTAAATGGCGGCATGTTGGCGACCTATAAAGAAATAGTTATTATTAGTATTATTAGCTAATAAGAAAAAAACATATTTTTTGTTAATTATAAAGAGTATGCATTTAGAAAAATATTTACTTATATATGAAGTTAGTGCTCTTCTTATTTGTTCAGCACTCGGGTCCAAATCAGATTGTACTGACACTGGTTGTTCGTTTGTACTATTCGACTCATAATTTCTCTGCTCGCGCAACAATGGCGAATTATGTAATAATATCGTTGTTCTCGTTTAAGAAATTGTGTAAAACACAAACTGTTTGTATAATGACAGATACGTTATCGGCTCTGTTTTCAATTCCTCTACCCACACGGCGAAAACGACCCTTAACATGGGCAAATATATTTTCGGATACAATCCGGCACGTTGAAAATACATAATTAAAAAGCTTTTCATCTTCATTAGTGCTATCAGCACTAAACGGATATCGTTTAATTAATGAAGTTGAAAAACGAAATGCCGAGTATCCTATTATGTATACAGGAACTTCCACACCAGCTATTACCTTTTTCATTTCATTCAGAAGACTACATTCGTCTATATGCTTTTTCAATAAAGATCTCTCGTATATTTGTGAGTCATTGCATCTCCCTGGACTGCCCACATTAATATAAAGAAATCTATATCTAAAAATAAAAAAATTAAGTGTATAGGTACATCAACATTTATCCGTGCTTACCGGTAGTCAACAAGAGCTAACACAACGGTCGAATACCAGCCCTTGTAATTGTAGTAGTCCACAGCATCCTCAGACCGCGGACACATTTCTACATGAGTGCCATCTTTATTAAAAGCAAAATCAGTTATGCAAATCTACGTGTTTAAATAAACAAAAATATACCCATCGCTGCAAAGCACTGTGGAAGTCCCATTGCCTCAAAGCCTTGGACTCACTCTTCATTTTTTTCTTTTGTTAATGGAAAATTTTGAAGATAAAGCGGTTGCAACGTTTTCTACGCTTCTCTGCAAAAATCGAGTACCAATTGGCATACCGTGGATTTGCCAATTCCAAATAAATTTGCAATCGTTCTGTATTCAGCGGATGAGCCTAGAACGTAAAGTGCTACTGCTACGCGTTTTTCTAACGGAATAGTTTGGCGAAAATTTGTTTCGGGTTTTTTAAGCTACCTAACAAGCCACATAGTTTTTTGAATGTAACTGGTAGCATGCGAAAATTTTCCTTAAAAAATTCATCGCCATTCACTTGACAATTCACTTCCCAAAATTGTTTGGTTCGTTCCTTAAAATTAACGAAAGTAAAGGAATTGTATTTCAGGAATTGTACATATTTTATAGTTACTCTTACCAATGACCATGTCACTTTCTCTGCCGCTATTGTCTGTGAGATAGCCTCCAACAGAAGCAACCGCTTGCGTCTTAAATTATTTATTATTATTTATTGCAGTCTTCGCTAGCTTTTATAACGCCCGATTTCTTTTTGGTATATTCCACATATATTTTTTGCTTGGTTGGCACGCAAATTGAATAAATAATTAAACATGATTTCGACTTTTCCATCCATATCGAAAAATTGACTTTTTCAATAAAAAATATAACAACTAACTAGATAAGTTTGGAAATGTCATATGAAATCACGAATAGTCCACTGTGAACACTTTTCGGTGATTTCTGAAAACATACGGCGAAATCAATCGGTTTTCGACCACTATGAACATATTACGTTTTTTCGAGAGTTATGAAGCTTATGTATTATATCATTGTAAAGGAAATTGTGTATAGTTTTTTCGTTCTCAAACTATTTTTCTGTATATTTTGCCGTTTTGTAAATACATAATCGTTAATACTGAACAAATATCTCCCTTTTTCCATGTTGCGGACCACCTAGCGGTCAGGACTTTTTTCACGCCGTCCTGAAAAATCCTGCCAAAATTCACAGATACATGATCTTTGCCGATCGAATGCCGTATTTGTCTTTAACTATGAAGCCGACAGTAACAGCTACACCGAACACTTTAAACTATCATTTATGCCATTGATGACCCACATTAATAGCACAAGCAGCAATAGCAAAAAGTATGTCACTCATTTAAAATATATTGTGCTGTTGGCTGCTATATATTTTTCTCACTGTAAGTATGTAGTATGATGTAGTATGACACGCTCTGTGGCTCACTTGGTTGAGTCGCACTCTACGATGTAATCTAGGGGTCCAGAGATCGAATCTCGGCTTGCAACATTAAGTGTGTTTTTTTGGTCATCCCGTGTAGGTTTGGGTGACGCAACTTCATATAAAAAAAAATACAGGTGGGTTAGCTGGCATTTTTTTTTATATGGAGTTTCGTTACCCAAACCTACACGGGATTACCAAAAAACACACTTATAATAGGGAAAATGTGATAGATAACAGCATATTCGAGCGCTGGGGCCGCCACATGCCCACAAAGTTGTAAAACATAAACGTTAGAGCCTTTTCTTTCAATTGAATCTAATTTCATAAAGAACATTTTGTTCTCAATTTAAAGTACTAAGTAATGTACTTATGTATGCAACCTTTAAAAAAAAACGGTATAACAGTGGCCGTGTTTTTTTTACATCGGGGGCAGGTTTGCTAACCCAGACGCGCAAAAAAAAACTATCGAGGGTAGCTAGCATCCAAGTTAAATTTCAAATTGTCACGTAGGCATTGCCATTAATTTCAAAACATTGCTCAAAACTATATTTTTTGCACACACTTGTGCCACTTGTGTGTTGCATGTAAACTATACCTTAGAGCTTTTCATTTCAAAAATTTTTGCTAGTCATTGGAAAACGTACTAGAAAATAATTGGGATTGCATACATTTAGGCGAGTTTTGGAAAGCTCATTAAATCTGGATAGCAATATAATTTCTGACCTGAATAAAGTCACAGGTTAGCGTTTGTATGAAAATTACCCCGGATAGTGTAGGTTAGCTAATTAAAAAACACGGCCAGTGTTTTTGGGTACAAAATCAGTGTAATCACATTTTAATTTTTAAACATAAGCTCCATTCATCATAAATTTGTTTTCACTTACCTAGAAAACCGGCGTCAGCTTCATTCCTTTTAAAGAAGCTATGCAACTTTTTGGTTTTTTTTTAAGTCCCTCTGCTTTTTTAAGCTTTTCTTCCGATCGCTTTTTGTACGCGGCGCCGCTCAATTTTTTTTCAACAATTACCCATAATAACAAACAGAATACTTACAGTGCTTACAGTGTGGGAAAAGTTCAGATAAGTCCAAGCGACATCCACGATAACGATCAAAACCTAAGTGAAAAATATTGTCCTCACAAGAACTAGAACAGTATACCGTATTTTTACCGTAAGAATAAAATATTTTTCTTGGTATCAAAAGCAAGCAATGGATGAACACTTCTTTAATTGGATACCTATACAACAACAAATTGTTTAATTATATGTTTGTTGTTGCGTTGCCTCTGGATCCGAGCGCCATTCGTGGCGGTACACGGCTCTACTGAGATGGCATCTGATGAGAAGAGTCGTGCACCGCCAGCACCGGTCGAATCAATCTTTTTGCACTCCCTGAAAAGGGAGAAAATTATTCTCAAAACAATTTTGAATTTTTTTAGCGTGATATCCACACTATGGATAGAAGTGACGACAGCGTGAGTGGCCCCATACAAGTTGTGTGGTGTGCGGAGGCTGTGTAACACAGCATTCGTTTTGAATGCACCATTGCTGTAAAAACAATAAACATGTTATTGAAAATATCGATCCCGGCAACTACAAAAAACATAGGTTATAATAATATAGCCTATTTTACAAAAAAATGTTTGTTCTTAAATGAGCGCCTCTATTATAAAGGGCCCCATGCCCATATAGAAACGAGACCGAGGCTTTTTTGGGGCGCGGACGAAATTTGGATACCCTTCACTTTCCTCGGGATAATAGCTTCTCGGCCGTATCTATATGACTTGTGTTTACTCCTATCTTCATTCTTTTCCACCGTTTTCACATCCATGACGTCGATGAAACAATATTAGGTGTGTTTTTTTTGGTTATCCCGTGTCGGTTTGAGTAACGAAATTTCATATAAAAAAAATGATAGGTGGATCAGCTGGCAGCTCTAGTTATCAAGCCATGCCGCCCCTCAGCATCAGAATCGTAGCTTACTTTGAAATCAGAACCGGAAAGCTTTGGCTCTACTTTCGGAGAATTATACACCCAACGTAAAAACAAATGCGCTAAATAAGAAACAAATATCCTAGAAATGTGCCGCCCCGAGAAATTTGCCGCCCGGAAAGTTGCCCAGGTTGCCCATATGAGAAATCCGGCCTTGCATGCCATCATGCCTGAAAAATTTTTCAGATTTTCATGTTGTATGGGATTTTCAGTAAAAACTTCAAAGATTCGGAAAGCCGAAAAGCGCTACTTACTACATACATTCTATACTTCAAATGATTCCTGCAAATAATATCAAAATCCTCGAGTATAACAATGCAAAGTACGTACGAAGAAACGTAGGCACCTTGAATAGAATTTATCGGAATTACACTGTATTTGATTGAGTGACAACTAAATATTTCCATTAAATTATACAAATTTCAATGTACCGCCACTTCCTTAGAGATTTTCAAAATTTTCTCGATCTCTAAGCCTTCTTCAGCGTAAGACGGCTTAAACAAAAAAAGGATCACCCAAATCGGTGCAGCGGTTATCGAGTTTATGCGAGATAAAGATAATACGTTCCACTTTTATATAGATAAAGAAAAGATGTGGAATTAGCCACGGGAAACCCGTAAAAGCAATTTATGTTACGCTTAGAATACCCTTATGTCCATTCAAAGTGAGACAAATTCAAATGCGAATCGTTGTAAAATACTTTAATAAAGCATTCATCTTTTAGGGTGTAATTGGCACCAGAATTATCGCTTTAATAAAGGTATAAATAACAGTGTAAAGTTTACAAAATTTCAAATATAAAACATACACCTTTATATACAAAAAAGGGAAAATATTTAAACAAGTCAACTTAATCTCCACCATCGCAACCTCTTCACTCTCATGCTGAGCTTAACACTTCACTTGCAAGCATTTCTCGCGTCGACATGACGCCCTGGTTTATTCTCGTTCTCGATCGACTTCGACTCAATTGTGCACGACGTTCCGCCCCAGCCGGTCGTGGCCTTCGCTTCTGTCTATTGTCGCGGTTGCCAAATGCCGAGCCTGTTTGTAACGCTTCCAACAAACTATCCATGACACCTTCCTGAGTTTGTGCTGCATCGATATCGACCAATGCCAATTTTCGTTGTTGTCGTTCGGCCAAATCGCGTTGTGATTGTTCGCGTGCTTCTCGCAATCGTCGTGCTTTCTCCTCCTCTTCCCGTTGTTTTACATTGTCCTGATGCGCCTGCAGGAATGAATCCTTGAATGTTTTGATGTCTGAAAAGAATTCTTCCATGGCATATTTCGACGGATCGAACGAGTAATAGTCGCCCAAATCCTTGTAAAGCTTCTCCATTTGAACTTGCATTTTGCCAAGAACTTCAACCTGTTGTCGCGATTCGGCAGCAAATTTTCCCATTACCTCGGGGAATTTGTCATCATCACATTGAGGTATTTTGTTATTGTTCAAATCAGCATCAAGATTCTTCAGCGAATTAGTCATTTGTCGCATTGTCTTTTGTATTGTTTCCAGGCTTACGCGAGATGCTTTATCAACGTGCGATAGATCGTCGTAGAAACTAAGCGCTTCGGGGAACTTTCGCTCCACCACTTCTGCGAGGTAGTGCAAGAGAGTTTTCTTGTTTTCGAAGTCTTTCGTGTTTGTGAGTTTTGTCAGGAAGCTGATTTCGAAGCCGAATGCCTGTTGGTTTTTAGAGCCCGAGTTCATGTAGTTGCCCATGAGCAGAATCAACTCCAATATTTTAGCGAATTTCGGACTCTTACGAACCTCTTCACAGGCAGCCGTACCTGCCACAATATCTGGCTTGATGTCCTGAATCATATCGGGCAGAGACAACTTAAAGTTTAAGCTATGCAAGCGTGGACTGAGTCTTTTGATTTCACCCAATGTTGCGGCGAATTGCTCAACGCCCGGCAGTTCCTCTCCTTTTGCTTTGACTTCTTGCAATCGCTTGAGTTGATCGGCTGGTGGAAGATATTGGACTAGTTGTTGGAGAACGTTTGACGATATCATGGCAGTATCACAACGTAATAAGCATACTTTGATTTGTTCGTAAGAGAGATGTTTCAGTGATCCTTGGAGAAGAATTAGAATATTCTGGGCAGTCTTGGAGTCCAACACGCGCAAATCGACGACATTCTTTTTCATTGTTGTTGGTTTATCTACAGCGTCCTTGTTGTCCTTCTTGACAGGTTTCGAAGAGAATTTCGCCGACAATTCCACCAGAATATCTTCGGATGCGAGCTTCTCTTCCTGACACTTTACCCAGAACGCTTTCTCGGACATTTTTTGTGGTACTATAGCCTTCCAGTTGGCTCGTTTCATAGGCGCCTTTACGTCCCATTGCTTTTTCGGTTTCAGGCCATAGGGCAGTACGTTGACCGGTGCCATAGGAGGTGGCGGCGGACCACCCATACCCGGCATTCGTGGCGGTGGAGGTGCACCACCCATTCCTGGCATCGGCGGAGGCGGTGGAGGACGGGGCCCGCCAGCACCACCAGGGAACGGTGGGGGAGGTGGCGGCGGAGGACCACCACCCATTCCAGGCATAGGAGGTGGTGGCGGTGGTGGAGGTCCTCCTGCTCCGGGCATAGGCGGCGGCGGAGGAATATTGACTTTTGGAAGTTTACTAATTCCACCAGCAGGAATAACGCCAGTCTCTTCGATTTGCTTTAACTTCTCCTCCAAATGCGCAGCTCGAGCTTCTGCCTCCTGCCTGGCTATCTCGAGCGTCTCAATGCGTTTTTCATACTCCTCGGTCTTTTTCACTTCTATCACCTTGGACCGCTCCACCAACTCGTCCAATAAGACGGAGGTGTCAATGTTGAAATTCCTATTTTCAAAACTCGGATCACATCCGCTTTTATGCAAAACTATTTGTGAAACGCATTCTTCAATCAACTGATAGTAGGCCGGCCGAAACTGATTATCGTCTCGAATGTACAACAGATGTTGCAATATCGACAGGAAATACGGCTCTGAAGGGGTGTCCACCACAAGATTTTTAAGTACTTCAAAGCAGTCGTTAATATCATCCATTTCGAATCGTACGTTATCAAATCGTTGTACAATCTCTTCGAAATCGTCTTCGCGGATTTCATTGAAAATCTTAAAATGCTTTTGTAAATTCTCATTATTGCTCTTCTCCACAATATCCGTCAGGATATCCAGCTTCTCATACAACCCCATACGCATAATTTCACAACGTAAATGCAATCGAAAATTTAAATCGGTCGGCGTGTTTGTTATCGTATTAATAAAAATCAAACTGTGACAGCACAAGTCACGCTTCGAATCGTATTTCTCGTCAACAAACAGTCCGTTGACAATTGACTTGAATCTTTGGCCGCTTTTATTCATGCCCGGCTGGGCGTTTGTGATGGCTCGTAATACTTTCTCGTAACCGTTTCGTTCGGGCACCAAACAGAAACTGGCCAGAAGTTTGAGTGCTTCACACATTGTATTTGGTTTGCGAGGATCTAAACTTTGTGCGAGTAGAAGGACGGCGGCATGCTGATCCGGCTTGAGGATCAAGTTCAAGCCCCACGTATTGTTCATGACCGCCTTCAGACAACGTATACATTCGAATTCGATTCGTCCATAGTTTTTTTCTTGTTTGCTGCGTCGCAACAATTCGACAATTTCGGTTATGCCATCTTCGCCAAATTCCTTGATCCAACTGATTGGATTGCTCGTGAGAGCAACACGAAGGCTTTCGAGGCATTTGTAGATTTTCTCTTCGCTATGTTCGCCGGCACGGAGATAATCGATGTAGTCGAGTGGTTTTTCGAAGCGCGAATTGGATCGATGCTCCAGGGAATTTTTTCCTGAAATTATAGAAAAGTTGGGGTTACGACAGAAGACAAAATTTATATTGAGGACGAAGGAATGGCATTGCGAATCATAAACTAAGGCTGCTAAAACCGACACGACATTTTTCTGTTTTCAATTTAGAATACGTGCAATTTAAGATGAATTATTATTATGAATGGAATGGTTCTTTCAATAAAAAAAAAACTGGTCTGGGTGGGGCCAAAGTAGCCTTGTAGTTAGTGTTATCGAAGGGAACTCGTTTGAATCTTTGGACTTCCATTTTCTTGTCCCTCAGTGAACGTCTAATATGACGTGGTGGTTGGGATGTTTTCCATAAGATGGTTGTTCGAATGGTCGCTACGATAACATCCAACTAGGTTTCGCTAGTAGTTCATTGTGTTTTTTCAGAGTCATCATTTTTGTCTCCTGATGAAGATGATCCGGAGATGTCATAAAAACGCAACCGGTGATGGTAGGTAGTGTTGCATTCTGAAATGTCTGAATAAGTCTGCATTGCGTGTTACTAAATTTGTTTGTCCAGACGGATGCTCGGTAATCCACCGTTGATCAACCAATAGCTTTGTAGGTAATAAGCAGTTGCTTTGTCGCTTCTGCATGTGCTGCCTTAAGGATTTTATTCCTGCTTTTTAACTTGTCACAAATATTGGCTGCGTGGCTCTTGAAAATGCCTTGGTTGTCGATTGTGACGCCGAGAATTTTGGGCTACAGGACAGTGGGAACCTCTATGTTGTCTACGTTGATGTTGAGTCGTAGATAATATTTCTGGTTGAAAGTAGTGAAAAGAGTGGCTGACGATTCACCCGCTGATAGCTTAACGTTCAAAGGAGTCATTTAAATCTTTAAGCAACCGTTAATGAAGATGCACATAGCGGGAATATCATCGCCGGTTGTCATGACGGTACAATCATCCACGTACGAGATTATTTCGATCCTTTCAGGTGAAGTGGGAAGTCCTCACATGTAGAGGTTGAACAAGAAAGGAGAAACAACTCCTCCTTGTGGTACGCCTTGTACTCAGTGCAGCGACTCAAGTATTTAGCCACACGGGACAAACGCGTGATCGGACGGTATAATTCTCCAATTCTCTGTATGGCACTTGTGACTTCATGGGTTGTTACTTGAAGATTCTCCTCTACCGTGATATTTCGGATAATGCCCTGTGGCTTGCTCGATAATAATGCCACCGCTTTTCCCGGCGTGTCTTAGAAGGCGACTAAAAGAAATGATGTGTGTGGATGGGTTGCCGTGTCTGGAGACTGCCGACAGATGTAAAAGGAAAGTCCATAAATTTACTTCTTTCCCTACAATAGTGCCAAAGAGGTTGCATTTCTCCAAAAGGTGGAAATTCACGCAGATATAAGCCCTACCCCCTGGGCACTACTTCTGCTATGCAGTTGAGTGATCCCGGGGCGAGCTAGTTCGCGCCAGAGCTCGACGGTTTCCGGGGGCGAGCAATATAAGGCAGTCCAACTACAGTGTGCTGAAGCTGAGGGTTGCAAGCTAGAATGTTGGTTCCATGACGTCAAAGAGCGACGAGATTGAGGATATCATGAAGCGGAAACGGGTAGACATTATGTGCGTGCAAGAGACGAAGCATAGTAAGTGTCGCGAAGAGAAGTTATCACTTAAAAATAACAGGCACGACAATCCAACATTGGATTAAGGCCGCAGGATATGTTAGTGACATCATATTTCCAAGATCTTATCTGCTTTTTGTTGAGGTAATTAGATCAGCATCACGCTCAGCAGTGCTATTTATCCCCATAAATGGGTACTCGTTTAATATCTGATTGAGATCATAGTCCGTCACAAGCTCGTGAGTTCGAAAAACACCATGGTTCACGGTGAGATTTGTACTCATGATCCTGTGCACCGAAGGTGTGCGCACCAACCGCTAGACCAGCCAGACTGAAGTATTCACTTGATCAACATCAAATTGGTTATCTGCGGAAGGGTGTGGAACGTAAGAAGTGCCTACGCTCTCCAAGTGGGACTGCCACCAGGAGGAAAAGAGGCTGACGTTGACACCCTGATTCAAACCATTCCAGATACCGAATTAGTGTTCTTGGGGGAGATCTAAATGGCCATGTCTCTCTCTCTCTCTTCATTACCGTAACTCCTAGTGGAGCATGGTGCGTTGATGACTACCGTGTGTAGTCATCAACATTACAAAGACAATTGAATTCGGAGTGTGATACGGTTGTCAGCCATACCACTTCCTAGTCGCATTCTTAGTTTAATATTCTACGATAAGAATATTTCTTATCATCTTCTTCTGAATAATAAACTTGCGACGAGTCGTGCCGAGTTTGGAAACTCGTTTCTCTATGAGTGTCTATTTCACAGAGTGGCGACCGAACGATCACGGCCACAGAGCACGAAATGGCCATGTAGGGGAATCAAATTATGATTACGAGGATTGCCATGGTGTAAAGGGTCAGAAATGACGAAGGGTAATCTGTTCAGACTATGTGTAGATCGCACGGTTTGGTCATCCTAAATACAAGGTTTGTGAAAAATCAGGGACATGATAACCTACAGTAGTGGAAACGGAGATAAGAAACCGAAACGCAGATACATTACCACCTGTGCTTAGATTTTATGAGCCAGTGGGTAAGAGACTGCAAGGTGATCTTGGGCGAATCTTTGGTTAGTCAACATCAATTGCTCCGGAACTTCCAAGCTAGTCGAAAAAATCGAGTGGCACAATCTCAAAAACGACAACTTTGAACCTGTAGTAACTCTATTCATTGATAAAATGACGGAGTGGTTTCAAAACAACACCAACTGCACCAAGCACAGTCCAACACAAAAGTGGAATAATTTCGCTAAAATGTCAGTAGGTGAGACAGAAAAGGCACTTGGAGTTTCAAAAGGTCCACTCCACACGAAGAAAAAAACGAAGAAGTCGAAGGGGTTCAACTTCGCGAAAATTACATGCAATGCTGGAAGAAAGTAAAGCGCTCGGTAGCTCAAGCAAAGACGAAGACAGCTGGGATATTCAACCAAGAATTAGAAGCTCAGACTGCGACCGAAGGACCGTCGCGAAAAGCGTAAGTACGACGCCCGGATATTTGGGGCGCAGCCCAAAGGAGAAGGCTCGGGAAATACAGTCGCCAAAGTACGTGGAGGACTCGCAAAGAATGTTGCTGGTTGACGATACGGCAATTTGTAGCAGGATGCGAGAGTATTTTGACGAACTTCTAAATGAAGAATTTCCTCGAGCAGCTTTTGAAGATGTTGAGCCGAATACCACAAATGTTGAAGATATCTCAGAGGAAGAGAAGATGGAGGCAATGCATCAGATGAAACGCGGAAAGGCAGTCGGACCGGACAAAATCCCCGCAGAATTTTGGTTGAAAATGGAAAATGTCGGGCTTAGTTGGCTCACAGTTCTCTTCAACAAAATCAAAGATGGGAAAGTTTTCTTCTTCCTTTCTATAAGAACAAGGGAGACTCACGCAAACTCAACAACTACTCGTACAGGGCTAAAAGTTAACATGACATACACTGAAGATCTACGAGCGAGTTGTCTGCAAACGATTGAGAAAAATTCGGCGGTTGAATGACAATCAATGAGGCTTTGTCGAAGGTCGATCTACAGTCGAGACGATTCATTCGTATTGCGATGGAAAAATATAGAGCAGCACGAAAGGACTTGCACTTTGTATTCATCGATCTGTAAAAGGCATTCGATAGAGTACCTCGTGATATGATATAGTAGGCCTTGAGAACACTTAATGTTCCTGAGGCATACGTCAGGAATGATACGAGACATGTATGATGGAGCCACGACTAAAGTTAGATGCACAGCCCATGAATCAGAAGAATTTTCGGTGAATGTCGGTGTACACCAGGGCAGTGTATTTAGTCAGTTGCTCTTCATCAATCAACATTATCATGTTGATGATGATGATGTTAACTTATTAACACGTATTTCCGACGGCCTCTCTTCCTTTTGCCGATGATATACTCCTCAGTAGCCCAAACATAGCGGGAGAATAAGTTATTTGTGTACCATGAAGAGTAGCTAATCAACTAAAAATAATAATCGCAGGTCGAACGACGCGACGCCATGGAGCGGTACAACGAACGAGACAAGGAAAAAGAAGAAAGTGGAATTTCTGATATCTCTTGTAATTTTGTGATTGAGTGGATCCATAGGTGGGTGTTCGACGAATTGTTTGTTGAATCGGTTAGCGCATTACCTGTCGTCGCTTACGGTAGTGATGCCAAACTTGATTGCGACCTTTCCTTTCATTTTCACAGGGTTGGAAAGACCTCTCATGGTTTTCCAGAGCTTGTTCACGTCTGTGTTGGAGGGGGAGTTCCATTTTCCGTCGTAACCTGTTTAACAATCTCAGCATTAAGATCGCCAATGCGGGGATCTGTACTGCGGAGTTGATCTCTTGTCTTTGCCAATTTTGCCGATGTTGGAAAATTATGTTTTAAACTTGGTATGCGGCCTCCGGGGATGTAGTTTTAGCAGCTTTCTGTATAATCTGTCTAATATGTACATCGATAGGTGAAGCCAGACTAGCCAAGGATTCACCAGTGGGTTTGTTGAAGTTTTCTTTTCAGAGAAAGAAAATTTAGACGGAATGCCCAGTGTCAGGACAATTGGTATATGATAAGATCCCATAGTGATGACAAGTTCCCAGACGATGTAATTTATGAGTCCAGGGCTGGCGATGGATATGTCCGCCGAACTCATGCATACACGCATGCACCTCTGGCATCATTGTTCAGGTTCGAGTTCCATAGCTAATGATGTGCCTTAAAATCACCAAGTAGAAGGCGATAGCGTCCGTTGAGTAGGGGGGCTTATATTAACGTTGTATCTTGAAAGACTGCTGGATACTGGCGGGATGTAGATGATAAAGATCTGAAAGGCAATCAATATTTATACTTAAGCAGAGATGCGCACACAGAGTGCATTTATCCACCGTACAGTTTGTCCAAAGTGGGACAGCACTTGTATGTATACTCCAGCAGAGATGCGGCACACAAAGTGCATTTGGAGTCGGTTTCGAACTAATAGTACATGGCGCGCTGCAATTCTCATCAGATGCCTCTACGTATGAAGCGCATCATGTACTACCAGGAGAGGCATTACCGGACTCAACCAGGTAAAGGTGTACGATCCTCTTATATAGGACTCGAAATAAGTAGCACATGATGATGTTGAAGAGCAACGGACTCAATGCACTGCCCTGGTGTACTCCGACATTCACCGGAAATTTTTCTGATTCACCGGCTGTGCATCTAACCTTAGTCGTAGCTCCATCATACATGTCTCGTATCATCCTGACGTATGCCTCAGGGACATTAAGTGCTATCCCACTATGAACAAACTGGACGGTGGATATCTCAAACCATTTTTTGAGCATGAATGATACATCCACCGCCCAACAACAATGTGTTTTTGTTGCCTTTTTCAATCAATATTCCCTCACTGGATAAATATCGCTTGAATTTATGTGGTGTTATCGGCGGCCGTGACATCAACGATGCTGTATGGCTCTGTGTTGTGCATAATGAAAAGCAAGACCGCCACCTGCGTTGCCTACTCTGTCGCGATCTTATAGCTCCCGTGGGAGCTTAGCGATGAGTTGTGGCTTAGTTGGGTTTCCTGTATAAACTTGTGCGCTCTGGTGGATGCTGCTGGAGTGAAGATATTTTTGTGGTGGAACTGGGCGTATATTGTTTGCCGGAGTGGATGATGATTGTTGTTGGGTACCAAGATTCGATGAGGATGGTGTAAACTGTAGAGGATGCAATATGCATGGGTCGATCCGGTTGCTGTAGGGACGCTGTTTCGTGGTAAGTTTGAGTCAGATATAAGTATGGATCTAGATACACCTGTATCTATATTTGTTTCATAACAAAAAGGATGATGTATCGATCGGCTCAAATGCGCATACGTTGTGTATCCAAAAAAACGCATCGCTCGGCTCGGCATCAAATTGTGGACCCATGTGAACTCCGCCTCATATGGCAATAGTTACTTGGAATCGTCGTATGGTTCAAATTATTGCTGCAAAAAAAAAACCTTTCTGGACTCAATGTTTGTGGAAAGCCCATTGTAATCCTTTTAGAACCAGCACCCGTGCATGTTTTGGTTTGCAACTGCCTAGAAAATTTTGTTATATTCGTACACGGGCCATAGATGTTGTTCGTTAAATATCAGTATTTCAAGGTTATTCATGGTTGTAAAGAGTTTTCTACTTCCTAGTCTTACTATACCACTACATGGCCTGCGGTGCAGACACGTTCGTCGCCCGTTCTGATTGTCTGACTGAGTTTATTTCTACTGGCAGCTCTATCTCATATTACAAAATTTAAAAAAGAGATTAATAAAAAAAAACACATTAAAAAAAACAATAATTGTTATTTATCTATGAAAAATTTCAAATCCGGGCAATTTAATCCATACATTTCTTATCAACGCCGGAACAACATATCGCAACTTCTGTCACAATCGCTATAACCGCACCGCGGTCAACAGTTGACCAAGACCAGTCGAATCTCAAAGTATTGAGTAATCATCGATCGCACACAGTAGCCGTTCGATCGTTCCATCTCGGCATTAGTCACTTGACGTAATCCGTTGAGAACGCCAAGTGATATAACACACCGAATAGCCCGCAGGTGAAAACTCCCACCTACGTCATGCCACTACTATTAAACCAAAACAAATCAAAAATTCTACTTGTGCCCTCCCAAAAAGCATTTACCTCTCAAGTGCATGAAAATCATATCACGCTTCTCGCCAACAGGTTTCTGTATGAGCGGTTCACGCTTGTCCTTCGGTATATTCATATCCTCAAGGATCTCCAAAAATTTCGAATCCACCTCCGTCTCGGTGAGTTGTCGTATTTGCATCTCCCATTCTTGCGGATCCGTATCGGGCTCCGTGCCCACCGGACGTCCAGACATTGTTCCATGGTAGCTCTTGCTCTTGATGCGGGGCCGCCCAAAAATAGTTTCCAGCAGACCGCCCGATTTCGATCTGTCGTGTTTGGACATTCTGTATATGTGTCGTACGATCTCAATGTCAACTAAAAGGAGAAACGGATCATCATTGCGCCGTGATTTATGAAAATAGAAATCAGTTTTGTGCTGTATTATTCATACACCTACCTTACGTCATTGACCATAATAAGATATTTTGATATTCTTGCAGCCGCAGCGGACACTTGTTGATAGATGTGTAGGCGATTATATTTGCGCAAAACTCTTGTGCTGTTTTGTTTACTTTATTGCGCGACGGGTGGAATGCAATAGCAACGGTTACGGGGTCACGAGCGCCTATGGTTGAAGGATATTGCGAATGATTCGAGCGGAGATGAGAGGTCTTTGTGCACGGACGAATAAACTAGGCGAAAAACTGCAATCGCATATCTTTCCAAATCGGAAAGACATGTCAAACGGCGATTTAGGCAAGGCAAACGGGGGTGTTTGCTGGGCCATGAAGCGTGTGAGCCGCTGTATTGAAGGTTCGTTTTAAATGAAACAGTTCACAATAGTTGGGCGGTTTGAAGTGGCCGTAATCGAAGTTTTTGTTTTATAAATATGAACAGAAAATTTTCAATTAAGTTAACTTCGTTTCATGCCTAGAATATAATCTGTTGATTTTGTGAAACAATCGATCCTATAAAGCAAATCAGCCAAAAATATAGCAGAAAACACGAATATGGGAGAGGAATCGGTTTGACACTACTTTGTTGACAGCTACCCTGCAAACAATCGGTCAGTAGTCCCCTCATGACGGGGAAGAGAGTAAGTAAAATGTATCAATGTGTGAGTCGAAACGCACACATATGCAGCCCCCTTCACAGGTAGATGGCGCTGTATCCAATTTCCCATATGATTTCGACATAAACGTCAGTCAGCACACATACGAAAAATGCCAACCAACAGCTGTTCGCGGTCTTTTGTTTTTTTTTTTCTATTTGGACACTTCAAAAGAAAAACTTTTGTATCTTTACAATGGCGGACGAGAAGAACGTGCAGCATACGCGGTGTTGAGCAGTGCAATTGTCGATTTATCTGGTATGTTTCGAAACTAATATATTATGATGTGAATGTAATTAATCATTTTTTGTTTATAGGAATTGGGATTTCATGGCGAGGCGACGGCGGCACGGTCATAGTGCAAACAACGATGCGACAACCGCATAAAAAATACGAAGTGTAGAGTATTTATGCAAATTCTTAGTTTTGCGAATGATGTTGCGGATTTATACTGTAAGTACTCAAATTATTGTTACTTTGTGAGTCCGATTAATCCTTTTTTTCATAGATACTTCGGCCTTGATGGAACTACGCTCTCGATTTCGCAAATCGTCTGAGCTCGGGAAGTTTTTGGCATGCGATACAGATATTCCGTTGTGTTCCTGCTCCAGCACAAGTACCTAGTCTTGGAAGCATTTATTTTGAACCGAGCAGACTTGCGCAACCATTTTATTTATGTTCACCTTTTCCATTCGACCGCAAACGAAAAATAGGCACTAAATCGCGACATTGTGGATGGCGGAAATTGTTGGGAAGAAATGTGTGTTTTTTTTATCATGGCAAAAAATTGTAAAACGAAAAAGTGTTTTTTAATAAAATAAATACTATTGTGGGTACTCTAATGATATGTATTTTCTATTACGCTTCGGCGGTTATGCGAGCAAAATGGACGACAGCGCACCCTGCACCTCGTTCACGGAAAGAGAACCCCGCACTCCGCACCGCACCCCGCTTAAAAGTTTTGACAATGGTCGCATATTACATCTACTACAATTCGAATATCTGTGTACTGACAGTCGTCGTGTACTTTATCTGCAACCACTCGATGATGTAACCATGTACGGTAGCCTACCATGTACGTGTGCTGTCATAGACTCGGTCAGGATTTTTCTTTGACATAAGCCGCTTACTTTAGTCCCGAACGCCGAACAACGGTCAGTGGTACAGTCAGCCCGCGAGTCAGGGGTACGTAGTCGACTATGTCAGCATGACATGGTTTGCAGCTGGGATTAGGTAGACTATGGATAAGCCCTTAAGGAAAAATTTTGTCTAGGTTTTTATAACACAATCACAAAAAACACACATACTATCAACTACACCATAGGCGCCGTAAGTTTTTCATACGATGGGGGCATACATTTGGCGCAAAAATTTGAATTCCCAAACAGATTTTTATGAACTGCATGCAAACAATTTCGGTACTCAAGGCTCTAGTACACAATCATATTTGGTAACATTTATATTATAATATGCTTAAGCCTACTTGATTTCACTTATTGCACGTCTAAAAATTTATACTGAATGAATCGATTAGGCTTAGGCATATGACATACATATTATAATATAAATATGACTGTGTAATGAAGCCCTAAGCAAAAAAGATAAAGACTAAATACATAAATCGAAATTCTTGTTTTCCGCAAATTACGTTTAAGTTTTCTTATGATTTTCATATCGGTGTAATGGGAATATGAGTAACGAATCAATAAGGCTTCAGGTGTGTTTTATTGGGTCGAGTACAACTTTTGTCAAATTTGTATGGAAGTTTTTCACCATTATACTAATTTCCTCCAGGGGAATAATAGTTACGAATGTCACATTTTGATTGGGTAGAAAATAAATTATATTTCGTTAATCGCCTCCCTCTTCCTTTTATAACCGGGCTTGGGACCGGCTTTGGCGGAATTAAGGCGATAAGGACTGCATTCATTCCACGCCCACTCCATGCTTAGGCGTTTATGCAGCGGAATCAACTTGTCCCTCAGATGGTTCACAACAACCAGCGGCTCGTCTGGACTATTAGCTGCCTTTCGCATTAAATGATTGATGATCTCGTCGTTCAAATAGGCCACAGCATCGCGTTTAGATTGCTTGTACCGAACAATCAGTTTGTATGCAAAATTTACTCCTCCGGCGACTATAACCGCTAGCCCGATGAGTCCAACATAAAGAAGAACTTCTGTAGCTTATTGTACACGGAACACGTGAACGGAAGGCGGGGATTCAAAATTGCAAAACTGTAGGCTTGAGCATCGCGGACCGCCAATACTTGATCAAAAGACAATGCAGTGCCGTCTTCATCGACTGCACTTATTTTCCACTGCGGATTTTGGTGAATCAAATATTCGACATTGTGCAGATCGCGAACCATTCGACGAACGTTCAGATGCAGATGAGTGGCCTGAACCAATCGAACAATTTCCTTGGTACCCAAACTAAACTGTGCTGTAATATCTTTACATTTGTGGTCCTCAATAACTCCAGAGCTCCTTTCAAACCCTCCTCATCGATGCACGTCATCTGTGTGAATCGTCGCATATCTGATAGAAAGTATTTCGATCGTTGATGGTGTTGGCCAAATCGAGACTGATCGTTACATACATGAAGGTCGCCACGCCGAGGAAAACGATCAATGCACCAAGCAGCACGCAAGGAGTCAACGTTTGCTTCACACCATACTGTTCGTCCAGTCGATTGATGAGATTTGAAAATGCCGCACGTGGTGATATGTTTGAATGGGGCTCGGGTGCTTGATAGACACTATCAGCCTCTCGTGGTGGCGGAGCATAACTGCTTCCCTAGTACACTGTCCCGCAGATTCACGGCTCGCGTCCTGCATGTGACGATACTAAACCTGCTGGAACTGCATTTGGCTCGCCGATAGACTCATTAGACATCTGAAAACAATCGATAAATCATTATGCATACCAATTTATATTTTAACAATTCAACTACTGTCGGTTAAATTTATTTGTTTACTTACCGTAATACCAGACGGATTCAGTTCCGGAAATGCATTTTCTTTGAGCACAGTTCGTTTCTAAGTCAAAATATGCCGTCATTACGCAAATGTTTCGTGCAAACCACAGGTCTTTTAGGAATCTACACACCTCTTAACTGTAGTTTGTCTATCCATACAGCGCGTTCGCCTCATCAATTAGAAATCTGCAAGAAACGGTTTACATTATGAAAGAATTAGCATATTATTTTACCAAAGCAGTTTAATTATCAAATTGACTCGAAACTTTGCACGAAAATTGCAAAAAAAAATTTGCAAAACTCTAACAATGTGATGAGCCCCCGTAACAGAAAGAAATTGATACGTTCATGAACACATCGACGAGACGAATTTCCATCGTAACCTTTCGTGCCCGCTTCGTACAAAACATGCACGAACAAGGTACGAACCTGGGACGAACTCAAACGAACGGAAACTCGTCTATTGTATTGGCTGTCAACCACACAATCGCGCACTTGTTTTCAAGAAAACATGTATGAACAATGCGATAAACTATAATTTTGACACAAAAATTCACATATGACCACTAAAATGTAGGCTCTCACGCGATTACCTGTGAAAAGATACACTCATAGTGTTTCACTGTTGGTCGCTGGAAAACCCGACAACAATGCACTTCATGTTCTGAAATAAACTTTTTTTTAAATTAGAACGAATTCGCAGCCTTACGGCCTACACTGTTTAAGTCAATTTCTTACAATTCACTTGGAAAAACTCGATTTTGTCCACTCACACTCACTGCGTTCACTTGGCGCGAATTGGGTGACAACCACACTGTTGACAGTCTGTTCATCGGCCGACCATCTTGTGGGTTGCCCGAGGGGTGTACGAGAGGTGGCGTTGAGGAAGAGGAGAAAAAATTTCTAGACACACACGTACGCTCATCTACACGATGATTTCCAATCCAGTTAAATATCATAGGTTTGCAGGGTATCGAACGTAATCATACTGTCAAAGTTTGCCAAAACAGCTGACTATTTTTTTTAACACTTTCGTTGCCGGTCCAGCTTTGAACTCTGGTGTGAGTAGTGAGTGGCGCGGTTCGTTCTCTGCAGATTTTGTTTACAACATTACAACACAATTCATGTGCTCATAGGAGTGTTTACCAGTGGTTTTTGATTCAAGGAGGATTTATTACATACAAATTTATGAAAGGTATGTCATATGAAATAGAAAAAAATTATACACCACGTTTCTATTTTAGGAATTTGGATTAGGATTTGTTATCGCATTGTAGCAGGCAGGTGGACTGACTGCTTGGTAAAAATATATTAGGAGTATGTTACTTTGAGTAAAGAACGATATGATAGGGCAACTGAAACTTGGCCCATCCCAAATGCCGTTACCTGTGTTGTCAGTTTGCAAAAGTGACTATCAGGCCTTCATGGTGGGGTAAACACTAGTGTGCTAGACCCAAAGCTACGTTTCCCCAGAAGTTCGTTTGGTCGGTTGTTATCGAAAGGATCACCCAAATCATCGTCTCCCTGCTCCACAACATGTCATGAGCGGACTCAGATCTCGAGAAAGAACTCCAGGCTAGAGTTCGCGCCTCAATTCCTACTTATATCGAATAAACCCGGGCATTCAGAACATTTGTCCGAGCTGCGGTGGTGCGCCTCTTGATGTGGTTTACCTCGTTCGTTGCCCCGCTGCACCCACTAACCTTAGTCCGAGGGAGTTATAACCAAGAACGTAGCAGCTTCACTCCTGGCATGGAAGTATTGTCCATGAGATGATGGTGTGGGTGATACTCTCGATAGCAACCGACCAGGTAAAGACAGGAGGAGATTGCGATCACGCACTGGTTTCTTGATGAAGATAATCCTGGGACGACATAAGGTGACAACCTGTACCAAAGCCGAAACCTCACTATCTCTGCGTCCAAATCCTCTGCGACTTTTCTAACCACTTGGTGGGAGGACATCAGATGGGAGATGGATATACGTATTGGCAACAATTCTGTTCCTACTGTTAAAAACCCCAAAATTCTCGGGCTTCACCTAGAGAACATGATGACGTCTGCAAATCATGCAGCTTCAGTCTGTCAAAAAATGCGCAGTAGGAACAACATCCTAAAAGCTCTAGCTGGTAGCACCTGGGGCAAAGATAAAGAAACCATGCTAGCTACTTATAAAGCGGTGGGTCGAGCGGCCGCTGATTATGCAGCCCCAGTTTGGACACATAGTCTATGTGACACAAACTGGTCCAAAGTTCAGGTCTGCCAAAATGCCGCTCTACGCATCGCGACAGGTTGCCTTCTGATGTCTGCCCAGGATCACTTACATCAGGAGACAAAATTGATGCCAATACGTGATCACAATCTCCTACTCTCTAAACAGTATCTTGTTGGTTGCTACCGTGAGGATCATCCCAATAATCATCTCATGGACCGAATTCCTCCACCACGACATGTCAGGCGTGGTTTACGAGACCTTGAGAGAGAGATTCAGGGATACAAACGGGACCCTTACGATGAAGTTACATACCGAGCCGCCATTGCAGCGATCCACACTGAAGAAGTGAATCGGTCTATCGCGAGTTTAGGTACGAATAGAGTCCTCTCAGAGCGCCCACCACCAATTTCGCCTGAGGAGATTAGGCTCCCGAGAGCCACTAGAGTAACACTAGCTCAACTTCGGTCGGGCTTTTGTTCACGCCTTAATTCGTACCTTTCTCGCATAAACCCGGACATCCAAAACATCTGTCCAAACTGCAATGGTACTCCTCATGATGTGGGCCATTTGTTTCAATGCCCCGCTGCGCCCACTGATCTTACCCCTATATCGCTGTGGGAAAATCCTATCGCAGCAGCTATGTTTTTGTCCTTAGACCTCACGGACACAATCATTGACGAACCATAAATCGTGCCCAAATAGATGCACAGAGGTTTCACACCTTTCTGCACCGCTACAAGAAGAAGAAGAATAGGTTTTTGTCCACACCGGTGCTGCATATCTGGGAATTGCTCTACCTATCGCTTTGTAGGTGACCAACGTCGTCGTTTTCGCCTATTGTCTCAAGCGACAAGAACGTAGCAGCTGCAATAGGGTTGTCCCATAACGCCCTCGGAGTGAGGTTAGTGGGTGCAGCGGGGCATCGGAACAGGTGGTCAACATCATGGGGCGCACCACCGCAGCTCGGACAAATGTTCTGAATGTCCGGGTCTATTCGAGATAAGTATGCATTTTTGGCGCGAACAAAAAACCGGCCTAAGCTGGGCTAGTGTCGCTCTTGTGGCTCTCGGGAGCCTAGTCTCCTCAGGTGATATAGGTGGTGGAGGCGCTGAGAGGACTCTATTCATACTTAATCTCCCTATTGACCGATTCACAACGGTTGTGTGAATATCTGCGATGGCCGCATGGTATGCTGTGTCATCAAATATATCGGAAGGTACCCGTTTGTATCCCTGGACATCTCTCTCAAGATCTCTGATTCCACTCCTGACACGTCGTGGATGGGGAGTATTGTCCATGAGATGATGGTTTGGGTGATTCTCTCGATAGCAACCGACCAGATATTGTAAAGACAGGAGAAGATTGTATTAGTAACATGCTGGTTTCTTGATGAAGATGATCCTGGGACGACATTAGGTGGCAACCTGTAGCGATACGTAGAGCAGCGTTTTGGCATGTTTGGATCTTGTACCAGTTTGATTCACAAACGGTTTGTGACCACACCGGTGCTGCGTAGCTGGGAATTGCTCTACCTATCGCTTTGTAGGTATCCAACATAGTTTCCTTGTCCTTGCACCAGGAACTCCCGGCCAGTGCCTTTAGGACGTTGTTTCTACTGTGCATTTTGTCGACTACGTCTTCAACCTGGTTTTTCGACTACATCATGGTGTCTAGATAGACACCAAGGATTTTGGGGTTGGTAACAGTAAGAACAACGTCATCAGCATGCCTCCCGTACGGATCCTGAGCTCCTCCGAAAATTCCTGCGTCCAGGTGGTGAGAAGTGTTGCAGTGCATTTAGACGGTGAAATGACGAGTTTGCGGATACTGAAAAACTCCACCAGTTTCTCAATTTAGTCATTTAATCGAGCACACATACCATTTAAATCATTCCCCGTGGTGAGTACGGTGCAATCATCATAATAGGAAATTAGTTCGATACCTTCCGGGGGTGTTGGAAGGCTCGACAGGTAGATGTTGAACAATGTAGGAGAGATAGAAAACAAAATTATTCACGTAAAAACGCAATATAAAATTTTTTTTTATATTTATTTCTTTTTTGAAAACGACACCAAAATTATTCACCTTAAAAGGCTATCCTTTTTCTCAAAAAATTTTTTATATTTATTTCTTTTTTGAAAACGACACAAAAATTATTCACCTTAAAAGGCTATCCTTTTTCTCTATACCTTGTTTCGTCCTTGTTTTTCCCAAGTATATAAGTATATTGGTGGATTGACCAAATTGTGTGTTCACTGACACCTGAACACACATCTCCCTTGTAGAGCTACCTCCCCGAATGGTTAATGGTAGCTCCATGAAGAGTAGGCCATTCGGTGGACGAAACAAGGTATAGAGAAAAAGGATAGCCTTTTAAGGTGAATAATTTTTGTGTCGTTTTCAAAAATGTAGGAGAGAGTACGCTACCCTTAATTTTCCTATGCTTTAAACAACTGCCACGAAACTCGGTATAGGATTGCCTCCCAGCTAGATAGTTGGCAATCTATCTAACCTCTTGTGCAGGAACATGCATATTAAGGAGGTCTGCAAACAGCGCAGAGTGGATAACCGTGTCGAAGGCTTTCGACAGGTCAAGCACCACTAGGACAGTTCTGTCACAGGGCTGTTTCTGGTTGAGGCCATTATGGATGTGATGGGTGATCCAGAGCTGTTGTAGTACTATGCATCTTCCTGAAGCCTTGCTGGTGAGATGCTAGCTCAGCATGTGATACAAGGGTGGGGTGGATGAGTGCTTCGAGCGTCTTTGCAACGGGTGATAAAATCGTGATTGGACGGTAGCAATCGGCGAGTTTTGCGCTTTTACCGGGTTTTAGAAGGGGGATGATTCGTCCCTTTTTCCCGAATTCAGGGATGACAAGCGTGGGTATCGACAAGTTGAAAGCCATCGTGAGGTATTCGATGGCCGGAAGATCTAGATGTTTCAGCATGGCCATTGAAATGCCATCTTGTCCAATGGCCTTAGAGTTTTTAGCGTTCTTGATCGCTGCTGAAACTTGGTCCGCTGTATAGGTGGAAATAATGTCAACCGTTCGGTTGCGTATCCTTCTTTTTATTTTGCAGTTGAGGGACTTAGTCTTGGGATGTTCAATAAATTGTTTATTGAACAAGCTCGCACAAAGTTTATGATCTGCGGTGGTTTTCTTGCCGAATCTGATGGCTACACTGCCCTTGTCTTTGGTTGGATGTGACAGGGCGCGGACTGTAGCCCAAAGTTTGCTGACTCCTTTCGAGACGTCGCAGCTTTCAAGATGCTCGTTCCATTTTTCTTTCTTGTAGGTGTTGACTTGTCGATTTATTTCGGAGTTTAGCTCCTGAATTCTGGTGTCTGCCGGATTTGCGCGTCTTAAGTTGTCCCGTTCGTCGACTAACCTTGCGGCAGTAGTTGGGAAATATGGCGATCTTTAGGGATACGTCCTGCCGGATTGAAGCGAGCTCCCGCTTTGACAATGACGTTCCTTATATTCTTTTCGGCTTCCCTGGTGTTTGTTGGAATAGGTAGCGCGGCGAACTTCGTCGTAGTGAACGTAGTGAAACCCTCCCAATTTGCCTTTTTGTGGTTGATAAACGTACGCCGTTCTGACGTCGTCAGTTCAGTTGGTTTATCAATTTTAATAAGTATGAGGAAGTGATCGGATCGGAAGGAGATAGTTGTCTTCCAGTGGGTTTCACTTATCAAACTGGCGCTTACCATAGTTATGTCAGGAGAACTATGGCAGGCACCAGCGACGCGTGTAGACAAAATTCCATTGAGTGCGCAGAAGTCTGATGGGTCTAATTTGGTCGCGATATCTATACCTCTGGCATAATTACCGAGGAGAGAGTGCCAGAGTTCGTGATGGGCGTTAAAGTCGCCAAGTAGGATCCTATGCTGTCCTATGAGGAGTGGACCAATATCGAACTTATAACCAGAGCCACAGCTGGATGCTGGTGGAACATAAATGTTTATAAGTTCGATATTGATATTGCCGGATTTAACGGCAATAGCTTTCATTTCCGCCGTGCCGTCGTTGAATCGAAGATCTAATATTGCGCGGTTCTGTGTATTAGGAATGCATGCCCTCCTCCTGGATTAGGACTCTGCCTGCCGACTCTATCGCGCCTCAAAAGTATGTAATCGCCGCGGATATTAAATTCGGCAGTTGAAGGTTGGAGCTTTGTCTCCTGAAATGCCGCTATCAGAATTCCGCGTGTACTCATGAAACGAACGATCTCGCTGATCTTCGTGCGGATGCCATTGCAGTTAAACTGCAATATGGTGAGTAGGGTGTACACTGCTGCGGGGAGTGCACGTGTTAAACTTGAGCGAGTATGCCTTGTTGTATTGTTGACTACGGGTGGCGGTGGTGGAGAATTGGCTCGGGAGCTAGGGCCAGGAATGCCCGGAGATGAGAGCTTGTGAGCTGGGACCTGGGGTGGCTGGGGGCCGACCCGCATTCAGACACCCAGGAGCAACAAAAGACAACTTGTTAATTTTTTTTACAGCCAGAGCAATAAAAATGACACCATTCTCTACAGCAGGTAAATCTCAAAGATCTGGCATTGCCGAAGATACGTCGGTTGCATACACAACAGATGTAAATTTCAGGACCTGGATTAGTTTCGATGCCGGCGCGGATTAATAGTATTGAGAGCAACCGCGCTGAGATGAAATGCTCCCAATTTGACGAAAAAAACACATAGAACACTTCCACACACATACACAGCCATACACAACCCTCCTGCATCGAACCTTCACAGCTCTTGCCATGGAGGGGTTTTGTGGCAACTCTTGGCCGTTTCTCGTTGAAAAACGGGTGTGGTCCGCCCGAAGAGGCTTGAAACTCCCGTATGGCAGCGGGGCTGCCATCGGAAATGGTCGCCAGTACGACCACCGCCAACATTCTTGCGACGCAGTGCTGTTGCGAAATATGATAAGGCGAAGTGCAATGGCAGCGAGCGCTGAGCCAATGGAAGGCAATCAGTAAGATTTAGACATTTGACTCATCCTTAGGATTACTCAGACCCTCCTAGCGCTTTTCAGAAGTCGCAAGCATTTTTGATACGTAGTGTTATTGCGGAATAGGATAAAGCGAGGTGCGAGTCCAGCGAGCGGTGAGCCGATGGAAGGCAATCGGTAAGATTTAGACCCCTGGCTCGTCCTTAGGTTTACTAAAATCCGGTGCATCCCCTTCGTTTCATCCAGACCTCGCCATGTCTGTCCCGCTTTTCAATTCAACAATAATTTTTCAATGTAGTGCTGGGGCGAGCCAAGCGAGCGTGGAGCGAATGGATGGCAATTCGTGAAATTTAGACCTATGACTCGTCCGTATGATTACTTAGATCTTGTAACACATCATGTCGCGCATTAGATAATTATCCAACTTTTTTTGCGACATATACCTCGGACATTGAACTTCGACGTATAGCTCAGGATTTGCTTGAAAACCAAATTTTGCAAGTATGTGTACAGCATTGGGTCTTTGGGAGTCTGGTCACCTTACCCTAGAAGACCCACGGAGTAGGTATTCTCAATCATACTTCAGATCCCATGGAAACGATTCAACTAATCTTGAACTCACGCACTTCCCATGATCAGCTATGGCAGAGAGCCTCCTAGCGAAGAGTCAACAGACGGGGGAGGAAGCTTATTGACGCGTTTTCACAGCTGGACGATGTTCTCGTGAACTCAGGGACAAGTAATACTTATAGGAGGAGAAATGTGGGATCCATTATTGATTTCTCTGTCAACAATTCGTTGGTGTCGTTTACGGAGTTGGACGTCAGTGAGCTTTATACTCAAAGCGATCACCAGGCAATTTTGAAGTCGGTAGCTAACAGAATATATCGGACGGTCTACAAAGAGATTTGACGAGGCATTCTTCGAGGGAGTCGTGCTTCTAAGTTGTCCAATCGATGATTCTGAAAAACAGAGGTCAGCACAGGCATCTGGCATTCTATGGCTCAGAAGAAGTCACCAAGTTACAGAAATAGGAACAACTGGTGGCCTGAGGAAATTGCCAGGCTTAGGCCTGTTCCAAAAACCGGGATCCCGGTACAAAACCGGTGTCCACTTTGTACCGGACCCGATATTCTAAAGTACCGATATCCCGGTGTTTTGGTACCGAGTTAAAAAAAACCGACCGACGAGTCGGTTTTTTGGTACCAAGTTAAAAAGAACGATTCATTTCAACCATGAGCCGGTTTTTTTTTTTGAGGTTTTTTGGTACCGGTTTTTAACCCGGTACTCAAAAAACCGGCTTATGGTTAGAAAAAAACCGTCGGTACTGAAAAAAAACCTGAGTCGGGTTTTAACTCGGTACTTAGAAAAACCGGCTTATGGTTAAAAAAAACCGTCGGTACTGGAGAAAAAACCTGAGTCAGGGAAACCGCTTGTGGTGCCGGGATTTGAAAAAAACCGAAACCCGGTACTGCAATCTCGGTACCGAACATGCCTAGTCAGGCTAAGGCGCAATTGCCTGAAGGCGCGACGCCTATCTCAGCATGTAACTCAAGGAATCGCTAATGAGGTTCTAATAGAGTCTTATAAAAACGCAGGACGATCACTGAATCTTGCTATTAAAAAACCGAGCAAAACTGTTTCAGAAAACTCTACGACAACGCGGACATAAACCCGTGGGGAATGGTGACGAAAAAGATAGGACAAAAAGCACAACAACTAAAGTGCCCGATGCTGCTTCATAACATTGTCTCGGTCGTCTTCCCTCAACATGAGCTGCACCCCTTACGACTAAGCTCGTCTTAGCAGATAGCACGCATTCCTGATATATGTTACAGATGATAAACTCTGGTAAGTTGTCTCAAGACAAGAGGAGGACAAGATTGTATCCTTAATAAAGCGTTAAAGGTTACAATATGCACTATTCCTGAGAAGATTGTCAAAGTCTTTTAAACTTGCTTGGCCGAAGGCACCTCTCCCATGACATGAAAACGGCAAAAGTTGGTCCCCATATCAAACCGAATAAGCCGGCTGGCGACCGAAGCTCATATCGGCCAATCGACACCTTTGTCGAACTGTTTGAGCGAATCAGCTGCTATCCTTCAGTGATCCTAGCCTGATCCGTAGTTGGTGGTTGCTGCTCGTGCTTACTATTCGCATGTTGTGTTTCACCAGCGTTTTCCTGATACTTTTGGAGTGCGTTGAGTGTATGTAGCTTACTCGGATCGGTGGCTTTTCCGTGTTTTGTTGCTCGAAGTACGTACTAAGTTGGTTTCGTTCTGTCCTCTTGATTTTCGTCTTGAGTAGATGGTTTATCGTGTCCTTGCTGTATCCGTTTGCTTTTGCCTTGTGTTTGATGTACTCCAATTCCTTTTCATACCATTCTTCCGTTACGTCCGAAATGCTGAAATGTTGTATGCGTATGAATGGTTCGATGTGTGTGGGATTGTTCGTTTTTTCCTATATATGGCGCATTCTAATTTCTGGTGATTCCTGATTATTTGTATGTCCAAAAATGCGATCCCATGGTCCTGTTCTTGCTCCATTGTGAATGATATGTTTTATATATTGGTTGATTCCATCGAAAATTCGCTCCACGTCGCTCTTTGGTGCGTCGTCAACGTACCTCGCCCAGAACTTAGGTATGATACCTCTTTGCTTAATTTCCGTTTCGACGGTGGCCATGAATACTTCGCTAATCAGAGATGACAGCCTCATAGCTGTGCCTGCAGTAGTTCATACACACTGCTGCTTGTTGTCCTTCGGTTTGCTGTTGGTTTTCGAGGGCCACTCCTCCGATTTCCAGATGGCTTCTTTTATCGGTAAGCTCGGGTAAAGCGCCTTTACGTCAAATAAAATGAGATAGTCCTCTTCTCCTAGATCGTTGAATGCGGCAAGATTTTCAATTAGTTCGCTAGTGTTCTAGATTATGAATTCGCTGTAGTAGTTGCCGATGCTGCCTACCTACATTTTAAGCCACTTTGCGATTTTGTACGTGGGTGAGTTGGCTATTGTCGGCTATTATTTCTCTAACCTCGTTCCAGGCTTATGAATTTTCGGTTGGTCTCGGATCCGCGGCAAGGATGGTTTCGGCATTCTTAGTTCCGCGATGTTTCCGATATAGCCTTTGTTTTGTTGAAGTGCTTTCTCCACTCTCTTTATTAAATTTACTAATGGACTGCTGCGCAGCTGACAAAAGTTTCCATTGTTGAGCTTTTCTTCCGCCATGGTGTCATAGTCTCCTTTATCCAATATGACGATGGGGTTTCATTTGTCCCCCTACACGAAGCAGACCGGTTTGTCGTTCAAGCTTTTGAAGATTCTCCTATGATGTCCTTCGGTTGGTGTCGTGCTGTGTATTCGGCTGCATAGTTTATCCATAATTTCCTTTCGAACTGTTTCCTTTGCTCTGGGCTCTAGTCTGCGAATAGCTCCTTCAAGGTCGATTGCGATTTCTTCTATTGGGGGCTGAGTTCGGATTGCGAACTTAAGACCGTTGTTTAGCAGTTTTATTTCACCTCTTGTGAATGTTACCGTTGATCTATTTATGACGAAGTTTTCCAGTTTTGTATCTCGCAGCTGTTCGCTGTTGCTTTTTCGGAGTGATTCTTTCAATAATTTCTGGAATTTGTTCAGTAATGCTCGCCGTTTTCTGTCCTTTTCGCTATTTTGGTATTTTGGAGCTTAGCTAGTAGATTGGCTGTGATAGGTTTTGCTGACGACATTACAGTTGTAGTTGTTGCAAAGAAACTATTGAATGTGTCGAGGTTTATTACAACTGTAATGCTTTGGTTGCAAGCGATTGGCCTTGGTTTTTATCAGTAATCGAAAAAAGGGGATCTCTAAATATCAAAGTTGGAAGCAATATCATAAAATCCCAAAAAAAACCATTAGGTATTTGAAGGTTATGATTGACTCGAAACTGAGCTGTGGAGAACATATGAAGTGTGTATGGTGTATGCCAAAACGAGAAGGTCGCCTCAGTGGCCTTAGTGAGGCGAGCTTCACGCCGGCAATCTCGAAAAATCTTGGAATGATAGGAAACCATGAGGCAATGGAAACGATGGGATGACGCTACAACCTGTAGATGGACCCTTTAACTAAATCCTGATATTGCAAAATGGGTTAAACGGAAACACGGCGAGGTAAACACCACTTTAAAACATAACCACGCACGGCAACCCAGTGATCATGTGTCACAGAGCCATCGAATGCCCGATTCCTAATGGGTCATGGAGGATACCGGCAGAACTTGCACCCTTTTAGGCTAGATTACTCGCCAGAGTGTCCTTGCTGCAAACGAGTCGCGAAAGACGCAAAGCACGTATTTTCCAACTGCTCCAGATATGCCGCGCGGCACACGCAACTGAACGATGAATTAGGAGAAACCCTCAGTCCACAGAATGTTGTAAACAGTGTGCTGGAGTGAACATAATTGGTAGGCAGTGAGTGAGTTTGTCTTCAGGATTCATACAGAACTGCTAAGAGCAGAAGCTAGACGGAAGTCAGTAAATCAGCATGAGTACTAATTAGCCAAGTCCGCCCTGCCAAGTAATACCAAGAGGTGGTCTGGTTTTAGCCGGTAGAAATCCCGAAAAATATCTACCGAAGATTTCCTCGCCTCGTTAAAAAAAATACCTTTTCAACTTTTCAGCTAATTAGTAACCCAACAATGGAGCCCAAAGAAAACCCGTTTGATCGTTTGGACAGGAAAACCATAGGAGGAATACATCGGACGTTAAAGCAGCACGCTATTCGGGAAATGGTATACCCACTTGATAAAATTATGTTTCCAAAATCCACTATAGTATTAACACGTTTACATTATTAGAACAAAGCAGAATCAAATCGTGCTGGAGGACACAGTAGAGATCGTGGTGGAGGTCGCGGTAGGGACTTCGGCAGGAGCCGTGGTGGAGACCGCGGTGGTAGGGGTCGCGGGGGACGACCGCCCGGTTTGCGTGGAAGAGATATCGGCATGTACTACAGGGATCGGGCATTGAAAAAGCAAGACGAAGAAGAAAAACGTTTGGTAAGTATCCAGTCACAATATATTGTATAAAAATAATCTTAACTGGCTAATCAATTTCCGACCTAGGAATCTTCGGTTGTTCTTCCTCCCGATGCAATCGCTGAAATCGAAAACATGCTCGCTGAATATGATGACGGTGCAACGTCGACTTATCGATCGGAATTTGAAACATATTTTAATTCAATTCGATCAACAAGTTTCGATGAAAACTTGGCTGCTCAAGCCAAAGAGATTCAAATGTTCGAGGATGACCGTTATGATGAGGTTCTGGTGAGATCTTATAGTACAATGATTGAAAAGCCAAAATATGTTGAAAATCTTGTGACACGTAAAAAATTGCCAGTCTATTCGAAGAGAGAAGAGATTCTGCAGGCTGTGGAGAGAAATCAGGTAATAAACTCGTGGGAGTACAGACACACTTGTACTTGAAGTCTCGTTGTTCTAGTTTTTAGTGGTAACTTTCACCTTCGAAACCCACGTTAGATGGGTATCGCTAGTATTTCTTTTTTATCATTCGGGGAGCTAGTTACTCCCGCCAGGGGATAAGAAGTCGGCAGATTTTTTAATGCTTTTTTATTTCACTACGCTGTTAACATTAGGTAATACTCATTTCGGGCGACACAGGTTGCGGTAAGACGACCCAAGTGCCACAATACATCCTTGACGATTGTGTGGCGAAAGAAAAGGGATCACAATGTAAGATATTTTGCACCCAACCACGACGAATATCAGCAATTACAGTTGCTGAACGTGTTGCATGGGAGCGAGCAGAGCATTTAGGCGAAACGGTGGGATATCAAATCCGATTGCAAGCGTAAGTACAGTCAAAATCATATTCCATACAATAAGCGCTTTATTTCAATCAACCTTAAATATATCGTAGTGCACTGCCACATGAGCGAGGCTCTATAACATACTGCACAACTGGAATCTTATTAAAACGCTTGGAAACAGATCCACTTCTAAATGGCATTTCCCATGTTTTTCTGGATGAAGTGCACGAAAGAGACGTTCAAACGGATATCGTTATGGGTTTACTCAAGCAGGTCAGTAGCTCATTACATTATAAAAAAGGATAAAAAATCAACTTAACTTCCTTGAATGCAGGTGTTATCATATAGAAGTGACATAAAATTAATCCTTATGAGTGCAACCTTTAACACGGAAACCTTTTCCAAATATTTCAACAACTGCTTTACTGTCACGGTGCAAGGAACACTTTTCCCAGTGCAAGAACTCTACTTGGAAGACATCCTCGAAGAAGTTAAATTTTATAATTTTCCCGAAAAACAGGCTAAAAGAGAACCGAAGTGGATGAAATATAGAAATAAGAACAAAGTAAGAAACATCTTTTATAAAATTTAACAATATTTTTACGCAAACAATTTCCGGGTTGGGGTTGTTTCAGAGTCATTCGGATCCAGAAGATGCTTACGCCAGTTTTATTGAACCTTATGCCCGATCTATTCGCGATGATTATTCCAAACCTGTTATTGAGGCTATTCAAAATCCCAATTCGGAGGAGATTAATTTGGATTTGTTGTCCGCTCTTATATTTCACATTACGCTTAGAAAACCTCCTGGTGCGATTTTAGTGTTTTTACCGGGCTACGATAAGATCTCGAAACTTCATACGGAATTGACAAAAAGTCGTTTTTATTCACGCGATAAAATGCTTTTGTATCCATTGCATTCAATGATGCCGACGGCGGATCAAAAATCTATATTTGCCAGGCCACCGAATGATGTGAGAAAAGTGATTTTGGCGACAAATATAGCAGAGACGTCAATTACAATTGATGATGTGGTGTATGTGATTAATGCTGGTAAGTCTTTGATTTAAGTAATTAATATTTTTATGCAAAAATTAGATCAACTAATTTTGTCATTTGTTTGTAAAATAAAATGATTCATGCTCTAGGAGCCCACTTGTAAGGAAAATACAAAATACGCAGCTGTACCTTAGACCATTGCCCTGTCAACTGGACAAGTCAACAAAAACCACATCCCGTTCCTGCTCGGGTTTCTTAGGCTTATGGTACGTTTGGGTGAGTAGTAGGCAAGAAAGAGCTTGGCCTGCTTCACCTTAGAAGAGTTTTCAAGTGTGAGATGTATTCTGGCCAAAGAAGGGGCTTGCACCCGCTCTTTTCATTAGCTCGCCTCACAGTGGTCCAGAAATCAGAAATTCTTGGCCAAAAATCAAAAATACGAATTTTCGATAATAACGGTTTTTTTGATTGAATATTAATCTAGACATTCCAGGCTACTAGAAACACTTTTTATGAGGCCAATGTGCACACAAAGACTCACATATTATCTAACTGTAAATGGGTAATTTTGAAAAAAATATTTTTATTCGAAGTATTTGCACTAACTTTCATTAGTTCCTGTGACGTGTAGTGAGCAAATTGAAAAGTTTTTAGTACTTCAGATGGTGATTTGATTCTTTTACTTCCGTTAAGTGCATAGTTTGATCAAATAATATATAAGACAATGGAGGGTGAGTATGTTTTTCTTGTGAAGTACGTTGAAAACGAGAAGGAAATATTTACCTAATTCTAAAGTTAGGAAGGCCGCGCTGGTCCGCGATGAAATTTTTACTAACGGTAGCAGCATCCCTCAAGATCGATTCTGCAAAGAATTGGCTGCTAGTTCGCGCAAGTTTTTTTTTTACGAGCCTTAGTACAATTGTAGTCACATGTAATGTTGCTTTACAAGACAATTAAAATTGACATTTTCTTGTCGGTATTGCCTAATAAATCTATTGCTTTTATTAAGTCGTGAAGAATTTTGATCATGAAGATTACTGTAGCTATTACTGTTATTCGAGTTTTAAATTTGAATGAATGACATTTCCGCTATGATGTAAAAAATTCAGAGATCTACCAGACATTTTAAATAAGAACACGTGTGTACTTTTTTCCTTATAGAATTTCACGATATATTTATATCACGTCTTGGATTATACGAAAGTATATCCGAAATACGGATAACCGAAACCAATGCGCGACTGACGGGTTTATATGCGTTTGTTGCCTCAAAAACGAGCACTTGTTGACTTTCTCAATTTTCACTTCTGCCAAGGTGAGGTGCTTGTACGATTCCTTTGAAAATTGGCGCATAGTCTAGCGATCACATCTTTCTTACATCATTTTATTCTAGCTCCATTATCTGTAACAGTTTTGATACGTTAAATGTAGAAAACTAGGGTTAATTTTAGCTCGAATTCAATTCAATTCGAACTGCAATGTGGTAAAATTTATTCAAGTTATGTCAAAATCGAGCTAAAATTAACCCTAGTTTTCTGCCCTTTGGGCATTAAAACTGTTAGAAATAATGCTGGAAATCACTTGGGGAATCACAATCCGGTGCGTTTATGCGGCAGTTTCCGGACACCCTGTATAAAATTGTTGTACCCATAAATGTGTCCTTTCTTCAGACTCAATCCAAATTAAATTAATATTCAATAATTATGTAAATAAAATTAGATTTAGTTAGGTTTTCTAATGTAAATACATTTTCGTATTAACTTTATAAGCTCATAGAGCTTTTTTAAGAATATTTTCAAGCACATATAAAATATTTAAAAAATATACATATAAAATATAAAATTTTATTTTATTTTCTGGAAACGAATTGTTTTATTATCAAATAAATTTTTATAATGGTTCTTGATTAAATTACGGCCGACATAAATGGGGTAGGCTGGATATAATTAATAAGTAAAATTGCGAAATAGTTTTTTTTTTAATTGTTCGAAAATATTTGTCCCGAAAATATATCTTAATATATGCGACATAGTACAAAAATTAGATAAAAAAAATTAGCATTTTCGAAATTCGTTTTTATTTCGAAAATGGTCGGGTTTTGGGTATCGAAAATTGTCTCATTCGATTTAGGAAACCCAAAAACATAAAGTAATGACACTTCTATTTCAATAAAATGCCTGAGAATTTTTGGCCAAGAATTCCGGGTCTCTGGACCACTGTGCGCCTGGTTCTTGGATCAACTCTCAAACACTACAGGTGGTGGATAGTATACCTCATTAGGGCAGTCACGAGTGGTTTGGGCAGAGAGGGTAGTCTCGCCTATACTGGTATAAATGATGCTAGACGAGAGCATTCGTTTAGAACCGGGCAGAAGAAGGATTTGCAACCGAACGGTTGACATCATCCCTACCTATACAGCAGACCAAGTTTCAGCAGCAATCAAGAATGCGAAAAAATCATTGCACCAGATGGCATTTCAATGGTCATGCTGAAACACCTAGATCTTTCGGTCATCGAATATCTAACGATGGTTTTCAACTTGTCGATATCTACGCTTGTCATCCCTGAATCTTGGAAAATGGGACGAATCATCCTCCTTCTCAAACCCGGTAAAAGCGCGAAACTCGCCGAATCCTACCGTCCAATCACAATTCTATCACCCGTTGCAAAGACGCTCGAAGCACTCATCCACCCCACCCTTGTATCGCATGCTGAGCTAGCATGGCTTCAGGAAGATGCATAGCACCACAACAGCCCTGGATATGATCACCCATCACATCCAAAATGGCCTCAACCAAAAACAGCCCTGTGACAAACCCGTCCTAGTGGCCGTCGACCTGTCGAAAGCCTTCGACACGGTTATTCACTCTGCGTTGTTGGCCGATCTCCTAAATATGCATATTCCTGCACAAGAGGTTAGGTGGATTGCCAACTATCTAGCTGGGAGGCAATCCTTCATAGAGTTTCGGGGCAGTTGTTCAAAACATAGGAAAATTAAGCAGCGACTTCCACAGGGTAGCGTACTCCCTCCTACATTGTTTAACATCTACCTGTCGAGCCTTCGAACACCACCGGAAGGTATCGAACTAATTTCCTATGCAGACGATTGCACCGTACTTACCTCGGGGAATGATTTAAATGGCATGTGAGCTCGACTGAATGACTATATTGAGAAACTGATGGAGTTCTTCAATATCCGCAACCTAGTCATTTCGCCGTCTTAAATGTAGAACAAAGCACAACCCTGGTCAAAGGAGAAAAAAAAATGTACTGCAACTCTTCTCACCACCTGGACGCAGGAATTTTCGGAGGTGCTTGGGATCCGTACTGGTAAGCATGCTGAAGACGTTGTTCCTACTGTTACCAACCCACGCCGAAGACGCAGTCGACAGAATGCACAGTAGAAACAACGTCCTAAAGGCACTAGCCGGGAGTCCCTGGGGCAAGGACAAAGAAACTATGTTGCTCACCTACAAAGCGATAGGTAGGGCAATCCCTAGCTATGCAGCACCGGTGTGGTCACAAACCGTTTGTGACACAAACTGGAATAAGATTCAGGCATGCTAGAACGCTATTCTACGTATCGCTACAGGTTGCCATCTCATGTCGTCCAAGGATCATCTTCATCAAGAAACCAGCATGTTATCAGTGCGTGATCACAATCTCCTCCTGTCTTTACAATATCTGGTCGGTTGCTATCGAGAAGATCAACCAAACCATCATCTCATGGACAATACTCCCCCTCCACGACATGTCAGGAGTTGACTCAGAGATCTCGAGAGAGACGTCCAGAGATACGAACGGGTACCTCCCGATACATTCGATAACACAGCATACCATGCGGCCATCGCAGCAACCGTTGTGAATCGGTCAATAGGGAGATTAGGTCCGAATAAAGTCCTCTCAGTGCTCCCACCACCCATATCGCCTGAGGAGACTAGGCTCCCGAGAGCCACAAGAGTGACAAAAGCCCAGCTTAGGTCGGGTTTTTGTTCACGCCTCAATTCGCACCTATCTCGAATAGACGCGGACATCCAGAACATTTTTCCGAGCTGCGGTGGTGCTCCTCACGATGTGGACCACCGCTGCACCCACTAACCTCACTCCGAGGGCATTATGGGACAACCCTATTGCAGGTGCTACGTTCTTGTCGCTTGAGACCATAGGCGAGAACGACGACGAAACATAGAGCACATCCACAGACATGCACAGGGTTGAAGTTCACTACCAGAGTAAAGTAGCACGTAGCACAGTTTTGGAACTGGGGGAGAACGTCGTTTCCGAACCGGTCCATCTTGTTTGACTCGGTCTTAATATTGAAATTCGATATGCGGTAACTTCCCGTTCGACTTCCGTGCACCTGACTGCTAATGAGTGTTTTGTGTAGTCATTTTAATTTGAAATCATTCATTTTTCACACACAGGTAAAATGAAAATAACTGACTATAATGTCGAAACTAATTTACAAACACTTGAGGAAACATGGACAACATTGGCCAATATAAGACAGCGCAAAGGTCGAGCTGGAAGAGTACAACCGGGCATTTGTTATCATTTATTTACACGGTCAGTATAACAATCGGAGCCCACGTTCCCTAATATTGCAAAAATTAGTAGATTAAAACAACATTTTTTTCAGGGCTCGTGAATTTTCATTGGATCCATTCCCTACACCAGAAATACTCCGAACAAGACTAGATTCGGTTATTCTTGATTTGAAAATGTTAAGAATACACAATGTTGTAGATTTCTTTAGTAAGCTGATAAGTGTACCGCACGAAAAAGTCATTAAGAATAGTATAGAACTGCTCAAGAGGTAAATTGTTTATCTCATCGAATTCGATTATTTTATCATTAGTACGAAATTTGTTAACGTATTCACACAGGCTCAATGCATTGGATGATAAAGAATTCATTACACCGCTTGGTCTTCACTTGGCGCGACTTCCTTTAGATCCTCAAATTGGAAAAATGATCCTCTTGGCCGGAATGTTTAGTTGTTTAGATCCAATAACATCGGTTGCTGCAACGCTGTCATTTAAGGATCCTTTTTATAGACCAATAGGTACATACTTTATTAAATATCGAAAAGGTTTTCATAATGTTGGAAATAATCATATATTCGGCTTTTGTTTTCCAGGCAAAGAAAAGGTTGTCGACAATATTAGGGAAAGATTTTCAGCTGGTACGAAAAGTGATCATCTCACATCTGCACATGTCATATCAGACTACAGAGAAGAAAAACAACGTGGCCACGATAGATCATTCTGCTACGAGAATTTCTTGAGCTCATCAATTTTAAATCAACTGCAAAATATGAAAGGACAATTCTCGGATATACTCATGGGTGCTAAGTAAGTAATGACGTTGAATGTATCTCCGCGAGACTTTAAAATCGAGAATATGGTAACTAACTATACTTTCATTATTTGTTTTTTTTTTCTTATAGATTTATAAATTCTTCAGATCTTCTGAACAAAGAAAACAATCAGAACTCATCCAATTTAGATCTGTTGAGGTCAGTGATTGCAGCCGGCCTGTATCCGAACGTTGCAAAGTTGAGGTAAATTCTGTTTTAAAAGGAGAAACAAAAATCACAGCACATCTCATATCATCCCGTTAGGTACATCAAAATGATTAGAAATCGAGCGGATCCATCGATTAGAATTGTAACGCCTGAAGACGGTAAAGTGTCCTTGCATCCTTCGTCAATTAATAGCAAACAAACAAGCTTCGACTACAAGTGAGAGTTTCGATACAGTTTGCATGAATTTGAGTAATCACTTTTTATCTTTTTGTGTAGATATTTCGTTTATTTTTTGAAACAAAAATCATCGGCAATCTACTTGTTCGATACAACAATGATCAGCCCGTTGGCTCTTTTGATATTTGGCGACGGAGAGGGTGATGGAATGGATGATGATGGCAATCAGTTTATATCGCTTGGTGGGAATTTTAGGTATTGATTTACTATCAACCACTATATCTGATTGGAAATGTAATTACTAATTCGGATTTACATAGATTTAAGACTAATAAAGCGTCGGCTTCACTTATTTTGAAGTTACGACAGAAATTTAATGAACTGCTGGAGAAGAAAGCTATCAACCCGTCGCCAATTGAAGCAGACAGTGTGGACGCTATTTTAATAAAGTACCTTGATCTGGTTCGTTAAGTGAAGTGTTTAATTGAATGTTGCTTTTCTTGCTTTTTTACAGGGCAATTGTGACGGTATTGAATGTTCATCGGTTTCAAGATGAACAATCCGATGGCTCCTCAGGTGAAGAGTGAATGTCAACTACTGAGAATGCAATGTTTAATTTATGTGCATTGTAAAATGTAAGTCGTTAGTGGTTTGTGTAACTTTGATATTAAACAAAATATAAAAAAGAACATTCAAATGTTTGTATATCACATAGTACGTAACACACTCAATAGACGATCTCAAACGTCACCATATCGCTCAAATTTGGTAACTAATGCCCATCTATTTGAAGCCTGCTGGGGCTTTACGAACTCCATAAAGTGGCAATTTTGAAAGAAAAATGACACTATTTTGGTTGGTGTACAGTTCCATGTTAAATTCCTCCCAAGTTTAACGTACGAATTTAAAAGTAAAAAAATTCTCACAGACAAAATTTATTAGCTTTCAAAATTGGTAAGTTACTTTTTGCACTGACCCTGTATAAATAGAGGTTCCTGAGTGTGTTTTTATGCCAAAGAATAGTTATATGTACTAAAAAAAAATTATTTCTAGATTGAGCCTTCGAGGCTCTTTTCAGGGATATTGTATTGGCAGCCCTTTGCGCACTGTCGTTGAAAAGCACCGGCTCGGCTGCAGGAACACAGAACAATTTAATCAAACTCAAGGGGCGAAGCATTTCCTAAATACTTAATCCTCTTCATTTTAACAAGAAATGTGTGTGTCCATATATCAGAAAGGAGATGCGTGTTGCATACGCTCGGTAACACTTAGGAAGGCACGATTTCAGTTTCTGGGACGTTGAGTTCTGATGATGGCATTTCATTAATGTTGTTTGAAACTATGGGATCCGCCATTATTGTCCGTTAAAACGCAACGGTCCAGATATTCAATGTCAATTTTTTACATTAAATATGCAGAGAACCGTTACATTTTCGCAAAAAATAATTGCATATTCGTTCGTTTTAGGCCAAGATTAACGGAATGCCATCATCAAAATTTGGCCACAAAGATAATGATATCTCCACCCTAGGCACCGATTTTTTTTTCCGATGTGATTTTAAGCCCGGTCTAGGAGGCGCCCTACTATTATACAGGTCGTCCCAAAAGTCAACGTCAAGCCGTAAATGCACTGTATTTGCAATCTTTGAAACGCATAAACTCGAAAACCGCTCGACCGATTTGGATGATTCTTTTTTTGTTTAATCCTTCTTGCGCCTCGCCGGACTCGCCACAAAATTGCCCAAAGGGTCATCGGAACCTCTTCCCCGATCAATGCACAGGGTGGTCAGAGATAACTGTCAACCTGGATGTTTGTCACAGCAATTCCACAATCTACAATCAACTTCGTACTACTTCGGAAATCCGTCGATATCTCCGCTATCCTTTGGCAGAGCGACACGATTGAGGTGTCGCCGGACTCGCCACAAAATTGCATAAAGGGTCATCGGAATCTCTTCCCCGATCAGTGTACAGGGTGGTAAGAGATAACTGTCAACCTGGATGTTGATCACAGCAATTTCACAATCAACTTCGTACTACTTTGGAAATCCATCGATATCATCGCAATCCTTCGACGGAGCGACACGATCGAGGTGTGGCCGGACTCGCCACAAAATTATCTAAAGGGTCGTCGGAGCCTGTTCCTCGATCAGTGCACAGGGGGATCAGAGATAACCCTCATTCTAGATGATGGCCACAGCAATTTCATGAACCTTTTTTTTTCTCAAAGGAAGCGTCGGTAAATCGTTTGCCTATCGCTCGCAAAACAGTATAAAACAAGTTTGTATGTTCGAAGTAGGCATAGAATCAGCAAGGTCCTATCAAAGGGGCATTCATGTCCGTCATTAATAAAGAGAGAAGATGGAACCTGGACGGAATCTACGAGTGAGTCTCTTGAAATACTACTGAACACGCACTTCCCTGGGTGCAAAAGCTCTTGCACGCCTGGACCAACATTGTATAATGCTGACATTGGATCGAGTGTCTGCATAGACTCTGCCATTACTGAGGAGAAGGTCTGCTGGGCTATTAATAGCTTCTCCCCATTCAAATCACCGGGGCCAGATGGCATTCTTCCGATCATGATACAGAAAATGCAGGATCTCATAGTTCCAATGCTAGTACGACTTTTCAGAAGTTCACTGATCCTTAACTACGTACCCCTTTCATGGCGACGGGTTCGAGTAGTTTTCATGTGGTCCTACTGGCAACCATTGCTATTGCATTATCATTTTGCAGTTGCAATACGCCTCTTCGGGGCGGACCACACCCGTTTGCAACAACAAACGGCCAAGAGTTGCCAAAACGCCTCCCTGGCAAGAGCCTCGAAGGTCTCGATGCAGGAAGGTTGTGTATATCTGTGTATATGTATGGACTCGTTATATATGTTTTTTCGTCTTATTGGGAGCATCACATCTCGGCGCGGCTGCTCTCAATTCTCCTTTTACGCGCCGGCATTGAAACAAATCCAGGCCCTGTTTTGGTATGGATGTGTAGTGTCTGCAACCGACGTATCGGTTCTAATGCCTGGTCACTTCAGTGTAGTTGCTGTTTGGAGTGGGTGCATTTTAGATGCTCCGGTTTGAGAAGGATGGGTCATTACATAGAAGGTACATTTGTTGCTCCAGGCTGTAGGAATACTGGGCAGCCTCGGGTAATACCAGGCCCCTCCCCTCCACCAACGCCCCCTACTCCCCCCAATAATGTTGCCTTGAACGTAAGACACAGCTTAACTCCCGCCCCTCCGCCAGCAATTTTTACACCGGTGTCCATATTGCAGTTCAACTGTAATGGCATCCTAGGGAAATTTCCTGAAATCACAAGTTTCTTGAGAAAGTACAGAATCCTGATTGCAGCCATCCAAGAGACGAAACTCCACGCGAATTCACCATTCAACGCTGATGGTGAATATATCATCTTACGCAAGGACAGAGAAGGCGCCACGAATGATTCTCACCCTGGAGGTGGACTTGCCTTCCTAATACACAGGTCCGTACATTACCGTGTATTAGATGTAGTTTCAGACGGTACGGCGGAATTGCAAGCCATCTCAGTTTCATCAGGGAGCACCAATATCGAAATTTTTAACATCTACATACCACCACACTCTAGTTGTACAAACTACCATTTCGATATTGGTCCTCTTCTTAATGGAGAGCACAGGATCATTCTTGGTGACTTCAATGCCCATCATGAACTCTGGCATTCCGCGCTTCACAACGATGCCAGGGGTCAAGCTATCGCCGAATCTCTGGACGCATCAGGTTTCTGTACCCTCAACGAAAACTCTCCAACCCGTGATGCAAACAATTGTATTAGCTCACCAGACATTACAATTGTCAGCGCTAGCCTAATTAGTGAGACCTCCTGGGAAACACTTACCGGTCTTCCCTCTGATCACCTCCCAATCATAGTCAGAATTGACAAACCAGCTGACCTGACCAAGTCAGAGAAGCGAACTTTTGTCAATCACAAAAAAGCTGATTGGGAAGGTTTCAAAACATTCACGTCATCGAAGTTCTTCGCGCTTCCCCCTCCCACCAATATACATAAGGCCGAACGTAACATTAGGAGCGTCATTGCCAAAGCTGCGGCACGGTTCATCCCTGCAGGGCGCATTCCAAAGGTTCGTCCAAACTTCCCAACAAGTGCCGCAAGGTTAGCTGATGAACGTGACAACATTAGGCGCGCTAACCCTGGTGACCCCAGAATTCGGGAGCTCAATGTCCAAATACAGCGACAAGTTAAAGACTACAAGAAGACCAAATGGAACGAGCACCTCAATGACTGTAACCTTAAAGAAGGTGCCAGTAAGTTATGGTCCACTGTCCGTGCCCTTTCGAACCCCACAAAAGATAAGGGCAATATAGCCATAACCTTCGGCAAAAAAGAAACTAGCAATCCTCTTCAGTGTGCGAGCCAGTTCAATAAACAATTTATTGAACATCCCAAGTCAGATGGCCTCAAGCGCAAAATTAGAAGACGGATTCGCAGCCGAATTGTTGACTCCGTACCAATTTATACTCCGGACCAGGTTAAAACAGTCATTGAGAATGCAAAAAATTCAAAGGCCCTTGGACCTGATGGCATTTCAATGGCCATGCTCAAACATCTTGGTCTTCCTGCCATTGAGTACCTCACGGCAGTCTTTAACTTGTCAATGTCTACGCTCGTCATCCCCGACATCTGGAAACAAGGTCGTATAGTCCCATGCCTAAAACCAGGGAAAAGTGCCAAACTAGGAACTTCCTACAGACCGATTACGATCCTGTCACCTGTAGCAAAGACGCTGGAAGCCCTCATCCACCCCACACTCGTTTCACATGCTAAGCTAGATCCCCATCAGCACGGATTCAGACGCATGCATAGTACAACCACCGCTCTGGACGCGATCACTACACGTGTAAGAGACGGACTAAACCACAGTACACCTTGCCATAGAACTATCATGGTGGCGATTGACCTATCAAATGCGTTTGATAAGGTTAATCACTCCATGCTTCTGGCAAACCTCCTCAATATGCATGTTCCGACTCAAGAGATAAGATGGATTACCAACTATCTAGCTGGTAGGCAATCCTTCACCGAGTTTCGAGGCAGTCGTTCTAAACTTAGAAAGATCAAATTAGGTGTTCCTCAAGGTGGGGTTCTTTCTCCCACCTTGTTTAACATCTACATGGCCGGTCTCCCAACTCCTCCGGAAGGCATTGAAGTTATTTCTTATGCCGATGACTGCACTGTACTCGCCACGGGAGCGGATAGGGATGTCATGCGTGAAGATATCAATAGATATTTAGCGCGACTAGAAGCCTTTTTCCATAGCAGAGGCCTAACCATCTCAGCGTCCAAATCGTCTGCGACCTTCCTTACCACCTGGTCAGGTGATTGTAAGTGGCCGGTTGGGGTACGTATTGGCAACAAACCAGTTCCTGCTGTTGCAAATCCAAAAATTCTCGGGCTTCACTTTGAGAAAATGATGACTTCAGCTCATCACGCGGAAGCGGTATGTGAAAAGATGCGCAGCAGGAACAAAATTCTTAAAGCACTGGCTGGTAGCACCTGGGGCAAAGATAAAGAGACAATGCTAGCCACTTACAAAGCGGTGGGTCGAGCAGCGGCTGATTTTGCGGCGCCAGTTTGGTCGCAAGGTCTCTGTAACACAAGCTGGAACAAAATCCAAGTCTGCCAAAATGCTGCTCTACGCACAGCTACAGGATGCCTTCTGATGTCTGTCCAGGACCACCTACATCAGGAGACACATTTGATGCCAATGCGTGACCACAATCGACTACTTACAAAACAATATTTAGTAGGTTGTTATCGAGAGGATCATCCTAATCGTAACCTCATGGACAAAATTCCCCCCCCCCCCCCCCCCACGTAACATCAAACGTGGCCCTCGTGACATTGAGAGAGAAGTCCAGGGTTACAAAAGGGATCCTTTCGATGAAGATTCATACCGGGCTGCCATTGCAATGATTCACACTGAGGAAGTGAGTAGGTCTATTGCGAGTTTAGGTACGAACAGAGTCCTCTCAGCGATCCCACCACCTATTTCGCCTGAGGAGATTAGGCTCCCGAGAGCCACCAGAGTGACTTTAGCCCAACTTCGGTCAGGCTTCTGCTCACGCCTAAATTCGTATCTATCTCGCATAGACCCAAATATACTAAACGTATGCCCAAACTGCGCTGGCACGCCACACGATGTAGCCCATTTGTTTCAATGCCCAGCTGCACCCACTAATCTCACCCCCCTCTCACTATGGGAAAACCCCATTGCAGCTGCCACGTTTTTGTCCCTGGAAATTGCGGACGAAAACGATGACGAACTATAAAACGAGTCCATATAGATACACAGCGGTTCACACCTTTCTGTACCGCTAAAAGAAGAAGAAGAAGTAGTTTTCATCCCGAAGGTAGGCAAACGAGGGCATGAAACCGCGAAGGATTTCAGGCCTATTAGTTTATCATCCGTCGTATTAAAAACATTGGAACGTATTGTCGACCTCCATATCCGGCAAGGGCTGGACAACTCGGCGCTCTCAAGGTCGCAGCATGCATACGTCAGGGGCCGATCGACAGAAACGGCCCTCCATGAGGTAGTGCGAAATATAGAGTACAGCATTCAATATAAACAATACACGTTATGCGCTTTCCTCGACATAGAGGGAGCTTTCAACAATGTTCGTATAGAATCCATACACGATGCCCTTAGTGACTCAGGAGTTGAGCCGGAGTTCAGTAAGTGGATAGTCACTTTGCTGAGAACTAGGGTAATCCACGCGAACCTGGGAAGCAGCAATCTGACTAAATTCGTTCTCAGGGGTACACCTCAGGGGGGGGGGGGTGATCTCTCCATTATTGTGGTTAATGGTAATCAACAAAATTTTAACTAAACTTGATGAAGAGGGCATAAATGTGGTGGCGTATGTGGATGACGTAGCGATACTAGTGTCAGGTGTGTGCCTCTCCGTGATCAGTCAAATCATGGAACGAGCACTTAGACTGGTCCACAACTGGGCCACAATCTGCGGCCTTGGTGTGAACCCTAGCAAGACAAAACTGATGCTGTTCACCAAAAAAACCAAGCTACCACCTTTTACCCTTCCAAAGTTAAACGGAGAACAACTCACACTATCAGACAGCTCAAAGTATCTTGGAGTCGTTTTAGACACAAAGCTTAGCTGGAAACTAAACATAGAGGAGCGTGTTAAAAAGGCCTGCGTAGCCTTCTACGCCTGCAAAAGAATCTTACACAAAAGATGGGGCACCAAACCAAATGTGATATTATGGATCTACACAGCAATTGTACGTCCTATCTTAACATATGGGGCACTGGTCTGGTGGCCAGCCCTCAGTAAAGAGTACAATGTAACGAATTTAGGCAGGGTGTAAAGATCAGCATGTCTTAGCATTACAGGGGGAATGCGAACATGTCCGAGGGATGCTTTGAATGTAATTCTGCATCTTCTGCCGATCAACCTTTTTATCAAAGAACTAGCGGCTTGTGGTGCGGTCAGGCTTAAAGAGTCTGGTCACTGGATTGCCAAGCCATATGGCCACTCTGATATTATTAACCAACTGCCACAACATACAATCGACGCTACTACGGACTATTCTATAACTACACTATGTTTCGGGAAGAACTTCCATGTAAGATTTCCCACCAGAAGCCAGTGGACAGCGAGTGTGCTAACAGGAGAATACGATTTCTGCTTTTTTACAGATGGATCAAAAATGAATTGTGGTGTGGGTGCAGGAGTTTTCTGCGGCATACTCAATATCTCAGAATCCTACCGTCTGCCTAATCACGCCAGCATTTTCCAGGCTGAATTGTTTGCAATTATGAAAGCTTGTCACGAACTTGGAAATATACAACATAACAAAAACATAGCCATCTGTTCCGATAGTCAGGCAGCTATCATGGCACTGAAATCCGTAAGATCATCCTCCAAGCTCGTTAAGACCTGTAGAGAAACGTTGAACAATCTTGGAGAAAGACACACAGTCACCCTACTTTGGGTGCCGGGACACAGTAACATACAAGGAAATGAAGCTGCAGATGAATTGGCCAGAATAGGGGCAACTCTAAAAAGCTCTCATGCGGAGCACGTGAACATTCCGTTGGCAGCAGTCAAAAGTAAAATCTCCTCTTATTATCTCGCAGTTGCTAATCTTAATTGGCGGAGCCTTAAAACTTGTGTAATATCAAGGAAACTATGGCCATCGTATGACCGGAAAAAAACATCCGAGATCTTGACCAGACCGCGAAAAGATATTGCTAGAGTCACAGCGGTAATTACTGGACATTGGCCAATAGGAGACCATGCAGCAAGGCTGCGTATACCCCACAACTCGCACTGTCGCAGCTGCGATAATACAAATGAAAGAGAAACTCTTTTTCATTTCCTATGTGAATGCCCAGGTCTCGCCAGATCTCGTTACCGTGCGCTGGGTTGTCCGTTTTTTGGCAGCCTAGAGGAGGCGTCGGAGGCAAAAATCGGCGAGCTGCTTCACTTCCTTAACCTCTCTAAATGGCTCTAAAGCCCTGTTTACATGAGTCGGGTGCATGGTGGAGTGGATTTGAATTTTTCCAATGCCAAACGAAAAATTGTATGAATTTGAAGTTTGACAGTGGAAAACAGTCCCGATCTACTCTACCGTTTACTAGACTCATGTAAAGGACGCTTTGGTGCATCTACGCCCAAATTTATACTTCCTGTAACCCTCATCCTATAAGCAGTTAACGGATGTCTGTGGTCTCAAAACGGCGCTTATCGTGCTAATTGGGCTCTGGGCAAGTCTCGCCTATGGCCACCACTTTTACCAACCAACCAACCAACCAGGCATAGCCGACAAATAAAATATCATGAACCACAACTCCAGCTGTTTATAGTCAGCCAAATTCACGGAAATACACCTATGCCTACTTCATCATCAATGTGGCACGATAGCCCGACGTCGGGCTTTGGCCGCCTGAATCGAGCTCTACGTCGTCCACGCAACCTCGCTCCGTCAATTCGTTGTGCATTCATCACTTTTTTTGGCATGCGATTATCGTCGGGATAATCATTTTGTACACGCGGAGCTTCGTGTTCCTTTGCTTAAGTTTCGAATTAATTATAGGGAGCACCGGGAAATAGGTCGTACCCAGCTAGACAATTGTCTCCGATACCCAACGGAATCGATAAGCCCTCGATTATATAGCGATAGCTGCTATCGAAATGTCTCTAATATCCTACAGAATCGATAAGTCATCGATACCACAGCGATTTAAGTCACTAAATTGCCTACTATACTAATGTAATCGACAAGCCTTCGATCCAAATTCGTTTATTTACATCCAATTGTCTCCGATACACAACAGAATCGAAATGTCTTTGATCCCAAATCGAAGACCTTCATTCAGTTGTCTTCGATACCATTGGCATCAAAAAGTAATCGATCCGAAAACGATGACACTTTATTCATTTGTCTCAGATACCATGTAATCGAAATGTCCTTGATCACATGTCGATGACTATGAAATGTCTCTGAATTAGATTGAAATTGTCAAAAAATTAGACGACTATCTTATTCTTATAATTAGTTTTCGTAGATAGCTCAGGTGTACTACGAAACAATAGGTGCCCGGTTTAATTCCCAGTACATAGAAGCAAAGTGTAAAAAGGTAAAGTTAAAATAAGGTAAAAAAAAGTTAAGTATAAAGCAGATAAAAAAAATTAGAAAAAAGGAAAAATTAAAAAGAAATAATTTTTAACACAGTCATCGTTTTTCATAAATTCTTTATAGTCCGCAGTGGTCGATTCTACATCAACGATAGTCTTCGGAGTAAGACCGATTCCAGTTCTCACTTTCGGCATCGAAAAAACGGCCAAGCACATACAAATGTCTCCATAGTTTGATCGATAAAGTCATCGATTCCTTGGTAGACGGTCTTCGATTCTTTATCGATGAATTGTCGATTCTGTTTTAACTGGGTATTAGCTAGTTGTATCCGTCGCTTAATTTGGTCGGTTTCGTTGGCGACCTTTGACAAGTTACAACCCAGATAGTTGAAGTTGACTACATACTCGATATTCAGGTCCCCCACTGTGATGCTTCAATTTGCTGGCGTCCTATTTTCGATTGCAACATGGCCTCTGTTTTGCTTTCGTTGATATGTAGTCCAACTTCCTTTGCGGCGTGATTGAGGTTATGCATCACCCAATCTTCGAGACATGATGTTGATGTCGTCGGCGCACGCTACTAATTCAGTCGACTTGATGAGTAGCGCTCCGTCGCTGTCCATATTCATGGCTCGAATTACATACTCCAAAGAAAGGTTGAAGCCCATCGCCCTGCTTGAGTCCAGTACTAGTTTAAAATAGGTCAGTGAGTCGGTTCTGCACTCTGACCTGCGAGACGGTATTAGTATCGAAATAAATCCTGGTCCATGGATATGCTGTGTCTGTGGTAAGAGGATCTACTCTAATGTACAATCCTCCGTGCAGTGCACATGCTGTATGGAATGGTGCCTCTTCAAAAATTGTTCTGGGCTCAACAATACAGATATACGATCAACAACAACGATCAGCACCTTCATTGCACCAAATTGCAGAATCTGTGGCCAGCAGTCTTCATCGACCTCACAACAACTCACAAATCAGGGCCAACAATCATCACCTGTCACCCCCACAGTCTCTGCCACGATACCACGATACACTCTTACACCACCACAGCAAGTTTCAAACTACTCCACCACAAAGATCGTTCAACTAAATTGTAATGGTCTACAACATAAAATTGTTGAGATCACTGACTTCATGGGCAGACATCACATCCTAGTCGCTGCAATTCAAGAAACCAAACTTAATGCCGATTCATCGCTAAATTCCTACGGAGGCTTCAACATCATCCGACGCTTTCGACCCACTGGCTCAGGAGGAGGATTGGCTTTCTTGATACATAACTCGTTGCCATATTCATTAATCGATATCACTGCCGCCGATACCACAACATAATTACAAGCGATATCCATCAGGTCGGGAAATGTTGATATAGACATTCTCAATATCTATATACCACCAGCATCAAGTTGTTGCACTGGTTTCCAGGTTTCGAATTTCAGCAAAGCCGATTGGATTGGCTTCCAAACCTACACAAATGAAGCGTTTTCTGCCCTTCCAACCCCCACTGACGTACGTACTGCTGAAAAAAAAACCTGAGACGGATTATCCTGAATGCAGCCAAAAGATACATTCCAGCGGGCCGCATTCCCATCATGAGACCACATTTCCCATCTTCTGCAGCAGAATTGAACTACGAACAGCAGACCCAAATGATCCTCGCATCGGCGATCTCAACAACGCTATAACTCAGCAAGTCAACGACCGCAGGAAACAGTTAAAAACCTGCCACGTAAAATCCGGCGTAAGCAACCTTTGGAGAACGGTACGTGCTCTATCAAATCCCACAAAACCCAAAGGTAAGGTAGCCATAAAATTCGGTCATAACACATACAACAACGACGACAAATGCGCTCACAAGTTTAACCAACAATTCGTCGAACATCCCGGAAAAGATAAGCTCAAGCGCATAATTACTAGAGCTATCCGCAACAGCACCACTGACCAACACCTCCAGGTTACCTCAAACGAAGTCAAGCTTGCAATAAAAAATGCGAAAAACTCCAAAGCGTACGCACCAGACGGTATTGCCATGATTATGCTCAAACACATTGAGTATATCACTGCTACGATGAACCTGTCGCTGAAAACCTTCATCATACCTGAGCTATGGAAATAATGCCGTATCACCCCCATACCGAAGCCAGGCAAAGATCATACTCTAGCAGAATCATACCGTCCAATAACGCTACTGTCCCCCGTGGCCAAAATACTCGAGGCACTTGTGTTGCCTAAACTCCTAGAGCACGTACAGCTTGCCAATCATCAACACGGTTTCCGGAGAATGTATAGCACTACAACCGCTATAGACAAGATTACCTCCAACATATTCAATGGACTCAATCAGCCGAAACCTTGCAAGCGCACTATCCTCGTAGCTCTCGGATCGCAAATTACCTTGCCGGTCGTCAATCCTGCACCGAGTTTAGGAATGGGAAGTCCAAACTCAGGAAAATTAAACAAGGCGTTCCACAGGGCGGAGTCTTATCTCCCACCCTTTTCAACCTTTACATGTCAGGACTGCCCACACCACCCACGGGACTCGAAATCATCTCTTATGCTGAAGACTGTACCATCATGGCGACTGGCAACGACATTCCCGAAATGTGCGACCACATCGACGAATACCTGCTGACACTCAACGACTTCTTTGTGAGTAAAAGCTTGAAGCTCACGGCGCCAAAGTCCTCCGCCACCTTATTCACCAGCTTCAACCAGGAGTAAAATATGCAACTCCCTATATTTATCGACACGAACGTTATCCCTACGATTCGGACTCCCAAGATCCTAGGTGTCACGATAGACAACTCCGGCAAATTTAACACACACGCTGATAACATCTGCTCTAAACTCAGGAGCAGAAACAAAATTCTTAAGCTCTTGCCGGTAGTACTTGGGGCACCGACAAAGAAACACTTCTGGCTACCTATAAAGCTATCAGTCGCCCCCTAGTCAACTATGCAGCACCGACGTTGTCAAATGGTCTCTGCAACACAAATTGGGGCCACATACAAATCTGCCAAAACACGGCACTTCGCACCATCACCGGATCTGTTAAGATGTCCTCAGTGGATCATCTGCACCAGGAGACAAAGATGATGACATTGAGAAGCCACAATGAACTTCTTACTAATCAGTATTTAGTCGGATGTTATCGAACAAATCACCCGAACAATGAACTCATGGCCAAAACACCACCGCCACGACGAATAAGACGCTCGATCAGGGACAAAGAGCGCGAAGTCCAGCTATACAAAAAGGTTCCCTTCGATAACTCCGACTACAATGCGGCGATTGCAAACCTACACACACAAGATGTTCTTAAAGCTACTCAAAGCCTCACAAATAATCGTGTACTTGGCACCAAACCTCCAGCCATATCTCCTGATGAAGAGCAACTCCCGAGAGCTACCCGCACCACCTTAGCTCAGCTCCGATCCGGTTGGTGCCCACGACTAAATTCTTATTTATCGCGTATAAATAATGAAGTTGCAAACACCTGCCCAGCCTGCGGAACCAGTCCACACGATGTAGACCACATTTTTGATTGTCCAGCTGCTCCACGCAGCAAAATGTTGTACAGTACATTTCGATCGATACTGTCGTATGCCTGCTTGAAGTCGACAAAGATTTGGTATACGTCGATGTTATATTCCCAGCACTTCTGGAGTCATAGCTTCACTGTAAAAAGCTGATCGGTCGTCGAACGACCAGGTCGAAAGCCGCCTTGGTACTCGCCAATGATTTCTTCTGCGTACGGAAAGAGAGAATGTAGTTATTACATTTCAACTTATCCCCTTTTTTGTGGATTGGGCAGATAATACTTTTCCGCCAATCTTCCGGGAGCAATGTGTGTATAGCCTTAACAAGGCTCTCCCCACCATTGCTTCAGCAGTTCAGCTGGAATCTCGTCAGAGCCCGGGACCTTATTACGATTTAACGATTGCATGGCGAGATCAACTTCTTCTACTGTTGGGGGTAAGACGGGAGTGCCTTAATCACATCTGTTCCAGACCTACTTGTGTGGGGGTGTTCGATTGAACATTAAGGAGCTCTTCAAAATGTGAGGCCCAGCATTCATCAACGCTATTGATGTCGCTTATAGTTGAAATAGATTGGCTGCGTCAGCATCAGCATCGGCAGAGGCATCGGCATCAGCAGAAAAATTTCAATTTAGAACACACGCATTTGCCTTTGATGACCCACATTGACAGCAGCGGCAGAAGCATCGGCAGAAGCATTTTTCTGCTTCTGCCGCTGCTGTCATTGTGGGTCATCAAAGGCAAATGCGTGTGTTCTAAATTGAAATTTTTCTGCTGATGCCGATGCCTCTGCCGATGCTGATGCTGACGCAGCCAATCTATTTCAAACATGATATGATATATATATGATATAGCCATCCTTATCCTTACAGAGACTTGTCCTGGGTTGGGGTCCACTTTTAATTGTATTAATTAGCTTGTATGCTTGTCCACTGTTTCTACTAGCTAGTCTTTGGTTAATTTGCATCAACTGCTCGTCAAGGTGCATATGTTTCTTACGTCTAATTAACCTATTCGAAATTCGTCGAAGCTCGTCATATTTTAATTTTTGGGTCTAGTTGCGCGTTGGGTCCATTGCCTCATTTGTCGCATCTACCGAATTTTGGCATTCCTCGTCAAACCAATCATTTCGGGCTCTCCGGGGTTTATAACTCACAACCTCCTCTGCGACCCCTTTGATGGTGTCTTTGAGTCTATCCCAGATCTCAAAGGCGCCTTCGTTGCTGATGTTATTTAGCAAGGGCGTCAGTTTCTGCTCAAGGGCGTATAAGCAACCACCGTGGCATCATTCGTCAATTTGTCGACCGGAAAATTTTTTTTCCGGATTGAATCTCGAATAATGCACCGAAGAAATTCTGTACCTATAAGTCACCTTCACCATATAGTGGTCAGAGTCGATATTTGCTCCACGATAGGATCGAACATCCATTACACTCGATGCCCATCTTTTGCAGACGAGGACGTGGTCAATTTGGTTGACGGTATGTTCATCTGCAGATCTCTAGGTCTGCTTGTGAATGTGAATGCGCCGATGTGAGAAGCACGTAGAGTTAATTACCATATTTCAGCCGATCGCGAAGTCTATTAGTCGTCCTCGTCCGTTACAAATAATCTCCTCTCGAGCTAAATTACAACAACAGAAACCGATATACTGCACAACTTCAGACGAGACACCAGCATTTTATCAGAAAAACGCAAAAATAAACTTTCATTAAAATGTATTTTGAATACTGGACTTTCAAAAAATGCATATACTAATAACAACCAGACATTTGGAAATTTAATCGTCCTCTAGCATAGCAAATGTATTGGCACCTTTACGTGCAGTTGTAGTTGTATCACCTTCCGAATCTTCATCGTCGGAAGACTCGCTTTGGTCCTCTAAATTTGCAATATAAAAAATTAGAAAACAATTCGAAAAAATAAGAGCAGCAATCCTACCTTCATTCTCAGAATGAGAAGAACCTTCCTGTATAGATTCCTCTTCAGTTTCCAGATCTCTTTTCTGTATTTTATTGACTTCTTCAATGTCTGGATGACTGCGCCATTTATCTGAGTGAAATTAATATTGGAAAATAAGAATCTGTCAATTTATGAAAAACCTCCTACCTTCATCCCCGATAAATCCCGGAGGGAAAAAGTCGAGCACAATACGTCCTTGCAAAACCAGCTGCAAAATATTATTCGCAGCACGATATGTATCGGGACGGGCAGCTTTTGCCGTCAAAAATCCTTTTTTCAACGCCCAACCCTCGCACAGTGCCACTGGCGACCATTCCGGATAGTCTTCTGGCAATTGGATTACCAAAATCTCAGGTAAATTTATACGTTCGCCAACGAATCGAATCGATGCATACGGTTCGCGCAATTGTGCAATTGGAAAGCTGCCGAGAATAACTTGCAATGGTTTTGGCGTTGATGACGGGAAAACCAAACCGGGACAATCACACAATCTCACATTATCGGTTAGGAAAATTGTTTGGAAATATTTCGTATGACCTGGTGTGCGGCTAACGCTTACAACTTTACGTCCTTTTAGCGTATTTATGACGGATGATTTGCCGACGTTTGGAAAACCGACACAACCAATTGTCAAAATGCCATTCTTGTATTTGACATGATCTTCCAACTCGTAAGCTTCCGATTTGGTTATAGTTTGAGGAATGCAGCTGTTGTCGTCCATTTCGAGATCGTTTTGTGCAATGTCTTCGCGAATTTTCTCCTCCCATTTCCCAAGGTCCAGGTCGGAGCCAACGATGTTTTTAACACATTTAAATAAGTCTAGGACACTTTCACCATTGCTTCTCTGATTGAATCGTTTTTTGGTAACTTTCATGTCTGCAAAGAGAAATTTTGTAAAAATATTCAGCAAAAATCGAAATCAAACATTTTCAGAAGCACAGTAGGGGGATCCATGCTTATTGTGGAAAATTATCAATGTGGACAACATAGTAAATTTCTTAGTATAATATAGTTAGTTTCCGAATCCTACTTACTGGTTGCCTTTGCCGCTCGATATGATGCAAACAAGGATAGTGATATTCCTGGATATTTTTCCAGAAAATATTGTTTCCATGCTACAACTACTTCAGGTCGTACTAAGTCGATTTTGTTTAAAATTAATATTACGTCCTTGTTCAGAACCGTCTTGATGTATGTGAACAATGACGGCGGAAACATCAATGTCTGTACAAGCGATATTCTATGTAAGTGAATTGTAATTACAAAACTGAATTTTAACTACTCACTGGATATCTAATATCGACAATGATTAAAACGATATCCGATATTTCAAGTACCCGCCACAATTGCCGCCAAGTCTCCAAATTTAATTCGAAAAGGCTAATCACTTTGTCTTCGCTGTTGTGTTGTTCTTCGAGATTTTTTGTGTATTCCTGCAAATGAAAAATCACATTACATCAAATCCATTTAAAATACGAATATTCAATCTTATCTTACCGTAAAATATCGATTCTCATTTCTATCCAACTCCATCTTTGACATATTGTAGTTCCATGGCGGTCGAATGGGAAAATCGTAATTCTCAAAATACGAATCGCCAATCTCGCGATCCTTGGACTCAACATAGACGAGACGTTCGTAAGCCTTTTGTTTCATTAAGACGAGATCCTTGTTCGATTCTTTGAAGAATTGCAGTGCATAACGATTTTGACGAGTATTCTTTCCTTTGGGTGCATTGATTTTTTGAACTTGCAGTCCACTTGCCGTTGCTCCATCTTGACTCTCGTCCGTGTCCGAATCACTTTTAGTTAAGTAATTTTGGGTACCTGTCAATACAATTTGGTTGTATTGTTTTTTACTTATTTTTGCATTTGATTTCTTTAAAAAATGAAATTCACTCTTATAGAATTCACCAACATTAAAAAATGGTTTCTTCTTCTAATAGTAACTTTTTGAAAGTCAGTGAGCCGAGTTGATGAAGCGAGTGCCACATGGGTAGCGAGTAGGGTTGCCAATCCTACGGGTTTCCACTCGGAACTTGTGAATTTCTGTAGAATAATCATTGGGTCCAGGCTCCAGTTTGAGGTTCAGACTTTTTCTTCAAATTTTCGCCTTTCACACGAATATTTTAGAAAATTTCCTTAATCTGGGCTTCCGAAACTGGAGGAGAAGGTCACGTAACCGCGACAGTTGGAGGTCAACGATTCAGATGGCCAAAGCCGGAGGTCGGGCTATCGTGATGATGAGGTTTGAACATTCTGTGGCTCAGTGGTAGAGATATACATACTCTATTTCCTGTGACCACTGTGACCATGGATATTTGTGGTTTTGTTTTTGCTTCATTGTATAGAAGCTCCACCAAAGGTTTTACTCAAAAATATTTTAGTGTTCAACGACATAAACACAGATACTATCTATTCGGAACTAAGGGCGGAATTCATAGTCCCCACTTAAGTAATAAGGATTCCCTTAAGGAATAAGGGGTTTCTCTATATAAGTGAGCCCTTAAGGGAGCTTCGTATTCATAGACATAATTTATTAGGGCGTTGCCTCATTAAATAAACGATTCACTTATGTGCCATATCTATTGAAAGTGACAAATAAAATATAAAAAATATCAAGTAGTTAAAAATTCAAAATTTTTAAAATATTTCAAATTGTTTGAATAAGGATATGTCAACAAATATATGAGTTCATATAAGGTTTCGAGATATGAACCTTAACGAATAAACAACAACGCATTGATCTCGGCAATGACACGATACAAGATAGACCTGTCTCAGACATTGAGGTAACGCAAAGGACGGAGCAGCATAAGAAGTCCCTCGCATGGGCACTTGGTGTTATCGCTGGTCTTCCCAAGGACAAGTTTGTAAAGCGGCAGCGGTCTTCGGAAGATCAGGCGAGGGGTCTAAAGCGGCTTAAAGTTTCCACGGCAGACGAACCAGCTCTCTCATACGCTGAAGCGGCAAAGAGCTGGATCAAGTTTGCTATCGTCGAGCGAAATGACGCGAACGGTGTCATTTCGGTAGAGAAATGATGTATGGTCCTCCGGTTTGTAAGGTGGGAGGCTGGTTACAGGGTCACGTGAAGTTAATGAGGTTTGCGGATCAGAGATCGGTCTCCATATTCAAGCATGCTATAGGCAAGGCAGGAGAACCTTGGCCTGGCGCCAAACTGGAGGTCGTGGATAAAGCCGGCATTCCCACACGTTCAAGGGCCCGCGTATGGTTGCCCCCGTTGGTGTCCGACAAGGATTAAATCCTACACATCATTCGGTTGTGCAATCCTAATATTCCAGGGCTCTCATTCAATCGGGCGGAGTAGTGAGCTTTGGTTTCATTAAACTAAAGGGCGATATTAAAAAAGTCTACAGGGCAGTATCAACCCCCGTTTAACAGCTGATAGATGTCGCCCCCTGACGTCACTGATTGTTCTCCTGTGGCAGATTCCATGTATGCCAATGAGGTTGTGGAAGATGAAATTTGGGTACTTCGTGTGTTTGTAGATATGTTTCTAGAGGTACCCAACAAGGAGAAGTTCTCTCACGTCTACTTTGGAATATAGCGATAAATCAATTGGTTTTGAACTAGGAAGGAATCTGATGCAATTCCGGCAAATTCCTATGTTTATCTTCAGCGTCTCAGGTTACTTAACATGATACGTGACAGAAAACTTTTAAATCAACCACCAAAGCAGCATCTTCGAGGTATCCCCATAATGACCTTTCTTTAGCGGTTAAACCCTATTATGTTTTAGCGAGGTGCCGACAAATCACCCTAATAAAAAAGCTTCAAGTCATGAAACCTGAGACAAAGACCTCGTATTGGACGGATAGGAAAAACGACGACCCCGCAAACGAACAACTGACTACTCTTCGAATCCTGGAATGTACGCTACCTGAAGAAACTGCGGCCCAAATGGCCCTCCTCAGGTAGAAAAATACAAGCTGAACATAGTTGCAATCCAGGAAACAAAATGAAAACGACATCAACATCATGTCTCGAAGATTTGGTGATGCAGAAAGCCTTCTGCATAATCTAAATAAAGCTCAGCGTGTATAAAACGAGGAAATCCCCGAAGATTGGCGCAAAAGCATAATCTGCCCAATCCACAAAAAGGGTGACAAGCTGAAGTGTGAGAATTACAGGGGCATATCATTAGTTTGTACCTCTTAGATGACTGTCAATCAGTCCAACACTACAAAACCTCCAATGGACTCCCATCCAAACTATCCCTCTTACTCTCCCCAATCAATTTTAATACCAACCGCTTAAAAATAATGGAATTTATTAAATTTACAAATATCATCATATAATTTAAAACCCATCAAAATAACAATACAAATAAAATTTAACCTTTTTCCATACTATTCACCTCTGACCTATAATAATATAATTTCTTGAACTCTGTTACATAAAAGAATACATAAATTTTAAGTCCGAGCCAAAGGCCCCAGCTGCCAGTGCTTCCATTGTATATTATTTACTTTGTAATTACATTATATTGTAAATAAACATAATAATAATAATAATAATATTATCTAAAATTCTTGAAAAGAGAATTAATCCGTACGCAGAACGAATCATTGGCGAGTATCAAGGCGGCTTCAGACCTGGTCGATCAAAGACCGATCAGCTTTTCACAGTGAAGCTACTACTCCAAAAGTGCTGGGAATATAACATCGACGTATACCAAATCTTTGTTGACTTCAAGCAGGCATACGACAGTATCGATCGAAGTGTACTGTTCAACATTATGCTGAATTTTGGTATACCGGCAAAGTTAGTGCGACTCACAAGGATGACGATGACTAATACCGTCTCGCAGGTCAGAGTGCAGAATCGACTCACTGACCTATTTGAAACTCGTACTGGACTCAAGCAGGGCGACGGGCAGGCGCCGACGCTCTTCAACCTTGCTTTGGAGTATGTAATTCGAGCCATGAATATGGACAGCAGCGGAACGCTACTCATCAAGTCGACTCAATTAGTAGCGTACGCCGACGATATCAACATCATGTCTCGAAGGTTGGGTGATGCAGAAAGCCTTCTGCATAACCTCAATAACGCCGCAAAGGAAGTTGGACTACACATCAACGAAAGCAAAACAAAGGCCATGATGCAATCGAAAACAAGGACGCCAGCAAATTCAAGCATCACAGTGGGGGACCTTAATATCGAGTATGTAGACAACTTCAACTATCTGGGTTGTAACTTATCAAAGGACGCCAACGAAACCGACGAAATTAAGCGACGGATACAACTAGCCAATGAGACATATTTCTCGGTCCTCCCTATAATTAATTCGAAACTTGCGCACAGGAACACGAAGCTCCGTGTGTACAAAACGATCATCCGACCCGTGCTATGTTATGGCTGCGAAACATGGACCCTCACCCAAGCCTCCGAAATTTTGCTAGACCGATTCGAACGAAAGGTCCTTCGGCGAATTTTCGGGGCCGTTCGCGAGCGAGACCAATGGCGTATCCGGTACAACCATGAGTTGTATCAATTGTACGATGAGCTGGAAGTATCGAAAATCGTGAAGCTTCAACGTTTGCAATGGGCGGGGCATGTACAACGGATGGACGATAATCGCATGCCAAAGAAAGTGATGAACGCACAACGAATTGACGGAGCGAGGTTGCGTGGACGACCGAGAGCTCGCTGGGAGAACTCCGTAGGTGAAGACGCCCACCAGCTGCTGGGCTTCCGAAACTGGAGGACGAGGTCACGTAACCGCGACAATTGGAGGTCAACGATTCAGGCGGCCAAGGCCCGACCTCGGGCTATCGTGCCACATTGATGATGATGATTTGTTTAATGAAATAGTGCTTTTGGAAAGTTGGTTTTAAGGGACGGTAGACATTGCCTCTATGATTGAATAAGATTAAGTGCAGTCACACCTTGTTTGGTTAATAAATAAATAAATAAATAATTACTTCTTCTTCTTCTAGCGGTGCAGAAAGGTGTGAAACCGCTGTGCATCTATGTGGGTACGAGTTATGGTTCGCCAATGTCTGTGTCCGTGAGGTCTAGGGACAAAAACATAGCTGCTGCGATAGAGTTTTCCCACAGTGATATAGGGGTAAGATCAGTGGGCGCAGCGGGGCATTGAAACAAATGACCCACATCATGAGGAGCACAATCGCAATTTGGACAGATGTTTTGGATGTCCGAGTTTATGCGAGAAAGGTACGAATTAAGGCGTGAACAAAAGCCCGACCGAAGTTAAGCTAGTGTTACTCTGGTAGCTCTCGGGAGCCTAATCTCCTCAGGCGAAATTGGTGGTGGGCGCTCTGAGAGGACTCTATTCGCACCTAAGCTCACAATGGACCGATTCACTTCTTCAGTGTGGACCGCTGCGATGGCAGCTCGGTATGTAACTTCATCATAAGGATCCCGTTTGTATCCCTGAACCTCTCTCTCAAGATCTCATAAACCACGCCTGACATGTCGTGGTGGAGGAATTCGGTCCATGAGATAATTATTGGGATGATCCTCACGATAGCATCCAACAATATATTGTTTTGAGAGTAGGAGATTGTGGTCACGTATCGGCATCAATTTTGTCTCCTGATGTAAGTGATCCTGGGCAGACATCAGAAGGCAACCTGTCGCTGTGCGTAGACCGGCATTTTGGCAGACCTGAATTTTGGACCAGTTTGTGTCACATAAACTATATGTCCAAACTGGGGCTGCATAATCAGCGGCCGCTCGACCCACCGCTTTATAAGTAGCTAGCATGGTTTCTTTATCTTTGCCCCAGGTGCTAACAGCTAGAGCTTTTAGCATTTTCTCACAAACGGAATCTTCGTGATTCGCAGACGTCATCATGTTCTCTAGGTGAAGCCCGAGAATTTTGGGGTTTGCTACAGTAGGAACAGAATTGTTGCCAATACGTATATTAATCTCCCATCTTTTATCCTTCCACCAAGAGGTTAGAAAAGTCGCAGAAGATTTGGACGCAGAGATGGTGAGGTTTAGGCTTTGGAAAAATGCCTGTAATCGTCCTATATAGCGATTAATTTGGAGGCGCATTTCATCCTTATCGCTCCCTGTTGCGAATACGGTGCAATCGTCAGTATAGGAAATCACCTCGATTCCTTCAGGTGGTGTGGGAAGGCCGGACATGTACATGTTAAACAGAGTGGGGGAGAGTACCCCTCCCTGTGGATCGTCTAATTTGATTTTCCTAAGCTTAGAACATTTGCCTCGAAACTCGGTGAAGAAGTGCCGACCAGCTAGATGATTGGCAATCTAACGAATCTCTTGTGCAGGAAGATGCATATTCAACAGGTTTGCTAAAAGCATTGAATGATTGACCTTATCAAAAGCATTTGATAGGTCAATTGTCACCAGAATGGTTCTGTGACAAGGACGACGTTGATTTAGCCCATCGCGAATGCGTGAAGTGACCGCATCGAGGGCAGTGGTGGTACTATGCATTTTCCTGAAGCCATGCTGGGGAGATTCTAGCTTCGCATATGCAACAAGGGTGGGGTGAATAAGGGCCTCCAGCGTCTTTGCGATAGGAGACAGTATCGTAATGGGGCGGTAGGATTCCTCGAGATTTGCGGTCTTCCCTGGCTTGAGACAGGGAACAATCCGACCTGTTTTCCAGATTTCAGGGATGGCAAGCGTGGACATCGACAAGTTAAAGGTCGAGATGTTTCAACATGGTCATCGAAATGCCATCTGGTCCGAGGGCCTTAGAGTTTTTAGCATTCTCGATGACTTTTTTAACCTGGTCCGCGGAATCCGTCTTCTAATTTTCCGCTTAAGGCCGTCAGACTTGGGATGTTCAATAAATTGTTTAGGCTCGCGCACTGAAGAGGATCGCAGGTTTTTATGTTGACAAATTCCTACGGCAACTGCCTCTACGGGGCGGACCACACCCGTTTTTTTTTTGCAAAACGGCCAAAAGCTGCCAATATGCCATCCTGGCAATGGCCCCGGCAGGAGCCCTGAAGGTCCGATGCAGGAAGGTTGTGTTTGTCTGTGTATAAATAATTACTTCGCAGATAAAGACTAAATAAACTGATAAATTTGGAGCACACCGCTTCGATTTACCGTTATCCTACTACGCAGCTCCATATACTAGTTACATTAATGTACATATTTCTTTCAGTGACATGGTGCGGTGTGCGATGATTCACGGGAACTGAATCCTTGCTCATGATTTTTTATTATTAATGTTTTATGAATATATTCTTGTAGTGCCATGTTCAAAGGCGTCTGCCTGAGAGCTCTACAAAGAAGGATATCAATGGAAGTTCAACTTGATGAACCCAAGGTAGAGAAATGATGTATGGTCGAGGACATCCTTATACCATAAATTTCCAGGGTACTATGGAGGCTTTTCCAGAACCTCCTCCGGTTTGTAAGGTGGAAGGCTGGTTACAGGGTCACGTGAAGCTAATGAGGTTCGCGGATCAGAGATCGGTCTCCATGTTCAAGCATGCTATAGGCAAGGCAGGAGAACCTTGGCCTGGCGTCAAGCTGGAGGCCGTGGATAAAGCCGGCATTCCCACACGTTCCGAGGGCCCGCGTATGGTTGCCCCCGTTGGTGTCCGACAAGGACCAAATTCTACACATCATTCGGTTGTGCAATCCTAATATTCCAGGGCTCTCATTCAATCGGGCGGAGTAGTAGTGAGCTTTGGTTTCATTAAACTAAAGCTCAAGTTCTACAAGGACGATATCAAATGCAGCGGTATTGGAAAACAACCGGCCCATGGTTGAAAAAACGGGTAAGAAGCCGGTGCACCAGTGTTGAGAAAAAAACGGTGCACCGGTGCTGGGAAAAAACGGGCCGACTCATGGTTGAAAAAAAAGAAAATGACTATCGCCAGTCAACTGTCGCCTTACAGAATGTCGGTTCAGCTTGCGTACAAGTCCGCAACTCAGTGGGACATTTTCATGTTTTCAACAAATGCTAATGTACAGTACTGATGCAACCGCGAAATCATTTATACATTATTTCGTGACGATTTGCTTTTCGAATTTGACTCTTTTTGGGTCGTTCAACAAAAGTTTAACGAAAGTTGAAAATGAGTTGAACCTAAGTTGAAAGTTCCACTTTTTGGGTAATTCAACAAAAGTTGAACGAAAGTTGAACGTGAGTTGAACCTAAGTTGAAAGTAACACTTTTTGGGTCGTTCAACAAAAGTTGAACGAAAGTTGAACGTGAGTTGAACCTAAGTTGAAAGTAACACTTTTTGGATCGTTCAACAAAAGTTGAACGAAAGTTGAACGTGAGTTGAACCTAAGTTGAAAGTTACACTTTTTGGGTGGTTCGACAAAAGTTGAACGCAAGTTGAACGTGAGTTGAACCTAAGTTGAAAGTAACACTTTTTGGGTCGTTCAACAAAAGTTGAACGAAAGTTGAACGTGAGTTGAACCTAAGTTGAAAGTTACACTTTTTGGGTCGTTCAACAAAAGTTGAACGAAAGTTGAACGTGGGTTGAACCAAAGTTGAAAGTATTTAACACTTTTTGGGTCGTCCAACAAAAGTTGAACGAAAGTTGAACGTGGGTTGAACCTAAGTTGAAAGTAACACTTTTTGGGTAATTCAACAAAAGTTGAACGAAAGTTGAACGTGAGTTGAACCTAAGTTAAAGTAACACTTTTTGGGTCGTTCAACAAAAGTTGAACGTGAGTTGAACCTAAGTTGAAAGTTACACTTTTTGGGTCGTTCAACAAAAGTTGAACGAAAGTTGAACGTGAGTTGAACCAAAGTTGAAAGTAACACTTTTTGGATGGTTCAACAAAAGTTGAACGAAAATTGAACGTGAGTTGAACCTAAGTTGAAAGTTACACTTTTTGGGTGGTTCGACTTTTTTAACCTGGTCCGCGGAATCCGTCTTCTAATTTTCCGCTTAAGGCCGTCAGACTTGGGATGTTCAATAAATTGTTTAGGCTCGCGCACTGAAGAGGATCGCAGGTTTTTATGTTGACAAATTCCTACGGCAACTGCCTCTACGGGGCGGACCACACCCGTTTTTTTTTGCAAAACGGCCAAAAGCTGCCAATATGCCATCCTGGCAATGGCCCCGGCAGGAGCCCTGAAGGTCCGATGCAGGAAGGTTGTGTTTGTCTGTGTATAAATAACAAAAGTAACACTTTTTGGGTCGTTCAACAAAAGTTGAACGAAAGTTGAACGTCAGTTGAACCTAAGTTGAAAGTTACACTTTTTGGGTCGTTCAACAAAAGTTGAACGAAAGTTGAACGTGGGTTGAACCAAAGTTGAAAGTATTTAACACTTTTTGGGTCGTCCAACAAAAGTTGAACGAAAGTTGAACGTGGGTTGAACCTAAGTTGAAAGTAACACTTTTTGGGTAATTCAACAAAAGTTGAACGAAAGTTGAACGTGAGTTGAACCTAAGTTGAAAGTAACACTTTTTGGGTCGTTCAACAAAAGTTGAACGTGAGTTGAACCTAAGTTGAAAGTTACACTTTTTGGGTCGTTCAACAAAAGTTGAACGAAAGTTGAACGTGAGTTGAACCAAAGTTGAAAGTAACACTTTTTGGATGGTTCAACAAAAGTTGAACGAAAATTGAACGTGAGTTGAACCTAAGTTGAAAGTTACACTTTTTGGGTGGTTCGACAAAAGTTGAACGAAAGTTGAACGTGAGTTGAACCTAAGTTGAAAGCAACACTTTTTGGGTCGTTCAACAAAAGTTGAACGAAAGTTGAACGTGGGTTGAACCTAAGTTGAAAGTTCCACTTTTTGGGTAATTCAACAAAAGTTGAACGAAAGTTGAACGTGAGTTGAACCTAAGTTGAAAGTAACACTTTTTGGGTCGTTCAACAAAAGTTGAACGAAAGTTGAACGTGAGTTGAACCTAAGTTGAAAGTTACACTTTTTGAACCTAAGTTGAAAGTTGAATTTGAGTTGAATTCGAGTTGAATTCAAGTTGAACCCAAGTTGAACCCAAGTTGAACCCAAGTTGAACTCAAGTTGAACGTAAATTGAACCCAAGCCCAACCTCTGTTCAACCTTGAATGGCACCCAACACTCACAGGGTAGCACCTAGCCCAACTTCCGATGAAACCTTGAATGGCAAAATTCACAGGGTACTACCTGTAATGCCAAAAACGTAACGCTTTTTCGTTGCAATTTTCGTGACGATTTTCGATTTATGTGCCAGAGTCAAGACATAAAAATGTCAAAAAGCCTACAGGGCAGTATCAACCCCCGCTTAACAGCTTATAGATGTGCCCCCCCCCCCCCCCCCGTCACTGATTGTTCTCATGTTGCAGCTTCCGTGTCTGCTAATGAGGTTGTGGAAGATGACTATGCCTCTCTATGCTCTAATTTAGCTGCCTTGGAAACTGCGACCCAGCCGTCTCCAATCATGGACTCTCTTCAATCCAATACGGATGGGCGAGAGAACGTAACGGTGGTTGAGAGAGTATAACGATAAGGGTTTTGCTGATCAATCTCCACCCAGCGTCAGCTGCCATTACCTATCGTCTATCACGACGATGTGTTGGACGATATTGTGTTGATTCAGGAACCTTGGGTTGCAGACAATCTCGTTAAAGGTCTGAATTGTTCTCATTATGTTTCTTTTTACGTAACAGGCCAGGCGACACCGCGATCCTGCATTCTTGTAAAGAGAACCATAAATTTTTTTGTTGCCTAACTTTAGTGACAAGGATTTTGTCTTAGTTTTTGTCTTAGTTTGCCTGGAGCTACAGGGTAAGATACTTTGGGCTTCCTCGGCATATATGTCCCATGACGGCACTGTACCTTTGCCAAATTTAAAGGAAGCCGTTGCGTTTGCAACGTCTTCAGGTACTAGTGTAATCCTCGGATGCGACTCTAATGCGCATCAAGTGGTCTGGGGTAGCTCGGACACAAAAGAGCGAGATGAATTACTCCTCTATTATCTTCTGGAAACTAATCTCCTTATCTGCAATGTGGGTCGTGAGCCAACTTTCGTCATAAAAAAACAGACAAAAGGTGCTGGACGTCACTCTTGTATCGGAGGATGTTACGCATTTAATCAACGACTGGAGAGTGTCGGCGGAGCCATCTTTCACTGATCATCGGTATCTACAATTTAGTCTTGCTGGGCGCTCTGATGTGACCCCGCTCACTCTAAATCGCAGGAAGACAAACTGGCCTAGATTTCAGAATAGTCTTCTCGTAGACATGAATCCATGTCACAACATGCATATTGCAAAAGGGAGGTTGGTTGATACACCTTTACACTCGCTGGTCAGTTATATTGAAGCATCGCTTCATCATAAAGAATACACGATGGTGGTGCTCCTAGATATTGAGAGGCTTTTTACAATATTAAACCCAGAGCGACTACAGATGCTCTTCTTAATCTAATCCAATCTGCACCCTCGTGAATATGTTACTTTTCTCTAGGCGCATTCACAGTAATTTGGGTACTTCGTGTGTTTGTAAATATGTTTCTAGAGGTACCCCACAAGGAGAAGTCCTCTCACGTCTACTTTGGAATATAGCGATAAATCAATTGGTTTCGAACTAGGAAGGAATCGGATGCAATTCCGGCAAATTCCTATGTTTATCTTCAGCGTCTCAGGTTACTTAACATGATACGTGACAGAAAACTTTTAAATCAACCACCAAAACAGCATCTTCGAGGTATCCCCATAATGACCTTTCTTGAGCGGTTAAACCCTATTATGTTTTAGCGAGGTGCCGACAAATCACCCTAATAAAAAAGCTTCAAGTCATGAAACCTGAGACAAAGGCCTCGTATTGGACGGATAGGAAAAACGACGACCCCGCAAACGAACAACTGACTACTCTTCGAATCCTGGAATGTACGCTACCTGAAGAAACTGGGGCCCAAAAGGCCCTCCTCAGGTAGAAAAATACAAGCTGAGCATAGTTGCAATCCAGGAAACAAAATGAAAACGACATCAACATCATGTCTCGAAGATTTGGTGATGCAGAAAGCCTTCTGCATAATCTAAATAAAGCTCAGCGTGTATAAAACGAACATCCGACCCGTGCTATACTATGGCTGCGAAACTTGGGACCCTCACCCATGCCTTCGAAACTTTGTTGGACAGATTCGAACGAAAGGTCCTTCGCCGAATTTTCGGGGCCGTTCGCGAGCGAGATCAATTACGCATACGGTACAACCACGAGTTGTATCAATTGTACGGCTTGCTGGAAGTATCGAAATCGTGAAGCTTCTACGATTGCAATGGTCGGTGCATGAACGAGTCAACTATAATCGCATGCCAAAGAAGGTGATGAACGCACAACGAATGGACGGTGCGAGGTTGCGTGGACAACCGAGAGCTCTCTGGGAGAGCTCCGTAGCTGAAGACGCCTACCAGTTGCTGGGCTTCCAAAACTGGAGGACAAGGTCACGTTACCGCTAGAATTGGAGGTCACCGATTCAGACGGCCAAAGTCCGACGTCAGGCTATCGTGCCACATTGATGATGATCTGGTCACCCTAGTCCAATTATTCCAGTTGCTTAATTTACACAGGATTCAATAATGCAAATACATTATGTACATTAGAATGCACTGCCGCCGTAAGAATTTCACTCTTCAAATTAAAATTTTCTTCCATGATTTTCTCAAACCGCTTGGTATAATTCAGTATAAAAAATTCTGCAGTACTCCGCCCTTGGCCATTTCGAACCGGCCCTCGTAGAAATGGGGATGAGCCGACATTTAGGATTTATCCGTCGAAATAAATTTTCTATTTGCACATACATTATGTATGTATATGCAGGCCTCACCTATTGACTTTTCCCATCATAGCCCCAATTCCATGACCTGCACAACACATAACAACAACAAAACGCCCCGAGAAAAATACACAAAACGAAAACGCTGCGTACAAAGTGCAAAGATATACCTTTCCTCTGCCGCTTCACAATCAGCTGTTCCTTTTTCTTCTTTCCGCTAAACGGCACCTTTCGACGTCCTTGCGGCATATTCCCTTGTCTCGAAATTCACGTAACCTTTCCCAACAATAGAATCAGCAATCAAAATAACAACTTTTTTCAATCGCAAAACATTCCACCTCTCAAATGAAAGAGACACTGCAGCTGCAGCCAGGTGCAAAAGACGATGGATGCCGACCACTGACAGATTGGTAAGATGATACGAGATTCCGTGTGGGGTGGTTCCGGACTGCGAAGAGTATAGATTTTCGCGATTTTCGCAAATTAAACAGATTTGAATTTGGGTTAGAGCGTAATTTAGTACATCGTACAGTGGGGAGCGGTGACATGAATATGTGTCAAAAAGAAGTAGGTCATGGGAAGGAGATATAGGAAAATGTGTAAGTCACTGTCCAGTCTATTGACACTGGCCGTTGAATGATGAGCAACGGATGACGATTTTGTCGCATGTAAAAATTTTTATATGGTAGTTCCGGTGGCGCGGTGATTAGTTTCTTTTTATTGGAGAATCGTAAATATGTGAGTCATATGACGAAATGATATTAAATTTCAAGAGTTCGACGTCACTCTTTGATACGTTTTGGAAATGGAACGAGGAATCATTATCATGATAGACAATTCCGTGGAAAACTGCGATATCTCTTTTAGTGTACCTATAATTAAATCACAATGCTAGTGATAAAATATATGCGCACATCGCGCTTTATCTGTCTTAAATAAACGCAATTTATGGAAACGACGACGCATTTTATGAGAAACAGATTTTTTATTTGTAAAGTATACAATTCTCTTTCTTCGATTGTCCAATATATTTACTTGAAATAAATAATTCGCGTACTTAAGCTTCACACTATGCCTCATATTAGTTGATTGTTTTCTATCACTCCGAACTGTACGCACTCATAATCGGATATAGAGAAATTTATAATTGCATTATGGGTCCAAAAACGTAATAGTAGTGTATGCGGCGATTATAAATATTTGGGCGTACAACTAAAGATGATTCATTAACTAGGAAAATAAAACTCCAAAAACATTGTTGAAAATCTCTATCAGTTATTGAACTTTGTTTGGATTGATTCTGTAGTTGTGTAGTCATTTGGAAGCACAATAGAAATAAACATTTATTGCTTCGAGCGTATGCACACAAACGAAGAAAAAAAGTTACTATTGAATAACTGTTCATTTTGTGGTTAAAATTATTATTTATTTCGTATTGAAAAAGGTATACGAAAACAATAAAGAATTTTTCTGTTTGGTACCTTGACTTAAACATTTTTTTTTTTTTTTGAAAATTCGTGCTGCTTGGTTTGCTTTCGAAGACAACATACTAGCTGGTTCAATAAAGCTCCAGGACACATTTGGACATTATTAATTGTTAAACCAAACATAAATAGTTCCTTCTGGTACATTCAAGGATACCAAGACAAACTTTTGCTATCTCTTCTAAAAATACATACAAAATCTTCCGCGAATGGCCAAAGCAGCATCACAAGAGCCCACATGATCTGCCGTCACATTCCTGAGTAGAATAAACTTAAAGAGAGAAGAAGAGATAATTGACGAACACGCGATATGCTGTTTTTTATTAGGATGTATGCTCGAAGTCTGCTCAACTGTGTATCATATAAAACTAAGAACCCACTACATGCCAGGAATTCTGAAGGAGTGCCAAACCCAGGTTGCCCCTGGCAAACCTGGCATCTAACGTATTCGAGGCTGCAAGGATGCCCCACGTCCAAAGTTGAGCTAGTCATCGGAGGAGTTATCCTCGGGCTCGCTGTGGCCCCTGGAGCGCTGCTATGTTCCATCGATATTCTCTTTTTGCTGCAAACAATGTTGTAGTGTACGCTGGTAATGTTGGAGGAGGGGGATACTGAGCTGCTGAGCTCCCAGCGAACGCTTCTTAGCTGTGACGCTACATATTTTTGCTGCGCTTCAAGGTTTTGGGATGGACAGTTTCAGAATTTATAATTGAAACTGCCTTGATAATTACGGAGAATGAAACCGGGTCGATCGATAGAGTTGCCGAGGTGCCCTTGCCTTTACATACTTTCCGTTAAACCCTCCAGCACTCTGAGTTGAGCGCATTGTTGCAAATGCACAGTAATGCCATCCCACATTGCATTCGCTGATGCGCGGGAAGAAACGTTAGCTACTTGGTTACGAGAAATGTCGTTGCCCAATAATACCATGAGGGATACTCCCGGCCAGGATTCCATGCTTCCTGTTTGCTTTTTGAGCCACTCCTTTGTGGATTCGTTCTTGTTGGAGTGCGAGATCCATCGCCGCTAAATTTGGGTTAGCCTCACCAAAAGTACATTCGAATAAACATGTTTTGCTCTGAAGTGAGTTATTCCGGCTGGGTTTGTGGAGATTATGGCCGCTTTGAAACTGACATAGAAAGCCTTGTCTAGGTATCGCTTATGTCCAGCTTCGACGCGGCCCTTTCTCAGAGGAATATTAACGTTTACTCTTCTGGCTCGAAGATCTTGGGTTTCTTCTTGCAGTTGCTTTCTGATATTTTATGGGTTTTCTGGGATCGTTGATTTCCGAGACATATAGCCCCTCTGGGACTACTTCATTGTGTAACTTGATCATATGGCTGTTCAGACTCGAAAGTACTTACTATGGCAAGTTTTAGTGGAATAATTTTACCAATGGATTACCACAGTTGCTTCAAGAAGTTGTGTCCGTTGCTGCTGTTGTGTTATTTTTTGGATTAATTTTTTGATCCCACGAGTATAGCTAAGGAAAACATTATGCCCTGCTCTTTTTCGGTAAATGCTAGTTGTCCTCGGAAATTGCTCTGTAAGACTGTAAGCTATGTGCTTACGCCTTGATCATCTTCCCGCGATTGAGGCGGATCGCATGATACCCCGGGGATTTTGGTTGATTGTCGATGACATCTTTTCACTGTGAAATAAAGTGCAACAGCATTATTTTCGCTGGCGAAATGTCAAAAACCGGTGTGGAGACTTTCATGTGAAGTGAGTACCACGCCAAAAGCTAATTCGATCACCAAAATTTTGACAGTATTTGCATGGATTTCACGTGACCTGACGATGTTAGTACCTACTTTTATACAAGACAGAGAGTCTATATGTCGTAAGAATTTTTTTCGGGAGCTGAATTTGGGGCTCGGCTGCCACCTAAAGAGGTGGTGTTCTCACTGAAATTGCCCGCCACATTGTTTTGTACAATGCGATGATGCAAAACATGATCAGTGTGAAGAACACCTTTGGCCCATGGACCACCAGCTGAGAAACAGTGTGGCTGAAAGGAGGGCACTGAAATGTAATGAAAAAAAATGGAAAAACTATATATTTTTCTAATAAATATATAATCAGTCCATTAATGCACCGGATTGCACCATATTCTTAATTTTCTCATAATTTTAACTATTAAAATTTTGTAAAGACATCGCGAAATTAATCTTTCTATCCAACACCATTGCAGACCTATATATCTGCCCAGTGACATTTCGCGACACGGGCCCGAAAAAAAGAAGAAGAAAAAGAAGTATGGCTGCCATCGGTGGTATTAGGTGAAGTTATCTTTTGCGTGCCATAGTTCGTGCGAAAAAACACTCTAATCGTTTCGTAATCTGTGCAATTGCCTTTGACTCATGTTTACAAGTGTACGAAAACTCGATTGAAGTGCCCCAGACGACGCCAAAGGACCTAGTGAACGTGCTGAAAACATCCCCCCGTCTTGTATGTGTGCGCCCCTACAAAGAACGAGACTTCGCGATACATTCGATTCGAATCGACGACTGGCTGCAGCAGCAACATACATACAATTCGTCGACGACATCGACTTTTTTCCTCTGCAAATAAACACAATCAATTTATGTAGATTGACGAAATTACGAAGTTGCACGGGTTAATTGCAAAACAGAGTAACAGTATCGCCGCGAGTCTCGCGTGTTTTGAATGTTTATATGTCGTGAGCAGAGCATCAGGAGTGTGTGCAGAAGATTGATCGTGTCTGACTAGTAGTCCCGAAGATCCTGTCCCCTGTTGTAATTATTGTGCAAAGTGTCTTGGGATATTAGTCAGGAGGCTAGGTGTCACTTGGCCTGTACAAGTGGGGCCAACAGTGGTGGACACTCGCGACAGCACTCGTTGCTGTTTGTGGTGCGCGTAGATTTTCGCGAATTGTTTAAAAGTGTCAGACGGAGCCCCCCAATTAGTCGGGACTGCATCTTATTAGCCCAACTGGGACACACACGGAACGCGCTTTGCGCAAGAGAGGAATCTTCGGAAAGCGCCGAGGCACAACAGAAGAAGCAGCAGCACCCATTAATAGCAATCAGCCGCGGCTGCAGTGGTGTCTGCTGTCGGCTAGTAGCGGTTTTTGCCTTTTTTCGCGCTCGCGAACTATCCACCGAGCGGGCGCACGATCGAATGCGCGAGAAGGAGATGCAATCAGTTGTGCTGTGGTGACAAGATCTGTCAGAATCGAATCGTTGCACATCCTCTGGGAAAAAGAGGTCTTTGGGTGTTGGGCCGACACGCGAAGCGCGAGCAACCAACCAACCACCAACACCGCAAGCAGCAGCAGAAGCAGGCGAAGGAAGTAGGCCGAGGCAGCAGGGCACACAGAAGGGCTGTGACGACAGTTCGTGACAGTGTCAGTGCCGTCAAGGTACGGTCGGTGCCCGTGTCGTGTGGAGCAGGAGGTGTTGCAAGCGCATAACAGGCAACAGGCCTCCCGAACCTGCTTGTGAGATTCCGTGGGCGAATTGGAAGCGAGGACGAAGACGACGAGTGTGCTTTGTCCGTAACTGAACGACGGCAAGCAGAGGGACAGAGGCGCGTGTTGTGACAGCCGTTCCAATCAATCCGGAATCCCCAAGTGGTGAATGAAATCGAATATCGGACGGAAATCGCAATGCAAATGACGACAAAAAGGCAAAAGTGAGCCAGCAGTTGTCACATACGGCGCGTAAGAGGTGAGTGTGTTTGTGCGTAGTTTTTTTTTATTGAGTGCACGCGCTGATTAACCAATTGGGTGGATTGTGTGCGTGACTGTCGTCACAGCCATTCGAAGAAAATATTCATCGTCTGCCCGATGATGGAGCCGTGGTATGTGGGAAACGTCAAATCGACGGGTTGACTCAACGTCTTGGTCCATTTCTCGTTTGCGGGCATTCCAATAAGAGAACAATTGCGTTTCGGACGTTGTTGACTTCTTTTTGTGTTGTGTGCACTTCGACTTCGGGGCGGAAGGATGATGCACCATCAGAGAGTGGCGGTAGAACGGTACCGCGATTGCAATGTGTAAGCGGGAACGCATCTCGCGGCGCTTGTGGCCGAAGAAAAAGGATAGCAGCTGGCGCTAGCTGTGTTGGTACGTGAACGTACCAGTCGAATGAGAGACGTCAAATGTGTAAGGTAACCAGATGTACTGCTTGAAAAGTGTTCACTGAAATGTACTCAAATTCGAATGAAATGGGCTGACCCTTTAGGAAATGTTAACTAAAAAGGACTTCCGTCAGAATCTAGCACAAATGAAGGAACCATTAGGTTGAGTAGCAAATGACTATGCAACTTTAATCTGACGGCATATCAGAACCCTGGTCTACGCACTGACACAATTGTGCCTCTTGAAGTTTCCTCTCGATTTCATCCGCAGATATATCATCAGAGTCTTCTTATCATGAATTCCTCCACTACGACAATTTGGTCGTGTCCTTTGAGATCTTGGTAGAAATCCTCTGGGGTACAACCTTAAATTTCTTCGCTAAATAAACATATCGAACCACCGCACATGGAAATCAATCTTGCAGGGAGTTCAATGATTCAATCTGCATCCACGTGTCCCAAAAAACCAACTGGGAATTTTTCAAAAGACCAGGTTCTCTCCTGAGCTGATACTCCGTCACTTTTCTTTGAATCCCCCTTCGATGTAGAGCTTGGGGAGATTTCAGTATCTGCGGCGCCAAATTTCGGTGATGCCATTTCATTAATATTGGCCTGAAACGACCGAATCTGCAATTCTTTTTCGCGGAATCGTAACGGTTCTCAAGATATTCAATGTCAAAGTTTGACTTTTCTATGAAGCCAGTTAAGTAATTTGATAAGAAAAGGGAGATATTACCACATTAAGGAAAGTGTTCGATGCCATCAAAATGACGTTTTGATTTTAATCAGTCCCACTTGAATAGTAAGTTTTAACAATTTGGCAAAGATGTTAATAATATGAAAAGTCGAAATATATTTTCGAGCAAGAATTGTAAAATTTGCTAGACAGGGAGGCAAATGAAATTTAAAATGTTATTTTTGGTGCAATTCTATTGATTCACATCAATATGTAGTAAAAATACCCCTAAGTTCCCATTAAAAACTGAACTACCCCATATAATTGTCAAACTTTGGCATTGAATATCTGGAGAACCGTTACGATTTCTCGAAAAAGGATTGCAGATTCGTCGTTTCAGGCCAATATTAATGAAATGGCATCATCGAAATTTGACGCCGCAGATACTGAAATCTCCCCAAGCTCTACATCGAAGGGGGATTCAAAGAAAAGTGACGGAGTATCAGCTCTGGAGAGAACCTGGTCTTTTGAATAATTCCCAGTTGGGTTTTTTGGGACACGTGGATGCAGATTGAATCATTGAACTCCCTGCAAGATTGATTTCCATGCGCGGTGGTTCGATGTGTTTATTTAGCGAAGAAATTTAAGGTTGTACCCCAGAGGATTTCTACCAAGATCTCAAAGGACACGACCAAATTGTCGTAGTGGAGGAATTCATGATAAGAAGACTCTGATGATATATCTGCGGATGAAATGATCGAGAGGAAACTTCAAGAGGCACAAGGGTTCTGATATGCGGTCAGATTAAAGTTGCAATCTAAAATAAAGTGCTGGAGGAAGCAGTGTTCGCAAAGCCCTCTCCAACGGAGTTGAATTGCTCAAATACCCGGACGGTTCGTTTACAGAGGGACTCAAGGAGACCCTTCCTTCCCTGGATGGTCTTTTTATACAATTGCCTAATGCTCATACTAGGTTATATAGGAGAGTCTGCTAGACGATTAGTGAGTCTTTCCGGGGTTGTCTTCCACAAGGACAAAGTTAAGTGGGCTATTAAATCGTTTGATCCGTTTCAGGCCGCAAAGACGGATAGAGTGTTTCCTGCTCTTCGTCAAAACTGCGGGTTATCGTAGTGTCGCATCTCACTGCTCTGTTCAGAGCAAGCTATTATCTCTGTAAAATCCCTCTTGATTTGAATTAGAAAGTTAATGTATCATTCATCTCCAAGCAAGGTAACAAACCAGAGGACTTACTAAAGTCCTACACAGGCCCACCATTCTAACCTACTTTCTCCTCAACACGATGGATCGTTTGGTTGTTCTACACATCAGAGGGTTTATGGTAAGGAACAAACCTTCACATCACGCTCAATTTGCCTATTTAAAGAGAAAGTCAACGGTGATGACGTCACAGGCTCGTCAACACCATTGAGAAATCCTTAGATGACAAGGAGATCGCTTTATCCGCCTTCTTAGACATCGAGAGTGCCTTTAACAACACTATGGCTACGACGCCAGACCCCTTGATACGAAGGGGGTACTTTTTCTACCATTAGGTGGATCGAAACAATGCTGAGGTAAGGTAGCGAGATTCACTCCTCGCTAGGGGGTCACAGTCTCAACACCAATGCAATCAAAGGTTGCCCCCAAGGCGGTGCACTCTCACCGTTACTGAGGTGGTAGATGAATTAATATCGTATACTTGAAGCGTGTCAGGGGAAAACTCTTCCACTCCATTCATGCCATTGGAATCTGTGCTTGGGATGCGGCTCTATGGTGCCCATATCGCTATTTGCACTGACAGCCAGGCAGCAATCAAGGCGCTATCTTCGCACAAGTTTGCATCGAAATTGGCCAGCTTATGCTATGACCTCCTTCAAGACCTCTTTTTTAATAACTCTGTATCAGTCTATTGGGTACCTGGTCAAACAGGTGTTAAGGGAAATGAAAATGCGGACGAACTCCGGTCCTAAGCCTTTCTGTGGAATAAGCTGGAGAGCTGCTAGAGTCATGATTGGTAACTGGTCATCATGTCTCAGGTTGAGCTACTGGATGATCCACCCTGGTGTACGACTTGCCAAATATCTACTATGCCCCTTCAGCTACTCCAATATTAAGTATCTGCGCAGAACAGAGTTAAGGCTACTTGTAGGATTTCTTGTCTATCAAGAGAGACCGTATGTTGCCTTTCGCTGGACAGAGACCAAACCTTCATTCATCTGCTATGTGAATACCCGGGGATCGCCAGCTCCTAAATAGGGCACTATATACCTTTTAGGTACCAGTGGCCACCGCCTTGGTAAAGTCTATTTCGCTAAAAAGGATTACAGAGTCGAACGTTGTTGACTAAAATTAATGAAATACTATCATCACTAATTTAGCTTCGGTAGCACTCTCTCTTCCTCGCATAGTGCAGTGGCACGCATCATGATGTGAGTGGGCCATTTGTTACAATAAAAACCTTATCGTAGCAACAGCTGCGTAGAGTGCTGCTCATCCTGAATGCCAAATATTTTTTAAGACTATGATGCCCCTACATCATTTACACACCATTTTTGTGTATTTGACGACTTAATTAATTAGCCATGTGGGACGTAGCGCCGCGTCATTTTGTGGAAACATATCCTTAGTGTTGATAGTATCCGATTTAGAGCAAAAGAACTTGGTTATTTCTCGTCCTATAGCGCTCGTCGTTGACGGTGATGGCATCGCCAAAATCGCGTCGTCGTCGAAAGAAATATGGACCATACCAAGCAGTGCCTTTTTGGGGATGAATTAGACGCTTCCCGATCTCTTGCGGATTGGTATTGTCATAAATTCGATAAATTTGTTTGTTGATGCACCCATTCTTCCAGAAATGGGGTTTTCCATCTAAATTAGGGCCAATCTCAAACTGCTCTAGAGCGAACACGCGTCGTTGCTTATCAGTAGCTCCTGGGTAAAGTGAATTTTGTGCGAGTGCAGGCCCTAGTCACGACACAAAACTGGACAATTTGTGGTCTGCGAAAAAACACTGACCCTCAGAAACTATAAAACTCGTTTTATTTTGCCTCTAAATAAAGGCTAGCATCGAGCGTTAAAGCCAATAAAGTTTAAAGTTGCACGCAATTTGTATTCTAACCAGACCCTTGAATCATCAGATTCATGCGGACAGTGAGTCGATAGAATTTAAGCGAATTATTATTTTGAATTTTTTGCATTTGTCGCTCGAATCTGGTCACCTTAGCACAAGTGTGTGGTACCAAGTACGACCAAACGACGTACTTGCACGCGACGGCGACATTGGTCGTTGAAAGAAATGGAACGGGGTGAGAGGCGGTGTGGGAGCGCGCACTCATTAAATTTTTGTTCAATTGTAAACGATAGGATTTGTGACAATTTTCCACTTTAGCGAGCAACACAAGCGGTGGTCGCCGCTTGACGGCACTCTAAACAGGGGCCAATCAAACGACAACCGACCGCTCTGTAAATTGCTTCGCAAAAAATATCAAAACAAATTGTCTGATTACTTTTTTCTCTCTCTTCTTCCGTAGCATTTGTCGCACTCTCGTTACGCAAACGAATCACCACAATTGAAGGCTGTGCTCCACACACAGTCGTCGCAATAAGCAAAACTCACCACAAGAAAAACATCAACAAACCATCCAACAGAGGAACAACTCGCACGCGGATTGACTATTTTCTGGTCCTATCCAGAACACCCGCCAACACATCGACGACAAACTCAACGGTTTTTGGCGGACAGACGTGCAGTCGTCACGACATGTCCGATAAAGTTAAATCGTTCGACCAATTGGAAGTGGTGAAACCCGCATTGAAAGTGTCCCCCAAGCCAGTGAAGCAGACCAACTGCCAAAGTATCCCAAGCCAGCTGATGTCCTTTGGCTATAACCAGGCAGCAGCAGCCGGGGCCGCATCCAATTGTAACTCCTCGCATCCCGAGGGAAAACATCACCATCACCACCATCATCATCATGGTCACAACAATCATCATCATCAGCCGCACGTAATCTACAGGACGACAAGCGAAAGTTTACGCATTGGCAGTGATCTGAATCATGCCGAGAGCAGCTCTCACAGCAGTCTGAGCAATTCGACGTCGATGAGTAGCAGCGGTACATCAAGTAGCGGCGGAAATCCACAACTTTTACTTTCGATGACTCGCAAACCGAAAACGTCCTCGTTCCAGATCACATCCGTGACCGTAGGCAACAAACTCAGTGCTGACAACGGCGACGATTCAGCCGACGATCTAGACGAATCTCATACGGACGATAATAGTCGCATCACCGACATGGAGAACGAAACGCCCAGCTTTTCGGAGGACACGTTTTCCAAGGAGGATGTATTCTTCTCCAATAGCGCTCTGGGCACGGCACCCGTCATTCCGACTAGCTCGCAATACGGGCTGGTGATTGTAGATCCCGAGCTGGCCGGCGGCCAGCCGGGACAAAACCTGGCAAATGTGCACGTGAGTATGGCCGACGCAGGTATCAACATCGTGGGCTCGCCCAGCGGTAAATTGGGCGATAGCGATCAAAAAGACATGCATCACAGAAATGAGAGATTTAAGGTGGTCAAAATCGAATCAACGGAACCGTTCAAACGAGGTCGATGGATGTGCATGGACTATTTGGACCACAGCACGCTCGGAACAGACACAACGACTACCACAAACAACGCACAGCCATCCAGTCAAGCTGGCGTGACAAGCGACAGCGGTGTCGTTATCCTAGAAAACAATTCAGAAGCCAGTTGTGAACCGTCCGAGGCCGGTTCAATGTACAACCCCGGAATTAGCAGTATAATATCGAGTGCCAACCACTCGCCCGGACAGACGTTACAAAAACCCCTAGGCGACCAGCAATCGCAATCACTAGTTAATAACGTAGTAAATGTGCCATCCGGCATGATACCACACTCGACAGCAGCCTCGCTGCAGCATCAGGTGTCCATAAGTGCTTCTCAGGCAAACGTGGTTTGCCCATCCTATACACAACCAAATCAAATGCAGCATCAGTCGCTTCCACCCCAACAACAGTATCAACCACAACAACAACAACAACAGCAGCAACAACAACAACAACCGGCCAGTCATATGCCCGGTCAATCACAACCGGCACATTTCTATCAAAATAATCAGCCAAATACGTCGACCGTTCCTACAATGCACGGTGTCACACTACCTTCCAATATCACCATGCAAAATGGCGTTCCGACGAATTTCGTGCAGCAGCAGCCTCAACCACAGCAACAACAACAACCGCCTCCGCAAACCTCGGTGCCGCAATCGATGCCGGCTATTAACATTGCCATGAACGTGCCGACAAGCTGTACGGATCAGAACACGGTGAACATCGTGACGTCAATGCCAACGACGAGTAATATGGTGCAAGTTACGTCAATGTCGCAGCCCGCCTCTATGGCACAGGTTATTCCGCAAACGCAGCAACAACCCGAGTGCTATCTACCGCAATCCAGTCAGTCGTACGGTGGACCTGGAATGCCTGTAGCAAGTAGTGCATCCGGAGGTATTCCAATGGACATGCATCATCCCGATATGAATGCAGCCGTGCAACAACAACAAATGATGCAACAACAGCAGCAGGCACAATCGATGCCGGTCCAACAACAGGCTCAGTCAATGCCGGTTCAACATCAGCCCCAATCGATGCCCGCTCAACAGCAGGCTCAGTCAATGCCCGTTCAACAGCAGGCCCAATCGATGCCGGCCCAACATCAGCCGCAATCCATGCCAGCTCAGCAACAAGCACAGTCAATGCCAGTTCAACAGCAGCAACCACTTCCAGTCGTTGGAAGTATGACGGTTGCTGCTAATGCGACACCACAAAATATTTCACCAGCCGGAACGGCTGAAGCTATGATGCCCATGCAGCAGCAACAACAACAACAGCCCCAACATCAACCGACGAATCAATCGCCACTTCAAAATGTGGTAATGGGTCAACAGGAGGGTGTGGGGCAACAACCAATCGTTAGTGATGGATCGTCGGCCGTTTCGACACCACAGCAGGCACAGGCTTCGTCTGGAGCAGCTGGAACACAGCAACAAGCGACCGCCGCCGTTAGCAGTGAGGAAGAGCAAGCGGCTGCTTTAGAGGCAGACAGCGAAAGGTGAGTTCTCTTCTTCTATTACAATTTACCATCGAAGAATGATTTTTGTTTCAAAGCTAACAGCACATCAAAATGTCGTGATATTAATTTATGTTGAACATTGTTGATCTGACTACTTTTTGACTGGTAGCTGTAGTCTAACATATTTCATGATTATTAAACGAACGTTACCCATAGGCTCCATAGAGGAACTGGATGAGGAAGTTGAATCTCAATGAAAGTCATGAAAGTAGTTTCTAAAGCTTCCGAGTTCGGTGAAACGTACTAGGAAACTCTTTCGTCATAGTAAAAGAGGGAGGGAGGGATCTGCGCCATAGAAGTTTACATGGCACATTCTCAATTTCTGTTTTTTTAAAACGCAAATTCTTGTGCCAAAACTGCTGCCGATTAGTTTATATATACTCCTTTGCACTAAAGTGCGTATCATCGACCTTATCCTGCCATTCGACCAATGCTTGGGAACTCAGAGCCGGAATTATATAAGGCGATAGACGACACAGTAACTGGCACTTTTTTCTATCGGCTAATGCATTCTCTCTTGGTTTGTACCTGTGCAACAAGCGGTGGCGTGGGTGTCAATCCGGGTAAGACTGCCGTTTATTTCAAGAACCAAAATGTTACTTTTAATTCTTAAAAAGTTAAAAGAACAGTAACTTGAACTCAACTGGTAGTTAAATTTAAGCCGGCGTTCATGAGTGCAGTCAAGATCAAAGAATGAGGTCACTGGTCTGCAGAACCATGTGGCCACGTCAGAAGAATTGACCAATGCTAAACGTATTTCGCAGTGTCCACACTAAGCTTTCGAAAGAACTGCCAATTAATTCCTGACAAGATGACCAAACTCCTGAGTGGCCAATTTCGTACATATAATGACAAAATTTAGTTTGGAGGCCATCTGCCATCTGCACTTAAAAAATACAAAAATATTCCGGCTAATCAACTATTGAGCTCCAAAAAACCGTTAAAACCTTGAGGCATGACGACAGCGGTTCAATACTTAATAAAATTATGCAACTCCAATGTCTCAGGAACAGACACAATCTAATCAAAAAGTTTGAATCCCGTTTGACTGGGAATTGCCTAAGTTAAAGCGGCCGCCACTTCAGAAGCAAATTATATTTTTTCATTGGTTTTAATAGAAAAGATGTAAGGCAGACCACCAAACATGCGATTCGTGCCTAAAGTTACGTTTTGTAGTGCATGAGGTTTCATTGTGTGAAGTCAAGAATTTTGTACGGCAGGTTCTTCTTATTCTTGTAGCGGTGCAGAAAGGTGTGAAAACCTCTGTGCATCTATGTGGGTACGATTTATGGTTCGTCCGTGAGGTCTAAGGACAAAAACATAGCTGCTGCGATAGGGTTTTCCCACAGCGATATAGGGGTAAGATCAGTGGGCGCAGAGGGGCATTGAAACAAGTGACCCACATCATGAGGAGTACCATTGCAGTGTGGACAGATGTTTTGGATGTCCGGGTTTATGCGAAAAAGGTACGAATTAAGGCGTGAACAAAAGCCCGACCGAAGTTGAGCTAGTGTTACTCTAGTGGCTCTCGGGAGCCTAATCTCCTCAGGCGAAATTGGTGGTGGGCGCTCTGAGAGGACTCTATTCGCACCTAAACTCGCGATAGACCGATTCACTTCTTCAGTGTGGATCGCTGCAATGGCGGCTCGGTATGTAACTTCATCGTAAGGGTCCCGTTTGTATCCCTGAACCTCTCTCTCAAGGTCTCGTAAACCACGCCTGACATGTCGTGGTGGAGGAATTCGGTCCATGAGATGATTATTGGGATGATCCTCACGGTAACAACCAACAAGATACTGTTTTGAGAGTAGGAGATTGTGATCACGTATTGGCATCAATTTTGTCTCCTGATGTAAGTGATCCTGGGCAGACATCAGAAGGCAACCTGTCGCGATGCGTAGAGCGGCATTTTGGCAGACCTGAACTTTGGACCAGTTTGTGTCACATAGACTATGTGTCCAAACTGGGGCTGCATAATCAGCGGCCGCTCGACCCACCGCTTTATAAGTAGCTAGCATGGTTTCTTTATCTTTGCCCCAGGTGCTACCAGCTAGAGCTTTTAGCATTTTCTCACAAACGGAATCTTCGTGATTCGCAGACGTCATCATGTTCTCTAGGTGAAGCCCGAGAATTTTGGGGTTTTTTACAGTAGGAACAGACTTGTTGCTAATACGTACGTACCAAGTTAGAAAAGTCGCAGAAGATTTGGACGCAGAGATGATGAGGTTTCGGGCTTTGGAAAATGCCTGTAATCGTCTTAGATAGCGATTAATTTGGAGGCGCATTTCATCCTTATCATTCCCTGTGGCGAGAACGGTGCAATCGTCAGCATAGGAAATCACCTCGATTCCTTCAGGTGGTGTGGGAAGACCGGACATGTAGATGTTAAACAGAGTGGGGAAAAGTACCCCTCCCTGTGGAACACCTAATTTGATTTTTCTAAGCTTAGAACGTTTGCCACGAAACTCAGTGAAGGAGTGCCGACCAGCTAGATATTTGGCAATCCAACGAATCTCTTGTGCAGGAATATGCATATTCAACAAGTTAGCGAGAAGCATTGAGTGATTGACCTTATCAAATGCATTTGATAGGTCAATTGCCACCAGAATAGTTATGTGACATAAACGACGTTGATTTAGCCCATCGCGAATGCGTGTAGTGATCGCATCGAGGGCAGTGGTGATACTATGGTGATTCCTGAAGCCATGCTGGTGAAGTTCTAGCTTCGCATGTGCAACAAGAGTGGGATGAATAAGGGCCTCCAGCGTCTTAGCGACAAGAGACAGGAGGGAGACAGTATCGTAATGGGGTGGAAGGATTCACCGATATTTGCGCTCTTCCCTGGCTTGAGACAGGGAACAATTCGACCTGTTTTCCAAATTTTGGGGATGGCAAGCGTGGAGATCGACAAGTTAAAGGCAGCTGTGAGATACATTAAGTAGTGTAATGGCTGGAAGATGGAGATGCTTCAACATGGCCATCGAAATGCCATCTGGTCCGAGAGCCTTGGAGTTTTTAGCATTCTCGATGATTTTTTAACCTGGTCCGCGGTAAATGATGGTATGGTGTCAACATTCCTGCTGCGAATCCGTTTTCTAATTTTGTACTTAAGGCCGTCAGACTTGGGATGAATGAAGAAAAACCCTTATCCCATCATCATCTCAGCTCAAAATGCATTTGAAATGACTAAGGCTGTGATAGGTAGGAAAGGAGCAATTGAAATTCTTGATCAAGTGGAAGTGGAAGGAGAGTGGTTTTTTACCAAGTGATTGCTAGACAATCTGCGAACTGTACGTGTCTTGCAAGACGATGGACAATGCTTTGTTAATACAAGGATTACCATAAAATTGAAATTTACGAGGACTTTTTATTTTAGATGTTGGATGGATGGATTAGGCGCTATGATGGGGTGGGCTGGTTACGTCTAATACAGGCAATGCCCAATGCAGCATTTTGGCTTATTGTATTTCCCATTAAAGCGAAAGAGTTTCAGGTTATTAGCTCTGTCCTTCGTAAAAGGCTTAGAAGAAAGTTAACCAGGTTTACTTTGGGTGCGCCCGTTCCAATGGTTTGAGCCCCAACAAAGGTTTGTCTCCAGCTCATAAGAGCGGGACATTCGAAAATTCCATAGGAAGGGTGATAGGATACCTCCTTGTGGGCATCCTTTGAGGACAGCTGTATACATGGTTTCACCGAATAAGTTTGCATTTACTCGGCGACCTTGAAGCATAGATTTTATCCGCCGACAGAGGGTGGGTTGGACTCCATGACTCAAGGCGCCGTGTACAAGAGATTCAAAAGAAGTATTGTCGAGGGCCCCTCTATGTCCAGGAGGGCCGCGAGCCCTATCTCTTTGCTTTCTAGTGTGGTCTCAATCTTTCCAACTAAATGGTGTAGTACTGATTCACACGATTTTCCTGTCTGATAAGCATAGTGGTTCGGGTGCAGGGGGAAAAGCGACAGGCAACTGTCCCTGATATGTTTATCGATGAGCTTTTCTAATGACTTGAGAAGGAAGGAGGTTTGGTTTGGTCGCGCCCCGGCTTTGCCAGGATTGTCCGATTTTAGATGTTACTTCAAACGCATCCTAAGGAAGCCTCTCAATAAGGCTCTATCACCCTAATGTTTTTCTAACTACTTTGTTGTCATGTTGTTCCCTCCTTTATGCTTTTAAAATGTGTCAGAAATACGTCTAGTTATAAAAGGCGACCACGCAGATAAGCCAATTGCTGCCTGCGCCGTATTGAGGAAAGTAGTGGGCTCGCGAGTCGCAGGTTAGAAGGACTGGAAAACATCACTCATTTTAAGAAGCATGTCCAAAAATAAAAGCTTTCCTTGCGTATGGCAATTTTTGCTTCTACTTTCGGTTTTTGGCCAACATTTTCTCGGGAGGCGTCAGGATCAGCAGATCTCGCAAGGGGGGCACGAGATGAAAAAGGTTGCGAACCACTGGTCTAGGCGAAGCTGGAGGAGAGGGCTATTCAGAGCTAATCCGGTAAAAGACTGACTACTGAAACTATAGGTTCGTGAGATGGCTCTGTGGATACTGACGATAAGCAATTACACGTAGCTCAATAAATTCATTAAGTCATGCAAGATATGTGAACATAACGGTGGACACGATCAACTATACCAAGATCAGACACTCCTTATAAGTGGCTCCGTAGTCCATCTTTATGAATGTGTTAAATTTCTCTCTATGCATATTCAAGTTGAAAGAAAATGACGAAACAGAGACTCACATATAATTCTTCCTATAATGACCATGTAAACATGAAAGAGAAGAAAAACTGAACAACGTTTCGTAAAGTGCTAATCAGCTGTGAATTCGTATACCATCTGTTACGTGATCTGTGTGGCTGTAGTATTTTATAGTGTCCTTCGATTTCCAAAATTCGAAACTGATAGCGGGAACCTCTCCACCGAGGTAGCTAATAAAAATTGATATCAAAAATATTTTTTTTCCAGCCCATAAAACCACATTTCTAAATTGTATCATTTCTTTGGAGCTGCGCTTCATTGATCGCTGATGAGACTTCATGGTTCCCACTTATTCCATCACTGGATGCAATGGTCACATAGTTCAACCAGTTCAACGTTAATTCAAATGTCACTAAATGAATGAACATTTTGATTCTGTTTGTGGGTGTCCAATGTACGGTATAGAACAGAACTGATGATGATGATAAACAGCTTCAATGTGAGTTCAAGATCAGAACCATCAGTTCTGTAATAGATAAATGTACTAAATTCTTATAGAAGGTTAGGTCGGCGAACGGGTAGTGAATCCGAAAGTACATTTTGTGCGAAAAGTTGTGCGTCGCGAAACTGTTTTACGAAAGACACGCCCGAAAGGATCTGTAGAGTAAATTGCAAGCAAAATTTGGTGGGCGAAATATCTGACATGAGGAAGATGAGGTAATTGATCGAAACTCCTCTACTGCGCTATATGAGTTAGCATATAGAATTTAAAGGCACAATAAGTGCATTAAGTGCTCCAGTGTTTCTAGTAATGTGTGTTAATTCCCTACTCGTGTGGAGTAGTCTGCAAATTAGTGCTTCTAAAATTACGATCGTTCAGTGATGATGTGATGAGCAACAATCTACAGTTGTATTCATTTAAAATTGGAACCTAATATGCTCCATGTAGAGAGTTGCAAGAGTTCATATTCAATAGTGGTCATCCTATCTTTTGCTCTGCATTGAAGATAAAATTATACATCCGATGGGAACCACCACTGCTATCTAAACTTGGTTCCATGACGACTTGTTCTTTACACTAGATCCGCATTGTTTTTTACTTACATACTTCTTTGGCAAAATGTTTTGAAACCTACTTTTGCTGTTGTTGAAATTCCAACAATCTACCCGATGATCACAAATTCATGTGTTGCCATCAAGTCATTCATTAGTAGGCGCTAGTCAGTGTGTTGAATAACAAATATAGTGCGTTGTCTAAACCTCGCAAAAAAAATGTTGTACAGTATTTCTAACAAATCGTTTTGCTAGCCAACGCTGCTTTTGTATTAACAAAGATTTTGGAATAAACAACAAACAAGAAATTTATAATTAAACCTCCCTCCTCCTTCAATATTCTCCACTATAGAGTCTCGGGTTTGACGCTTGCCTTATCCAAACAGCGACGTCCATCTTATAAACTATCCAGTTTTGCAGTCGTCCCGGATGATTACAATCCGCAACCACAAACGATGGATTCAACCACTACAATCAGTTGTGGTGAAGCCAATCCACGATATTTTCGTGCACAGAAAAAATCAAATCAAGTGCCAACCAACTTTATCAGCAACAATATCCTTGTTGGTGGCCTGCCTGTGCCACGTTCACCTTCGTTGGAAATACCAACCAATGTGAATGATGTACGCATGAATCAACGCCTGGCATCCAGTTGGAGTAGTAGTGTAGAGGATCCAAACACTCATTTCAATCGTAATCAATGGACGGGTGCCGGTACGGATGCAGGAACCAGGTTAGGATTTGTTTTGTTGGTGATCTTGTCTGGGTTTTTAATTTTTGTTGTGTCGTGCTGTCAAATAGAGCTGTCGTGAGTGCAGTGTTTGAAGGGATGCTTGCATTAACACCTATACATATTACCATTTATGTTAAAAACTTTAATATGAAAATCGATTTAAGATTGAAATTAAGGGCGGAATTCATAGTTTCCACTTATACTTAAGGGAACCCTTAAGGGACTGACGCTATTCATAGTCACTCAATAAGCAAACTCTTAAGGGTTTCATAAAGGCTTCCCTTATTCGTTAAGATACGTATCTAGTAACCTTATTATGAGTTCATATATTTGTTGACATATCCTTATTCAGACACTTTGAATTTTTTTTTAATTTTGAATTTTTAACTACTTGGGCCTTGTTTTTTTTTCACATCGGGAGCAGGTTTGCTGAACCAGACGCGCAAGGAAAAAGGAATTGTCACGTACACTGAAAAAAAAGGTACCCTGAAACAATGAAATTGTTCATTCAAGTAATGAATATTTACACTGATATCCTACCGAAGACGGCTTTCATCAGTCTAATGAATCTGATTTTATCAAAACAACGAACAAAAAATTCATTAAAATTATGAACAAATTCATAAATAGTAAAAATAAATAATAGATTTTTCCTTTACTGTCGGTATAGTTTTATTTTATTCCATATGATCATTTCGATAGCAACATGCTATCTTCTTCAGTGGACTGTACAAATCATTCATAAATTCAGAGCTTAAGTACTATTATTTTAAGAAAAAAAGGTTACAACAAGAGTGAAAAAAAAAAGGTTCACAAATAAAAGTCATAAAAAAAAATTAAAAGAGTATATTACTGTCGTCTACCTGGGATGATTCCATAGAGAGGCGAAGGTGCGTTGCATGTTGCTATCGAAATGATCATATGGAATAAAATAAAACTATACCGACAGTAAAGGAAAAATCTATTATTTATTTTTACTATTGTAGTGTCGGTAAACCTTAAGCCGCGAAAACTTTATTAAGTGTAAAATTCATAAAATTAACAACTTGTTCATTGATATAATTACTAAGTTCATCAATTAAAAAAAACTGGCGTGTTGACAACATTTATTTTACCTCTGCTCTGAAAAGTCATCAAAAATGACCTACCTAGCTACAGTGGGAATCAATCCCGGGTCCCTATTATTATTATTATTATTTCTTTATTGCAGCTAATTCATATGTGTTATAATAATTTGAATATGATTTGAAGACATGCGCCCTACCTAACTACACCAAACAGACTATACGTTACGAAGGTTTATAAAATACTCTTAAAGCGATAATGACATCAAAATTTTGTTTTATTTACTTACTATCGGGGCTAATGTATGGGTTCATAGCCGGAATGTACAATGCATAAGATTCTACTGGAAGTTCATTGTGTTCATGATCGCTTTACATTAAGTTAAAATTTTGTTTTCGTTATACAAACGACCGGTGTTTCGTAAAATAGATGAACTCTGCATTATTTTAAGGAAGAGAAGGTTTATTTACTATGGACTAGCTCATCATGGTAATGAAAAAAAGTCTATACTCCTTGTTCATTAATATTATGATGGATTTTTTTTCAGTGTAGGCATCGCCATTAATTTCAAAACATTGCTCATAAATATTAAGCCCCGTTTTCACTTAACAATCGCAAAAGTTCAAATGTAATTTTTTTTAGTGAAAACATATTTTATGTACGAATCATAATTTTGTTAGAATAAGAATTCGACCCACAACATTTTTAACATGTATTTACAAACAAAAACTATTTTTTGCACACACTTGTGTGTTGCATGAAAACTATACCTTACAGCTTTTCATTTTAAAATTTAATTTTAGCTAGTCGTTGGAAAACGTACTAGAAAACAATTGGGATTGCATACATTTAGGCGAGTTTTGGAAAGCTCATTGAAACTGGATACCAAAAAAATGTCTAACCTGAATAAAGTCACAGGTTAGCGTTTGTATGAAAATTACCCCGTATAGTGTAGGTTAGCTGTTTATTAGATATGCCCAATAAGAAAATCGTTTTATTAAATGAGGCAATGCCCTAATAAATGATGTCTATGAATACGAAGCTTGAGGGCTCACTTATATAGAGAAAACCCTTATTCCTTAAGAAATTCCTTATTACTTAAGTGGAGACTATATGAATTCCGCCCTAAAATTATTATCGAAAGTTTTCGCTCAAATCACATTTGCATTTGAAGTGCTTAAAATATTACTAATTTTTTATGGTTACGCGATGGTACTTGTATATAGCTTTAATAGTTTAATCAGTCTGACAACTAATAGGCCAGTCAATAAACCGAAATATAAGACGTTAGGTCGTTAAAAATAGCTCGGCTCTGGTTTTTTGGGATATTGCTAGGATAGATACCAGAAGTATACCACCAAGTTTGCAACTTCGAAAAACCTGTGCTAACCCCGTGACCCTCAAAAAACCTCAATTTTCGGACTTTTTTCATATTTCGGTTTGTAATTTTTAAAAGGTGCTTCCTACAAGAAAGTCGTCCACTGCACTTTTAAAGCTAACAAAATCTTCTTTAATTTGAGTGCACAGAGTACAAAGGATCCCAAGATACAGCATTTTAAGAGATGTCTTTTTTTTAAGTCCGGATTTGTAATACGATTCCATCTGTTCCTGGATACGTTGAGGCTAATCTAGGAAGACAGTTGGATGAATTTTGGCTAAGATTCAAGAAGAAAAAAAGTTTTTCTTACAAGAACCTAATATTTAGGGGTTGGTTTGTATGACATGACGTAATGTTCCGATTCCATCCATTCCTAGATATGTTTTGAGGCATTACTAGGAACACATTTGGGTGAGGCTTAGTTAAGATTGGTTCATATAGAAAAAAGTTTTTCTTAGAAGAACCTAATTTCCAGAGGTTGGTTTGTATGACAGCCCTATGACGTGTTCCGATTTCATCCGTTCCTAGATATTTTTTGAGGCTTAACCAGCGACACACTTGGGTGAAGTTTGGTTAATATTGGTACATAAAGGAAAAAAATTCTTAGAAGAACCTAATTTTCAGGGGCAGCCCTATGACCCCATGGTCCGGTTCCATTCGTTCCGACATATATACAGCTAAGTAACTGGTTTATAACCTCGTGTCACATGACTTTTTCCGTAGAATGCGCATTTAACCCGATATTTAGTTCGGAAAATGACTAAAATTACAATTTCGAACTTTTTTACAAAAACAAAAACAATGTTTAAAGTGCTGTATCTTGGGATCCTTTGAGGGGGTGGCACTTCATACAAATTTCTTGTAGAAAGGGATGTACGATTTCCAATCGCACACATTTGGAAAATATTTTAAACGCAAAATTCCATTAGACAGTAGGACGGAACTAATGCAAAATTAGCTGAGTATCCCATCTTTGGGTATTTATTGGTACCTTTTCTCGCTTTTTTTAGATGTATTGGTGTGACATTTCGTAAATTTAGGGCTGCCAACATCCAGAAATAGCATAATTTTCGGGTTGCCCTACTCAATATTGACAGTAAAATGAACACTGAACTGAATTCTTTCCATCCAGTTTGCGTTCAGTTTCGTTTTTCTTCTCTTTCATTTGTACACCCATCATATAAACGGTTATATATGAGTCTCTGTTTCGCAATTTCTCACAACTTTAATGTGCACGGATAGAAGAAATTCAACACATTCAGAAAGATGGGCTATAGCAGTCATTCTCAAACTTATTTTGACCGCGGACCCCTTCACACATGAGAAGCCTGTGCAGGGACCCGCAACTGAATTTCAACCCTTGAATGCTTAAATTGTTTAAATATTTAAAAATAGGTACAAAATAAAAATAGTCTTGATGTTTTAACAAATTTTTTATTGTGCATAATATTATTAGTAGTACATACATTCATACACTTATGATATCCAAAAATATAAACAAATTGTATCATAATGTTCATTGGGATGGGTGCACTTGATGGGACGATATGAGTTTGTTCATGTCGGGCTCCATGTTTGTCAATAAAAGCCCCCACAAGCACACTTATCTCTAATTGGTTTCTTTTGACATTTTTATGTCTTGACTCTGGCACATAAATTCGAAAAGCGTCACGAAAATCATAACGAAAAAGCGTTACGTTTTTGGCATTACCCTGTGAGTTTTGGGTGCCATTCAACCTTCAATGGAAGTTGGGCTAGGTGGTACCCTGTGAGTGTTGGGTGCCATTCAAGGTTCAACAGAGGTTAGGCTTGGGTTCAATTTACGTTCAACTTGAGTTCAACTTGGGTTCAACTTGAATTCAACTCGAATTCAACTTGAATTCAACTTTCAACTTAGGTTCAACTCACGTTCAACTTTTGTCGAACGACCCAAAAAGTGTAACTCTTAACTTAGGTTCAACTCATGTTCAACTTTTGTTGAACGACCCAAAAAGTGTTACTTTCAACTTAGGTTCAACTCACGTTTAACTTTCGTTCAACTTTTGTCAAACGACCCAAAAAGTGTAACTTTCAACTTAGGTTCAACTCACGTTCAACTTTTGTTGAACGACCCAAAAAGTGTAACTTTCAACTTAGGTTCAATTCACGTTCAACTTTTGATTAACGACCCAAAAAGTGTAACTTTCAACTTAGGTTCAACTCACGTTCAACTTTCGTTCAACTTTTGTTGAACGACTCAAAAAGTGTAACTTAATTAGGTTCAACTCACGTTCAACTTTAGTTCAACTTTTGTTGAACGACCCAAAAAGAGTCAAATTCGAAAAGTAAATCGTCATGAAATAATGTATAAATCATTTCGAGGTTGCATCAGTACTGTACATTAGCATTTGTTGAAAACATGAAAATGTCCCACTGAGTTGCGGACTTGTACGCAAGCTGTTTTTTTTAGTTATAGGCCTCATAATAGCGCTATAACCGCGTTCAACTAAATACGATGAGGGAAAAGCGATTAAAAGGGTCTCAACCACAATTCGGAATACAGACTTGGTATGGTCTTGTGAAGCCAATATTGCTGATATCCTTCCTCGAACTTAGGTTTCAACTCTTTATTCGTTGAGAACTCAATAAGTTGCTCCTGCTTGACTATATCTCCTTCTTGACTATATGAAAATGGATTCAACACCCAATCAGGAATGTTGAGTTTAACCTTCTTTTAAAATCCGAATGAATTTCCTCAAATTCCTATAGTAAATAGAACCAATCCAGACATGCGCTTTTAAAAAGTCATCGAACTTCGGTGTGAAGTAGCAATTTATTATATGTATTTAATTAATTTTTAAGACAGAGCAGAGAAAACAATCTCTCATTTACCGCACTTCTTTTGGTTTTGTTAATGCTTTGATTACGTATGTCAAAGAGTCGTCTAGCCGTTTACTCAGGTTTTCAGCTACTAAATACTGTCGATGTACGACACAATGCGCCGCTAAAACATTGGTTACGTCTTTTTTCATAAAGGCCAGAAATCTCCGATATCGTCCCACCATTACGGGAGCACCATCAGTAGTATGTATTCATCGTGAAATGTGAAATGACCGGGGAATCAAAAAAAAAATACATAAAATGGCCGAGAAAAATTATGGAACTGTTTTTGGATTTTAGCTTATGGAATTTCGCAGCATTCCCCACGTATTCCACGATAGTAACAATACATTTTCATTGAAAAAATCGCAGCAGACAAAAATTTCACTCTCGAGGTCAATACTAGGCTAAGCAATTAGTAACGAAATGTTATACTAAGCACGCAGTCCATCGCCATCTGTTAGTGTTTTCGAATGATTTTCTTTTAGCGAAACTAAGGGTTTATCCTTGTGAAGTTTTGCCAAATTATCTTTGATCTTACACTGAAAAAATTGGGCTATCTAAAATTAAGAAACTCTTTTCTCATTTGCAAAATTCCCGAATTTAGACAAAATTTCTCAAAATGTGACAATTTCTTCTTGAATCGATCCTATTTTCAAGACCTTCTTTTGAGAAATAGGAAGTAGATTCAAGCCTAAACCATTATTCTCAATTTAAGCAAACAAATGCTAGATAATAATTTTTTTTTTACATTTTCCATGCAAAGCTCGTGGAAAAGCTTTATTTTAGCTTTAGCTTATATTGTAGCGTTGTAGTAGATTAGTCAGAAGTGTCTATGGTTCAGTGGGTAGCGCGCTTGACTGGGAAGAATGGGGTTATGTGTTCGATGTTGGTTGGATGCAAGTTTCTTTTTTTATTTTTGTTTAGATTCTCTTGTCTTTTTCATAAGAAAAGTTTGCTTGATTCAAAGTTACTTTTCCTTAAAGCGCTGCTAATGGCATTTCACTTGGATGTCTTTTTTTCTTGATTGGAGCCATATTTTCTTTACTTTAGCAGGCGATTTGGTTCAGTGTAGCCGGTTTCACTGAGTCATTTGAAAATCTTTTCTTGCACAGCAGACACATGATCAACGAATTATTCGCGGACCCCCAAATTTTTTCACACCTCCCGCAGACCCCCATCACGGCTTCGCGGCCCCAAGGAGTGAGTCCGCTGGGACCACTTTGAGAATGCATGGGCTATAGAGTCACTTATAAGGAGTGCCTGATCTTGGTATATTTCTATCATCGTTGTCCTTTGCACCTACAAAGCTGAAGGTGGACTCAAATTAAAGAAGGGCTTGTTAGCTTTAAAAATCCATGTATACTTTTAATATGATCGGAGAGGCTTCCTTCAATGCGTTACAAACTTTATGGCAAAGTTAATATACCCTTTTACTCTATGAGCGAAGGGTATAAAAATTTCAACGGTCAGGTGGGGGGGGGGGGGGCCTACGCCCATGTTTCCGGGTCCATTTTCAGAGTTACAAACGAAATGATATGACAATTTAAGAATGTATTTAGCTTTACTGCAAAAAAAAATAAAAATGGAAACTTCAGAAATATTTCAGACAAATAGAATAGAAAATTCATGTGAAATAACGGAAATGATTTCTAAATTTAAATTTTTTTGCAACTCCAAATAATGCCGAAACGACCCGTTATTCATTCAGGTAATTTGAACTCCCTTTGATGAAAGTATGACTGACCCACCATAGCAAAAACTTATTGCTGAGATGTGTCGGCTTGCTTAATTCTTTTCAAATTATCCTAGTCCACAGGACGGGACATTGTAACATAACTCCTGATGCGCAAGCTATAAGGGCGGGCGTCCATGACCTGCGCTACGCAAAATTCCCAAACTCAATTTCCCCCCATCCTTTTACAGCGGCAATAAATAAATTGTTCTAATAAAGACACACTTTATCTTCATCATTCACACGCATTTTTCTTAGTGTTCATAGTGCACGCATTTTTGTTTTTCATTCACGCATTCCACTCTCATCGTCACCACAAACAACTTCCTACACTTCCCTTATTGGGCGACATGATGCCAATCAGACTTTTGTTTACAAAAATCCAGTTAACAACATGTACACGAGACGAACGACGAGACCTGCCTTATTTAACATGTCTGCATCGACGAGTCTGGCAATTAACAGTCTGCTCCAACAGCAGTCTTCTCTTCGCCGCATAATGTTAGAAGTGTCTCTTCGCCGCGAGCTGAATTGTTCCCCTCTTTACTATGCTGACATGTTTACGTCACCATACTGCAGAGCGAGAGTTTTGCGGCGAACTCTAGTATTGTACGTTTTGTATTGTGTGTGACGTTGCCGTGGTATAAATTTGTATAAATTGCGAGCGCCATGTTGCCATTTTTCGTTCCGCCGTGCGGTCTGGTAACGATTTTCTGCAGAGTGCTGACTATTTTTGCTTGCTGCAGAGAGAGCACGGCATGGATGGATAATGGATAGTAATTTTAAGGGCGAGAACGCAACGACGTAGAAGTCGGCCACCAAAACGGTCTCTCGTTCTCGTCGTCGTGAGTTGTGTGTCTCGCGTGCACACTCAATTTTTTAATTCTGTCTCTGCCGTTTTTAATTTTTACCTGTGTCCGAGACGGTTGCGCTTTTAATTATTCGTTGTCGCGACAACTGTGCAGATCGCAACGCAGCAAGTCACTTCTCTGCTCGTGTGTAATTTTTGTATGTAGCCACAAGTACCCCAGGTCCAGTCCAGTCAGATTCAGGCAACATTAAGCGAAAAAGCGAATTTCATACGACACGGACGGCGACCTAGTTGGGAGTTTTTCTTCTGCTGAACGAAACGACGTTGTCTCGTCTCGTGTGTCGTGCGATTGTTGGGGCTTGTCGCGCTCGCTAGTTGCTGCTGCTGCTAAAGTAGTTTTGAACTGCAACCGTATAGTGCCTGGTGTGCCGTGTGTGTGGTGTCGCGCTTTTTCATTTCGCGAATTTAATTTCTTCCCCGGGCTATTCTGCAAACGCAACATCGGCTGATCTGCCGTCCATTATAACGTTTTGCTGCGTTTTCTTCTTGTCAAAAGTTCACACGGCAGTGTCTGTAGTTGATCTGCCCGCTTGCGGTATTTTGTGAAAAAATTTAAAATTTTCTTCCCGAGTGTCGCAGACAGTGCGACCACCATCAATTTCATATCCAGCGATTTTAGAAATTTGTAACGTAGTCGTCGGTCGCCCTCCGTTTGCTAAATTGGCGTCGAGTGTAGTGTAACAGAAAAAAAAGCCAAAACGTGCCTTCTAGTACTTCGAAATCTTAAAAAAAAACGTTGACGTCGTCGCTGGTCGAAAGTTGTGTGCTGTGCAGATCGTGGTGATTTCTTGTGAATTTTGTCGTAGCTCGTCAGCCAGCCAGCCCCGGCAACCCAGCATAGTCATGAAAACCGATGCAATCAGCAGCAGCCAACAGTACACGGGATTCACAGGACGGCCAGACATTTTGCGCGAGGTGGTCATCAAGTACCTCGACCAGTTCTATCCAAAGTAAGTGCCCGAGCCGAGCTGCTCTTAGGCTAATGATTTCAAGTAGACATAATGCGGAAACGTTTACCGTGCACGACTTGGGACTTGATGGTCATGAACTAAATTGCAACACTGTAACGTAACTCCGAAGGACACTGGCAAATCGAAGAAAAATTATTCAGCCAATGCTGGCAACATTGCTGACTTCACTCCAGCACGACACGTTAGTGCTTAGTGGCACAACAGCAAGTTGGCCTCCCCGGGTGCTGCAGCGGGCACCTCTGCGATTTTAACGGCCGTGTAAAGTCGCATAGTAGCCGGTCCGGGTGAATGTTGTTTGCCTATAACCCAAGACTCCACTGTTCTAGTCGTACGTAATTAATTCCCCGGGGCCCCGAGAGACGATTAAAATGTTATCGTCGGCCCACTGAAACTGAAATGTGGCACAGCAGTTTCGTGGAGCGCCCCGCGCCCTCGCTCAAACTGCAACTCTGTAATTATCTATCATGCCGCCGCAGTGCTAGTTTTGAACAACATTGCAAGCGAAGCGAACACAAAAATTATATAACGAACGAACGACCCAACATAACATGACTCTCGAATGTCCTTCGATTTCTGAATTCTGAGCTGAGCGTTTTCTAATCGACTGTAACGGACGTACAGTCGTACGAGAAAATAAGGAAAAATGTTGGTCGGGGCTTCGATAAAATGAAGATGGGACCTTCAACGGCTTCGCCGTTCGCCAATGTGTATTCAACGTTCGGTTTCCTTGAGACGTGTGTGTCCCCAAAAATGGCTCTCGCTTTCACGCTAAGTGAATTGGCTAAAAAAAAAGTGCTGACGACTAGTTAGCTGCGATAGTGCTGCAGTCGTTCGTCGATTCGGTGGAGCGATAGTTGTGCCAGTCATTGAGCCATTTGATTGTTTCTCGATTATGATTGATGGAAGTTGGTGCACACATACGATTTGTAGTCCTTGCTGTTTGCGATCGATTGGCAAGGAAGAAAAGGAATGGGTTTGGCCAGTCAGAATACGGCTAGCAATATGGGACATTAGCCGGAAAATGGGAAGGGCCTCGGGGATGGGTATTAGTTTCAGTTTCGAGGCGTAGTAGGCAAAAATTGAGTTCGATGACTTTCACTCTATCGAATATATTTAGGTTTGTCCGGAAATTGCGGTATGAATAAGTTGCAAGGTAATTCCCAAAAAGGGGGTTTTCCCAATTTGTTCTACGGTGTGGGCCAATTACAAGTTCGTTTTTAAGAATTCAATAAAATGAACAAAATTAAATGTTTTTCCATGTCTTATGGCTTTATTAGAGAGTAAGTAAGCTCCCATTAATGATGGAACACAACTTCATTCAAGTGGCTGCCCCGGCTGGCGTCGCAGTAGCGCTTTCTGTCACACCAATTTTACAAGACCCTGTTGATGGTTTCAGGCTGTAGCTCACGGATCGCTTGGATGATATTGGCCTTAAGTGCTTGAATCGTTTCTGGATTGTTGGCGTAACAACGGTCCTTCACGGTTCCCCACAAAAAAAAAGTCCAAAGGGGTGTCAAATCGCAGCTCCGAGGCGGCCAGTTTACATTGCCAAGACGGCTGAAAACACGATTTGGGAATTAGGTGCGTAAAAGATTGATTGTGGCATGGGCTGTGTGGCATGGCGCGCCATCCTGCATGAACCAGAGGGCGTCCAACTCCATGTCTTCAATTTCAGTAAAAAGAAGTCGGATAACATGGCTCGGTAACGCGCACCGTTGACCGAAACGTTGTTACCAGCCTCATTTTGGAAAAAAATGTTCCAATGATGCCATCACTTCACAATCCGTGGATTGGATGCAGTGGCTTCTCGAAAGCAACGTGCGGGTTTTCCGAGCCCCAGATGCGGCAATTTTGTTTATTAACGTAGCCGCCGAGATGAAAATGCGCCTCATCAGAAAAGATAATTTTTCGCCCAAAAATCGTTGTCCAATTCAAGCTGCTCTAAGGCCCAAACTGGGAAGCGATAACGAAGTGGATGGTCGTGCGACTTTATAATAATAATAAAATAACATTTATTGGTCTGTTTTCAGTTTTTCATATTACAAGTTTTATACATTGTTTAGAGTTTAGACAAAATCTCTACAGCTATATTTTAGTGGTATACTTTGACATTGATACAGGAGTTTGATTGTATTTATACAGATAATAGGTCGAGGAAAAAGTGTACTAAAAAAACCTACTTGGACTTAAATCTATCTTAATTTAAGCTTAAAAACTATGTTAACTTAACCTATAATACTATCTTAAGCGCAGAGAAGGTACTAAAGAGAGATTAGTGGGTTGTTGAGGAATGAACATTTGTTCACAAATTTATTGTATATGTCATCAGTTTTTTGGTTAATAAGTTTTATTTTGGTTAGAGCGTGCAATTGCCTAGTGGAGAAAAAGAACGGCTTGTCCATTATTAGGTTAAGGCACTTATTTTGAATTTTTTGTAGTGTCTTTTTATGTGTTTTAGCACAATGTTTCCATACAGGAGAGCTATAAAGGATGATGGGTTGCATCACTGTTTTGTACAATAATATTTTATTCTCTGTGGATAATTTTGATTTTCTATGCGCTTGTTCATTTTAACCTCAGTTTCATCTACGTGACATTTAAATGTTAACTTCTTATCTAAATGAAGTCCGAGGTATGTGATATTATTTTTCCAAGACACTGGTGTTCCTAGAACATTTATTTGGGGTTCTGGTAGGTATCTGCTGGCGCGTCTGTTCGTGAAGAATATTGTTTGTGTTTTTTCAGTATTTATTATAATTTTCCATTTGTTGTAAAATGTTTTAAGGATATTGAGTTGTTGTTGTAAGTTGTTAACAACTTCGTGTGGAGATTCAGAGGTACAATAAATAGCTATATCATCTGCATACATAGCGACTTCGCATGTTGGGAGCTTTTCTAAATCGGATGTATATAAATTGTAAAGAGTCGGGCTTAATACGGACCCTTGAGGGACTCCAGCGGGAATAGAACGTTCAGAAGATACTGATCTTGTTTTAACACGAAAGGATCTTGAACTTAAAAAAGAACGAATTATATTTATTAGGTAGATGGGAAATGAGTACTTCATCAACTTGTAAATTAGTCCCTGATGCCAGACGGAATCAAATGCCTTCTGAATGTCTAGGGCAACTAGGCCGGTGGATTGTTTATTATTAAAACCGGATCTGATATGATTTACTACCCTCCATTGCTGGTGGGTTGTAGAAAGTCCTGGTCTAAAACCAAATTGCCAATCAGGGATTATATGATTTTGGTCGGCTTTCTGCTGAACTCGTTTAAGTATTACCTTTTCCAGGATTTTACTGATTGATGGTAAAAGACTGATTGGACGATAGTTATAAGGAATACTTTTGTCTTTTTCGGGCTTTGGGATGGGAACTACAGTGGCATTTTTCCAGGTATTAGGAAAGTACTAACTTCATGCAACAGTTAAAAATAAATGTAAGCAAGACGACTGCTTTTCTTGGCAGATTTTTTATTAAATTATTTCCGATTTGGTCATCGCCGGTTGCTTTTTTTAACTTTAGCCTTTTAATAATTGCTCTGACTTCAGAGGGATTGCAGAAATTATTAGGTGAGAAGTCGTTAGGGCTTTCATTTAGGGAACCAACCAACATATTAACCTCACGTATTGTGTGCGAATCACTAAGCTGATTTGTTAATGTGTACGATTCTGCAAAGCTATTCGCTAGTAGTTCGGCTTTGTCTTTCTCATTGCTGATTTTAGTTCCAACTGGTGATATTAAGGGTGGTATATATCGCGATTTATTTTTAACAGTGTTGAGAAGCTTCCACAGTTTTCGAGAAAATTCCTCCTGCTTTGACTGCGAAGCGATAGCGAAGTGGATGGTCGTGCGACTTTAATTGCTGAGTCAATTGGACCTTGTAAGGGAATAATACGACATCTTTGTGCAGAATTCTTCTCAGGCTAGTGCGTGAAAAGTTTAATTGCTGAGATCGATGGCGTGTTGATGTTCGTGGATAGAGTCTCACACCATGGGCTACAGCAGCCATATTTTCATCTGTGCGCACCGTACGACGACGGGGACCGTGAGTGTTGTCCACTAGCATGCCAGTCTCACGAACTTTTTGCACAAACTTGCGTACGTGACGCTCGGTGGGTGCTTCATTTCGGCCAAAACTTCTTTTCAATAAACGCATTGTTTGGGCTAGACAGCACTCACTTTGAAAATAAGTTTTTAATATTTCCCAACGTTGTTCAAGCGTAAAGCGACTCATTTCTTTCCGCGGAGGTCTGATACTGACTTTCTATCCAGATTTCGAGCGAAAAACAGCTGTCAGTGTCAAACTAACCTATGATTTAAAAACGAACTTGTAATTGGCCCACCCGTTATGTACTTTGAACGTAGAATTTGTTCATCTTTATGGTATTTATTTTCTTTTTATGAAAGAAGCTTCAACATGGATGTGAGCGAAATAAAATTACCCGAATTAGTTTCATGTGTAAATTCCCCAATGAAGCGAAAGCTCCACAAGAAATAAATTTTCCCAAAACTGACACTAGTGTGGTAGCTGTCTCAATGGTGTAATGCACGCTCCTCCGAAGCGCAGTAGGGAGTAGTGTCCATCGAACTTCTAGAACTTGGATGGTGCATACACTCAGAGAATGAATTCAAAAGTTGGCTCCGAAATCTGGGTAAATATTTTAGACGAAAAATAAATGATAATCGTAGTAGGCGTGTTTTTACTGTAAGTTTTTAACATTTCTTATGTTATTTTGACAAATATGACTGTCAGATTTGACATTTACAATTGTCAGATTTGACAATTATAACTGTTAGATTTGACAATTATAACTGTCAGGTTTGGCAAATCGAAACGTCAATCTTTCCAATTTGACAATTATAAATCAATGTTATTGTATTTGGCCGTTGTAAATCGAATGGAATAGGATTCACGTGGATAGGACTAACCGTTTTGCCGTTATTTCGATATAAAGAGGGGAGAGAGGGATGATTTTTCAGTTTTTCTTAATTATTTTAAAAACTAAAAGGCACAGTTAAACGGCCTGAGGATACATTAAACTACACATCCCCTTTGCAAAGACATAATACAATGGACTTATGTATTTTGATAAATTATTATACTCTAGAATTATTGTATTATGTAATTCTGTTTCCCCATATTGTGGGTGTGAGTTTTAACTAATTGTGGAAATCTCGACTTATCATAGTTCCATTCTATACACCAGTAGTATTTTGGCTTGGAAACTTACCAGTTCTATTGTCTGTCGGAGGAGAAGAGACCCCTCTGCGGGAGAAATATCGAGTTATTCAATTTCGGTAATGTCACATGGGATATTTGCACCTCTAAGCGTTTATAGCTCAGTAGGTTCAGTGCTGATCTTGTGAAATGAAGGTCGAAGGCTCGAGTTCCGATTGGGACGAAACTTTTTTTCTTAAATTTTCCTCAATTTTTAGGTATTTTGCCCAAAGTTTTTTGTGGTGGCGTACATGTAGACACAATCATCAGCGGTTGTGTTTGTTGTCTATCTGTGCACAAGCCAACCACTTGTATTTCAGCGAAAGAAATCTATGGAGATTTGACTCATACTAGAGACCGAAAAATCAAATGGGATATTATAATTTTTGACATTTACATTTATTACTACAACTTGTTGAGCCGGGATAATTTATGGCAATATTCTCAATAAAATGGCACGATTTCAGTATCTGCGGCGCCCAATTTTGATGCTGCAATTTCATTAATATTGGCCTGAAACAACCGAATCGGCAATCCTTTTTCACGAAATCGTAACGATTCTCCAGATATTCAATGTCGAAGTTTGACATTTATATGGGGTAGTTCAGGTTTTAATAGAAAATTTGGGGGTATTTTTACTACACATTGATGTGAATGAATAGCATTGCACCGAAAATAACATTTTAAATTTCATTGGCCTCCCTGTCTAGTAAATTTTGCAAAAGTTGCTCGCAAATATATTTCGACTTTTCATATTATTAACATCTTTGCCAAATTGGTAAAACTTACTATTCTAGTGGGACTGATTAAAATTAAAACGTCATTTGATGGCATCGAACACTCTCCCCAATGTGTAAAGCGGAAATGTCCCCCATTTCTGATCAAATTACATAACTGGCTTCATAGAAAAGTCGAACTTTGACATTGAATATCTGGAGAATCGTTACGATTTCGCAAAAAAGGATTCCAGATTCGATCGTTTCAGGCCAACATTAATGAAATGCCATCGTCACAATTTTGCGCCACAGATACCTACTGAAATCTCCCCGTTCCCTCTTTCTCTTAAATGTGTTTCAGCAGTTCACCTAGGCGTGGCTTAAAAAATTAAGCTTAAGTTCAATCTTCATATCTAAAATTTAGCCGTTAAAAAATCTAAACTTTCGGGTGTCGTATTACGATCTTCCAGTGAAACATTTGGAACCAGTGCTGCCACCTGAAAATTAAATTTCCGGCTAAATTGAAAAACTAGGGGGCTTCGCCCCCTGCTCGCTTCGCTCGCCAACCCCCGGGGGCGGAGGCTAATTTCGGGCGCGGCCGAAATTTGGATACCCTTCGCTTGGGCTAAAAGTTTTTTTCGGGCGTATCTATGACTTGTATTTAATCCCCCTCCTCATTCTTTTTCTTCCGTCTTGACAAAAGTTTTGTGCTTGGTTGAAATAAGTGGGCAAATAAAAATATTTACTCGGAAAATTTTATTGGGGTTGCGGGAGCATGATCCCAAAGTACGATTCTATTCGTTTTTAACTTTTTTGTTGCTTTGGTAAAGACACATTAATTCAAGGTCTTGTGAAATTGGTGCAAAAAATGTTTCTTAGAAGAACCAGAATGGGCGTTGGGTTTGTATGGCCACCCCATGATCCCATGGTCAGATTTGATCAATACTTAGATATGTATTGTGTCATCAAGAGAAACACGTTTGTGTGTAATTTGGTTGAAATTGGTACACAAATAAAAGTTTTTCTTAGAAGAACCTAATTTGGGGGGTTAGGTTTGTATGGTAGCCCCATGACGCCACTATCCGATTTTATCCATTTTTAGACATGTTTTGTGTCATCAAGAGAAACACATTTGTGTGAAATTTAGTTAAAATTGGTGTACAAATAAAAAAGTTTTTCTTAGAAGAACCTAATTTGAGGGGTTAGGTTTGTATGGCATTATCCAATTTGATCAATTCTTAGATATGTTTGTGTCATCAAGAAAAAAAAGTTTGTGTGAAATTTGGTTGAAAAATGGTGTACAAATCAAAATGTTTTTCTTAGAAGAACCTAATTTGGGAGGTTAGGTTTGTATGGCAGCCCCATGACTCCATGGTCCGATTTGATCCATTCTTACATATGTTTTGTATTATCAATAGAAACACATTTGTGTGAAATTTTGTTGAAATTGGTGCACAAATAAAAAAGTTTTTCTTAGAAGAACCTAATTTGGGTAGTTGTATTTGTATGGCAGCCCCATGACCCCATTGTCCGATTTTGCCGATTCAAACATACAAACTGCCTGCAGCAAAAAGAAGCATTTGTGCAAAATTTCAGCTTCATAGCTTTTAAATTGGCCGAGTAAAGCGCGTCGCAACAGACAGACAGACGGACAGGCGGACATCGCCCAATCGACTCCCCAAGTCATGCTGATCATATATGTATACTTTTTATATGGTCGGAGATGCTTCCTTCAATGCGTTACAAACTTCATGACAAAGTTAATATACCCTTTCACTCTATGAGCGAAGGGTATAAAAACTAAATAGGTTGCGGCTAGAAAAACCGGCTAAAATCATACAAAACAATGTAAAACATCCAACTTCATTGACCCAAAAGCCCGTCTTTACTTTTTAAATACGTGCATATTATGTCTTTAGAGAAAAAAAGATGTTTCCTACCCCTTAAATCCTAAAAGTTTTGAGAAAACTTATTTTAAAAGCAGAAAACATAATTTTAACTATGTTTGGTCACAAACACCGATGATGTCGCATTAAAAAGTCCTTTCTATTTGGATTTTTTTTAAAATCCCACCTGCCAGAAAAATGGTTACTATAATTTTGACATCCAAAATGTGATTTAACCTCTGGATGTCTGAAAAATTCACACTTGGTCGAATAACGTCACTATGTACTTCCCATTTAAACGTGGAACTTTACAGGTCTCTAGACTAGAGCCAGAGAACTGATCGACTTCTTATTTGGGGGCATTCGGTAGCTCAGTGGCAGAGATGTCCTTCTCTGAGTTGCCGGTGCGTGGGTTCGAATCCCACTGTGACCCATGGATGTTTGTGTTGTCCATAAAATGCTCCTACGGCAGCCCGTTCTTGGATGTAAATCGTCCCGGAGCTACCCGTTGCTAAAAACGGCCAAGAGCTGCCAAGACCCCTTTCGATTCAAGAGAAAAAAGAAAAAAAAAATCTCTTGAATCGCTACAACAACAACAACAACTTCTTATTTGTGAATAACTAGAGCTGGCATTCTGTAAGGCGATAGACGACGGCCCGGCGCACAGTGGGGCGGAAAACCCGAATTTTGGAAACAATTATGTATAAAAACAGGTCAATCTTAATGTATTTGGCCAATCTAAATCGAATGGAATTGGTTTCACGCAGATAGAGGATCAGCCGTTTTGAAGTTATTTTGATTTTAAGGGGGAGAGGGGATCATTTTTCAGTTTTTATTAATTATTTGAAAAACTATAAAAATTACAGCAAAATGGTTCGAGGACACATGAAACTACTCAAAATTACCTTTGCAATGGCATATAATACAATTGACTTATTTTGATAAATTATACCCTAGACCAAAAAATAAAATTGGATATTATAATTTTTTACTGTAACTCTGCAAGAAATGCTAGTTGAGCCAGCATAATTTAGGGAAATATTCTTAATAAAATGAAGTTGATGTTTGCCAAAAATTGAGTTGCTCCGACCAAGGACACGCCTGATTCGCCTACTAGAACTTGTTCAAGTCAAAACGTCCAGGGGGAAGGGAGGTGGTAATTTTTGGCTGTCAAGACAGAGTCCCTTTATACTCTCCACCAAAAACTAGTTCAATAGGATGAAAACTACGGTTATCTCCGGTTCAAAGGACCCAACATATTTTACAGTAGATATTCAAAAATCGTGTCTAAAACAGCCAACATGAAATAACACAATGGGTTATAAAAGTAGCCTGGGGTTCTATGGGGTTATGATTCTTACATATTAGTAATCTTGAGACTTTCTGGAATAATGTAGCATAAACAGACGCTTGGAGGCACGTGGAGGTAGTTGTTAAAACTCAATGTGAAAAATCCAGCTAGGGCCAATTTGACCTTCAATGATTAAAATTAAATAAAATTTTTTCCAAAATTCTTTTTTTTTACTCTTTTTATGCTAACATATTATAACCTAAATATTGAAAATAAAATCATAAAACAAAGTTTTATCCGAATTTATAGTCAGGGTTTTCATTGAAACTTGATTATGGAAAAATGTGCAAAAACTGCAAAATCAATTATCTACACTTTGAGAGCCGCTGATTTCTTACTGTGACAGATATCGATCCGAAATTTTTTGTAGAAAGAAACTTCAAAATGTTCACTATGCGATGAATCATTCACAAAAGCTCTCCAATAGTATAATTTTTTTGAATTTTTGCCTCTACCACCCCACTGTGCGTCGTGTGAGCTTGTATGGCTGACTTTTCGAAGCAATAAGGAAAAGTCAGCCATGCTGTGTCACCCATACATGACTAGGGAGCTCAGGAACGTCATCGCCCGAAGGCCTTTGTACAGATCCACGCCATGGCGTATCAACCATACCAGGGGCCTCCCTGCGCTGCTCAGGTACGTGCTGACGCAACTCACCAAAGGACAGTGTCACGAGGACACCGACCCCCCTGAGGAACCAAAAAAAGACTTTATCAGAGTGCACTCCAACAATTACTTCAATCAACGCTTAGATTCGTCAATTTTTACTCGACGCCATCGCTAGGCTGAGAAAATGATCGCCGAATGCTCCATATCTGTACTTGGCTTTGACAGTGATCATTGTGAGGAAATCTTAGGCTTATTGGTTGTGAATCTGCAGATTCTCGATGGAGGAGTGAGGTACATACGCATCGTCCTGTTTGTTTTTTTGTTTCTTGAACTTGTTTGGTCTTTATAATTTCACGGCCATTAGAGGAAAAATCCCTACACCAAAAAGCATATACCTTATGTACAACGACCAAATGTCTCAATTATACCTGTAAGAAACAATTTCTTTTGTTTCTAACCTGCAACTACTTCATTTAAATAATAAAGTAAATCTGAAAATCGAGAATCTTTATATCGTATTATGTGAGACATCAAAGGTTAGTGTTCCGCGAATCACCGTTTAAGAAACGTTGCATTACGGAATGCTAGCTCTGGTTATCCGAACTGAGGTAAACAACATTGAAGCTCGATGAATTGAAGAAAAAAATTGGCTTTTCAGTCAGCCGATATTTAATATTTAATATAATTTATAAAAATCTAAATGGGAATTGCTATTTTTGGTCAGGCCCAAATTAAGGTTATTTATGAATATGCATTCCGACTCTATCGAACATAAACTATAATAGACACCAATAAAATAGCTCAATTTACTCTCGATTGCAAAAGGATGAACCCAATTTCGCAAATGTCGTCCATCCATTCATCTTTTGCAAGCACAACAGCTGATCTTTTCCTCGAGATTTTATTCTAAGCTGTATACACAATTTGACCTTCGCCCACACTACATGATGCATGTTTTGAACATCCAAGATTACACACGGTACATTATATCAAATCACAAAAGCATCTCAAAAGTCTGCCAAGTTTTTCGCCTATAAAGCTGCACGATACTGAAAATAACATTGTAGTGTTGCCAAGAAGACTCACTACTATCTAGCAATCTTGTGTTATGCACTATTCTCCTTTTCAATATTGAATCATTCAAAAAACACTTGAAAACGAAAAAATAAAACGCTCTTGACGTCTTCGAGACGATTCCGAAGTATATTTTTGCTGTGTGCACCACTTCTTTCGCTACCCTCTGCAATAAACAGTCGTACAGTAGGTACGCCACGTCTCCGCCTGCAGGCATTTACAGACAAACTTATAAATATAATTCAAACAAAATCTGCGCCTATGCGATGTGAAATCGATAAAACAACTTTTATGTAGCTAGAGCTGTCCTGAAACTGCCAGAAAGTCAATGAATGAATGAATATTCACTTCTATATCGGTCTAGACTAGACTGTGCGAATTTTCTCTTTATGGGCATAATATTTAGTTTGGGAGGCATAAAAAAATGTTTTGAAAAAAAAAAGTTTCAGTATGTTTGCACACTTATTAACTGTAATTATGTTGTTTTGTAAATTTCTGGGTATTTATAGACATAGGCGCAAGGAAGGGAAATTACATATCTCTTTTAATTACAGCTAAAAATTTTGAGAAAAGTTTAAAAGTGTGTCTTGTTGCTGACTTCAGTTCGCTTTTCATAGGCGACCCTTTGCGCCATGAACCGTGATTCAATAAATGTGTTTTCCTTGTTTGTTGTATTTTTCGTCTCAATATAAATTCAGGTTAATCACTTATTACTTATTCATTCTCAATCTCAATATTCGGGGTCAAACAAATATTATACTTGTGACAATATTGAAATTTATAATAATTGTGCAAGCATTCTTATTATACATGCTTGCTCAGCTCATCAGATGTACAGTATAAGATCGTGACGTTGACGGACACATTGTATCAACAATCAACGTGCGGGTAAATAAAAATAAATAAAAGATAAACCATCGACGATGCATTTTTACACTTTTTGTTTCGACAAAAATCAAACAGAACGAGTACACACACATTACGAGTAATAAGACCACATAAATAGCGCAAAACAATAAATTCTGATTATAATCAACAATCAACAACATACATATCAGAAAATGTGTGCGGGGTGTATGTGGACTTTTGAAACATATTCTAAAAAATTGTATTTCATCAAATATGTACAAAAGATTAGCAAGTTTTCTTCTGTGTAATTAACTGATTATGTGCGAGTTTTTTGATACTATACTCGCACTAGACAAGCAGAAGGCAATCTACTTGTTTGATCTGGTTATTTATTACTAAATTTAATTCACGTGTTTTTTTCATAATAATTTTATCAACCTCATTTCGTCGATTGTGTATAGAAGTTTGATAAGTTTGAAAAATTATTTGGGATTTGAAAGAAAAACAAAGGGATTTGTTAGGATTTTTTAGATTAAGTTTTCTTGGCTTCAATTTAGCAAATCAAATGGGGTCTTCAATGTCAGATCTTAGCCTTGAACGGAAAGAATAATAACAACAGGGTTGTGACATGCATTACAAAAACTGTTGATCAAGAACCTAACTAAACTCGGCGTCAATGAAACCGGGCCACACGGTAAGCGCGAACTCTAATCAAAACCGGCAAATCGTTTGTAATGTGAGTTAACGGTACTTCAGATAAAAATCATAGTCATTTGAATTGCCATTAAATGCAATTTCTGTAGATATAACTTTCATAGTTGTAAGTTTCATACTTTTTGAGAAAATTGAATTTGAGTCGAAAGTGGCGAGTGGTCCGATTTTTGTGAAGCCGAGTGTATTTTAAAATTTCAAAATAAAAAATGTTTCTAAAATTAATTTTTCGTTCAGTATTTGATTCAATTTAATCTGACGTATTGTCTGTTCACGGAAAAATATAAAATATTTAGTGGTCATACCTTGTTAGTTATTTCTTATCATTCTTTTGCACTGACATATGTATGTATGTATGTGTTCAACCTTTGGTGGGCGATTTCGTCAAAACGTCTCGAATAAGCGGACACGTTTTTACGGACAATACAAAACCCACCTCTCAGAGATTTAGGGCCGAAAAGCTAAAAAAAAGGTTTCTACAGCCATTAGAGAATCACCACTACGAGAAACAATTTTCCAGCGTATATATTTTTTTTGTAGACAAGAAAAACCCTCTTTGGCCAGTCCCCTAAAAAGCTTTTACGTGTCATTTTCGCTCAAATTTAAACTTAAAAATTTCTTGTTCTTGAAAGTCAGAGGATTTTTCATCAATCTTTGTCCCCAAGATATGTTAGGGCTCCAGTACACAATCATATTTGGTAATATTTCTATTATAATATGCTTAAGCCTACTTGATTTCGCTTACTGCGAGTCTAAAAATTTATACTGAATGAATCGAGTAGGCTTAGGTATATTATAATATAAATATGACTGTGTAATGGAGGCCTTAAATACTTTTAATCTTAATGGCTAAGTAAAAACCAGGATCTAGCTGCAGAAGCGTCAAAACAATTATGTACAAATGTTTGGTGGCGTGAATTAAAAACTAAGAAATTTTCAAGACAACATTGTCTTTATAGTAAAATGAATTGGAATTCATAAATTCGGCCGTACATCCGTCGGTCCATTCGTGATAGATTTCTTCAACCTTGGCTATTTAGAGATCATGTTTACACAGCTAAATTTTTCAACAAAAGTAAATTTAAATGGGAAAATTCCACTCTGTGTAATAATATGGGACAGTGTCTTGGAAAGGCTTTAGTACACTATAAGCGAATTTGAGTGAAAATTCGAAAAAATGTGTAATAAATACGCACGAATCTTTTTTTTGTATTTTGGAAATTTCTTCCATGAGAGTCGTAAATCATGGCTTGTGCTGTCATTGCTTATGGTGAACTGAACATTTCACCACCATTTCACCGATAAAGGAACTTAAATCACTGATGTCTTCATTGCAAATTTTCTGATTGACACCCATGAGGATCGTGAGCCACGTGTTGGACAATCCTGATCTATAGAGAGTGAGACGTTGCAGTTACGGTCTTTTGCGAATGGCGAATTGCTTAAACTGCGTGCAAAACTTAAAAGCTTAAACGTAATTTCAAACAGCTTAAGCAATTCGCAAAAGATCCTCGTCGTACCCTTAGGAGAGTCTATACGTAACCGAAAGGCTAGAGACTAAATGATCCGATTGTAAATGAAACGGTCTTGTAGCTTTTTTTTCGGTTGTAATCGATCTTCGCATAAGGCGCAACCACACTGATCGGAACTTGCAAAACCGCACGCAACAGTTCAGTTTTAAAGATCACAGTTGTCGAAAACACAGGCCTGGAAGGGACAGAGCTAAAGGGGGAATCCAATTTTGTTATTTGTTGGTAGCAGTGTGTTTCGGGATTCTAAACTTGTGGAAAAATCGGAAATTACAAGGGAAAAAATGTACAAAACTGTAGGCAAAATCCACTAGTAAAAAATATTCCTAGGCGATAAAACGTAATACTGTTTGGTGATGCCATATGGCGTCATTGGCGGAAACTCATTAACAAAATTTTCTTAGAAAAATGGAGAAAACTCGGAAATTTGTTTTAATTTGCGCTTGTGTGAAATTTTTTGAAGGATAGTATTTGATGTTCAAGGAAAGGGCCGGATTACAGAACCGTTAAGGTACATTTTCCTCGACACGACTGCACGACAGCGACTCGCTCATTCTATAAAATGAGAGAAAAACGAGTTTTTATAAAAAAATGAGCCAGCCGCATCGAGGACAACGTACCTTAAAGGTACGTTGTGCTCGACACCACTGCATCGGCTCTGGCGACAGCGACTCGCTCATTTCATATAAAAACTCATTTTTCTCTCATTCTAAAAACGAGTTTTTATATGAAATGAGCGAGTCGCTGTCGCTAGAGCCGACGCAGTCGTGTCGAGCACAACGTACCTTTAACGATTTTTGCAGCGCTGCTTCTCTTGCCTGCAGTGACGGGCAACCTACGCGTGAAAACCCTTCAGGGTCTTGGATTTAGGGCCCTCCCTTTATTAACAATTACTTTCCACCGTCAAATCAAATTTCATTATAACGCAGATTATTTGAAAAGCAAATTAAACAACTGAAAGCTTTCTCCACTCATCCATGAAACATTTTAATTGAAGGGCTATCGCCAATGATGCCATATGGCCAGGAGTTGTATCGGGCAAACGGGGTCTCATAGAAAAAAAAATGTAAACGGTTTTGGTTTTTGACCTTTCTTTTATTCTATTTATCAATCTTCATGCTGAAATTCGAAAAAAAAATATTGGCGGGGATGGGTTAAGTTAAGGTATACTGTCGACTAGAGTATGATGGTATGATGTACCAGTCGCAAAGCGATTATCATGCTTTGCGACTGGTACATCCTATTGTTCCAATATTTGTTTTTGATGGCACCTAGCTGAATGGTGAATGTTGTCCGTTCTAACCACAAACTTTTGCATAGCAACCGAGTGCACTAAGGTTTTTTGTTTCTAGAAGCGGCTGATGTGTTGATTGCAAAACGATTTATTGCTCCCAAGGAGTCTTGGAGCATTCTTTGCATAAATTATGTATAAATCTGTGTTTCAATAGCACCGCAAATAGCTAGAATAAACACAGCTCTTGAAAAATATATGTACATACTACTCAGTACAGGTTTATAATCCCTCAGCCGACCCAAGCGATGATCGCCAAGCGATTATTGTCCTTTTCTATGTAAGTAAATTCTTGACAGATACTATCTACGGAGCTATGCATTCCTTATATGGACTAAATCTTGAAGGAATAGCATCATCAAATATGTAAATAGTGCTCCAGGACTTATAAAGATCAAAAGTTGACCCACGCGATGATCGCTTAACGACTGGTGCTTGCACTCTTGTCGCAATTGCGGTGCAAACAAACTTGCTGAATAGTGTACGTTTCGCATTCTAACCACGATCTTTTGCTTCGAAACCGAGTGCACTAAAGATTTGTGCACCTACTCGATGATCGCCAACGGATCAGCGCTTGGCGACTGGTGCTGGTACGACCATTTGCACTGATAATCGCGCGATCATTGCTATTGCTACCTACCTGAGAGGTGTGTATACACCACGTTCCTCATTCTACTGGTTTGTGGTGTCCGGGCATGTACTTAAGCTAACCACGGCATACATAGGCCATGGCCGCTTTAATCGCGTCAAGGAAAATGTTAATAGGCGATTATATCGACAAAAAACATACTAAATAGGCCTTCAAAATTTAAACTGAAGCCTAGACATCCCCCAACATTGACAACCATTTATTAAAAAAGATAATCCATATAAATACACGTGCTTGCACTGCAAGCATACATGGAAGTCATTATGCCTTACATACTTTCATACTACATACATGAAAGTCACATCCAACTGTAACCGACTGCAACAAGTTATACAATATCATCCAATATCTAATCTAAGCAAGCAGCTAATATAATATTCCTGGTAATTTTCACGCACTATTAATAAACGGCCTGCGCGCTTTTTACATGACCAAAGACTCATGTAAACTATTAGCGAACGTAAGTTTCCCATAACATTATTATCTTGTACCAGTGGATGCAATGCAATCACATACACACAATGCACTGCGCGAGTTGTACAGCAGAGTCGGCATACATCATACAGCCATAATATCGACCAGTAGTACACAACACAACATCATGATCACATATGCTCCATGCAAAAACTTCCGGTAATGTACTCGTAAATTCGCGAAACGAATTGAGCCAAGTGAAATGCAATCGTGATAATACTAGTACCCGGAGAAGCTGAAGAAAATATAGTTTTTCTTTTGCTTCTATAATTTTTCCTCGTTCTCTGCCTGGGTTTTTGCATATCTCCACTCTATGTAGCTATAGTGGCGACAGACATTCTGGTGAAAAAGAATAATATTTGAGTGTAGTCTAGCAATGGTTCAGAACGAAATACAACTACTCGTAAATAAATAAACACCTTTGGAAGGCCCATATGTGTCGAGTCCACTAGAGGTGCTTCTTTTCTTGATTTAAGTTCTTACAGAGTACACCCACCTCCACACCATTCATGCAAATTCAGCAGTGACTTATTTGACTATTCTATTTGATTTCTGCCTGCTTTGCTTTACTCGGGGGCGGTGGCGTGTGTAATGTCTATGCTGTAATAGCTAAAATCGCAAAGATTTGTCCACTCTAAACCGATTAGTATGCAATAATAGTATGCCTGGTCGTTGTGTCTTTTTATTCTCGATGTTAAATCCGCCACTGACCTAACAAGGAAGGGATGGGACTCTTGTTTGTGTACAATACCGTGCAAAAAGTTTTATTTGAACTTTGCTGTAATGTGTATGTTTTGCGTTTTGTTGACCGACGCTCGGGGTTCAACTTGGACTACTACCGGAAATCTGAATCTATTATCGATACAATTTTAATTTGAATGCTTACGACATGGGGTGACTACTGACGGGCTTTCGTGTGTTACAAGTATGGTATAGAGGTAAGACGATATGAAAATTTGCAAGTTGTGCACAACATTTTCTATACTTATATAGCACCACCACGAAACAAATAAGAATTAATTAGCTGTCATTCTATTGATGAAATCAGAATTTTTAATGACAAATTTAAATTATGGGTTGTTTGTTTGGAATATGTATTCAGATTTGGCTATATGATGATGAGATAAACAAATTTGTCTGTACTTTCAGGATTTAGAAGGTTATCTGATAGTAAACAGTATTTTTGAACCGTTTGGTTTTTATTATTAACCTTTCGTTGAAGACGGATTTTATAAGGTTTGTGTTTGCCAGAAGCGTCTCACGCGATGATCGCTTTGCGATCATAGCTTCTGAAACATGCTAAAGCGATGTTTGAAAACATTTGTTTTCCTGATATCGCATATATAGCTAGAAGCAACAAGGTTTTCCAAAAAATACATATCTGCACATAATGCTCAGGACAAGCTAGGAAGAGATTTTTCCCTCAGGCGACGCACGCGATGATCGCTAAGCTATTAGAGCTCTTTTCTAAGGAGCATTCTTCACAAATATTGTCTATAGGAATCTGTGTTCGTAATATCCATTAAAACCTAGAGGAATACAGTACCATACATAAAATATGTAAATAGTGCTGTAGTACCTACATACTTATAATTATAAAAGAGCAATAATCGCTTAGCGATCATCGCATGCGTTGACACATACCCTTTAACTTGACGGATAGGTAGGTGTGATAGGTCTGACCAAATGATTCCCTTCCAGTGATGTTCTCTTACAAAATATTGGAAATGTGTCAGATCGGACCCATCGATAGCGTACTTACCCTATAAGAATCTGCCTTTTGTGTTCTTCCTATACATGGGTAAGTATGTACAGTAAAACTTCCCTATAACGGACACTTACGGGGAATAAAATTTTGTCCGTTATAGAGAAGTGTCCGCTATTAAGAGAGAATGGTACCATGATGAAGAAAAAAACAGCAAAGGAAATTTCAGATTTATCACAGGTTTATTTAGAATGTGCCTTCTCTCTAAGAAGTGGACCGGAAATGGGGATGTTTGCAGCCCTCGCACGACAAAACCATTCGAAAACGGCTTTGTCTATTGTCAAGCCAGCCGTTTTTGGAAAGGCTCTCCGGCTTCCATCGTTCCCATGTTTATCGTATTCTTTCAAGAAGTCCTTTTTGCGTTTTAAAATTTCGCTTACTAGCGTTTTTCTTATATGAAATCTCGTAGCTAACGCCCGAAAACTTAATTTATCGCGCTCCTTAAGCTGAATAATTTCAACTTTTTCTTAAGGTGTTAAACGCACTCGCGACATAATTCACAGATAACACACTTGACACTTGTTAACAATAGACACGAAGCCAAAAAAAGATATGAGTACGAGCAAGGTAAACATTCAGCATGTGCAGCAGGACTATTCTAAGCAAAGCGAGAAGGGCGAAATAGCAAAAAAAAAAAAAGAAATCCAAAAGAATCGCACAAACGACCAGAGTGGAAGTGAAATAGACAATTACTAAAAAGACGGAAACAAACAAGTACTAAAAAGGGGAAAGCTGACTAGCGAAAGTTTTTTTTTGTTGAAAAATTTTTTTTTTGTATGTAGTGTCCGCTATAGAGAGAATATGCAGCAAGGGAAAATCAACGAAAAGGTTATCCGCGTCCGTCATTGAGAGTGTCCGCTTTATAGAAGTATTCAATGTCAAGAAACACAAGGAACGTTGCCGGGGAATCAAAATTTGTCCGTTATAGGGAAATGTCCGCTATTATGGGAAGTGTCCGTTAAGGGAAGTTTCATGTATAGGGAAAACACTCATCGTTCTATTCGCGATTAGAATTAGGTCTCGTTTTAAATAGTCGCTCGGCGAGCGTCGCATCAGTCGCTCCAAGCAACACAAACCTTTTTTTTTAAATATTTTTTAAATATTTATACCCTTCACTTTATAAGTGAAAGGGTATGCATATTAATTTTTATCTGGAGTTTTTTTTTGATTATACGATGTCTGTCCGTCTGCATGTTGCGAGATGTTTTTTTTCTGGCCAATTTGAAAAGCTGGCGAGCTGAAGTTTTGTTTAAATAAAAAAAGGCGCGACAACCCAACATGTTAGATATGTTAGTTAAGTAACATCAAATTTCCAAGATCTTAACTGCTTTTTTGTTTAGGTGTTGAGATCAACAGCACGCTCAGCAGCGTTATTTATACCCATACTCGTTTAACATCTGAGTGGAATCATAGTCCGTCACATGGGTCTTGAGTTCAAAAAACACCATAAATTGAATTGGTTGACGGAGAGATTCGTACCCACGACCCTGTGCACCGATGGTGTGCGCACTAACCACAACACGAACCAGATTATAAATTTTGCTTACTTAATTATTATTGTTGCAATCTGTTTGCATGTTTGAATTTGAACCACCGAAATTGAATCACGAGGCTCATCATTGGCTGCAATACAAACCTAGTCCCTCAAATTAGCTTTTTCTAGCAAAACTTGTTTGCTTGCAAACAAATTTTAACCGAATTTCATATAAATTGGTCCTTATTGAGGTCCCAGAATACTCGTATATGTCAGTATGGACGATATGGGACTATGTGGTCATGGGGCTGCCATACAAACCTAGTCACCCAAATTAGATTCTTCTTAGAAAATGTTTTTTATCTATGGTCCAAAGTCCAATCTTCACAAAATCCCACATTGCGTTTCTATCGAAGATATACAAAACGTATTTATGAACGGACGAAATCTGAATATGGGACTGTCATAGAAGCCCCACTCCTAAAAATTGGTTCTTCTATGAAAAAGTTTTTAATAATGGATAAATTTTTAGGTGAAACCGCTTTTAAATCCGTCTCTATCGATATTACAAAACTCACGTAAGAATGGGCCGAATCGGTCATCGGGCTGCCATAGAAACGCCACATGTTTCTCAAAAAAAAAAAAAAACTTGTACATATTTATAGACCAATTTTCAGAAAACCAGACATATTGGTGTTCATTTTGAATATGTTCATTGGAACGGATGAAGTCGGACTATATGGCTACCATAGAAGCCCCACCCTGAAAATCAAGTTTTTCTTAAAAAATAAATAGCCCGCCTTCATAACCAGGTTCGTCTAAGGAAATCTTTATGTACCAATCGTTATCCTTATCATACCTTTCTTATATATGCGTTCCTATAGAAGTCACAAAACACATGTAGGATAGTCGAATCGGACCATGGGGACTATGGGGCAATCATAGAAGCATCACCCCCAAAAGCATAGCATAAGTCATAGGGTGTCCCGAGAATCTTTTTCCCGGAAAAATGGTAGGTAGGTGTGATAGGTCTGACCAAATGATTCCCTTCCAGTGATGTTCTCTTACAAAATATTGGAAATGTGTCAGATCGGACCCATCGATAGCGTACTTACCCTATAAGAATCTGCCTTTTGTGTTCTTCCTATACATGGGTAAGTATGTATAGGGAAAACACTCATCGTTCTATTCGCGATTAGAATTAGGTCTCGTTTTAAATAGTCGCTCGGCGAGCGTCGCATCAGTCGCTCCAAGCAACACAAACCTTTTTTTTTTAAATATTTATACCCTTCACTTTATAAGTGAAAGGGTATGCATATTAATTTTTATCTGGAGTTTTTTTTTTATTATACGATGTCTGTCCGTCTGCATGTTGCGAGATGTTTTTTTTTCTGGCCAATTTGAAAAGCTGGCGAGCTGAAGTTTTGTTTAAATAAAAAAAGGCGCGACAACCCAACATGTTAGATATGTTAGTTAAGTAACATCCAATTTCCAAGATCTTAACTGCTTTTTTGTTTAGGTGTTGAGATCAACAGCACGCTCAGCAGCGTTATTTATACCCATACTCGTTTAACATCTGAGTGGGATCATAGTCCGTCACATGGGTCTTGAGTTCAAAAAACGCCATAAATTGAATTGGTTGACGGAGAGATTCGTACCCACGACCCTGTGCACCGATGGTATGCGCACTAACCACAACACGAACCAGATTATAAATTTTGCTTACTTAATTATTATTGTTGCAATCTGTTTGCATGTTTGAATTTGAACCACCGAAATTGAATCACGAGGCTCATCATTGGCTGCAATACAAACCTAGTCCCTCAAATTAGCTTTTTCTAGCAAAACTTGTTTGCTTGCAAACAAATTTTAACCGAATTTCATATAAATTGGTCCTTATTGAGGTCCCAGAATACTCGTATATGTCAGTATGGACGATATGGGACTATGTGGTCATGGGGCTGCCATACAAACCTAGTCACCCAAATTAGATTCTTCTTAGAAAATGTTTTTTATCTATGGTCCAAAGTCCAATCTTCACAAAATCCCACATTGCGTTTCTATCGAAGATATACAAAACGTATTTATGAACGGACGAAATCTGAATATGGGACTGTCATAGAAGCCCCACTCCTAAAAATTGGTTCTTCTATGAAAAAGTTTTTAATAATGGATAAATTTTTAGGTGAAACCGCTTTTAAATCCGTCTCTATCGATATTACAAAACTCACGTAAGAATGGGCCGAATCGGTCATCGGGCTGCCATAGAAACGCCACATGTTTCTCAAAAAAAAAAAAAAACTTGTACATATTTATAGACCAATTTTCAGAAAACCAGACATATTGGTGTTCATTTTGAATATGTTCATTGGAACGGATGAAGTCGGACTATATGGCTACCATAGAAGCCCCACCCTGAAAATCAAGTTTTTCTTAAAAAATAAATAGCCCGCCTTCATAACCAGGTTCGTCTAAGGAAATCTTTATGTACCAATCGTTATCCTTATCATACCTTTCTTATATATGCGTTCCTATAGAAGTCACAAAACACATGTAGGATAGTCGAATCGGACCATGGGGACTATGGGGCAATCATAGAAGCATCACCCCCAAAAGCATAGCATAAGTCATAGGGTGTCCCGAGAATCTTTTTCCCGGAAAAATGGAGCATTTTCAAATTTCGGCAGCGCCTAAAATTAGCCTCGAACTCGTTCAGCTTTATTCACATCGAATGTTAAAATGGTCTAAAAAATTTTATCGCCCAACTAATTGCTAATTTGTTACGTCTCCAAAAGCTGAAATGCACATCGAATATAACAAACAATGTTTTAACCCTTTCCCGGACAGAACGTCTATAGACGTCCAATTTTGATCATTTGACATACAAATCGTGTCAAATTTTGGCGTTGTGTCCGGCAATGAGTTAAGTTGCTTTCTTCTTCTGCAGTAGTTAAGATAGGAGAGGAGATATTAGAAGGTCTAATTCAAAATTCCGAAATCCACACAGAGAAAAAAAATTAGAATGGTTATCTAAAGAAATAGTAGAATTCATCTAAAGTTCGCGTTGATTTTCAGCTTATGATTCTATGTAGTTGAAACAGTTACGAAGATATGGATAATTTTTCTATTCGTCATTAGTTGAAACATCTACTATATTTGCAAATTCAATTAATTCATTATTGTAAAGACAGCTATTCATAATCTATAAATTGTTAAATGTTGGATAGCTAAATTGTGTTTAAGAAAAAAGAACGATTGTTTGTAGTTAAATTTTATATTTGAATAGTACAATCAACAATTTTTGTGAAGAATTGACTAAACTTTTTCTTCTAATCTTGCGTGGTTAAATGAACGAATTTAATAGTATTTTCAGCTACGAAGATTAGAGAAATCAGCTATTTCTTTGGTAAAACTATCTATATTTAAGTCAACTACTTCACTTTAGATAAAAAGTCTAAACCATTTTTTTTTCAGTGAAATATTTACTACAAAATCCTCAATATCAGAATCCCCAGTTCGTAGTCGCAAAATGAGAATCCCCAAAAAGTGATATTGTGATTTGATCTGTGTGGACTATGGGGTTGTGAGATGATCGAATGAGCCCTACTGAATTAAGGCTGATTTATAGTTTTAAACAGATGAGCACAAACATATTCCAGGGCTGCTCCTTTTGGTCTTGTTCCTTGGCTCTTATCGTTCTGTCACCACTGATTTTGAAAATTGTACTGGTGCAACTAGAAAGTGATGTGATGTGACTGACAACTGCATCGAATTCGAATTTTCGAATCCAGTATGTTGGTAAGAATTGTTAACGCCAACGATACGAAATCCTCAAAACAAAAATACCTAAATTAAGAAAAGCCCCACCATCATAATCTCCAGATAGATAATCCCCAAAAGCCTAGTCTCTAAATAAAACGCTTTTCGAATTCTATCACAATAGCTAAATTTTTTGATGCTAATTTATTAGTTAATAACACGTTTTGAATCAAACTTGCCAACAAAAAAGGCCGTTATCCCACCGTTGGAGGCATGGGCGTTAGACCCCCTGCCAAATTCCTACATTTACATATTCATTCATTTTTTTTGCATCCAACGTTTGATCAGAAGTAGATTGACGGAAGCAAACGTGTTTGACAACACGCCCGAACCTAGATGGTTCCAACCTTCAAAGTATTTTCAACGTATCAATTCGGTTAGAGTTCCGTAAACTCCACAAATGCGTTCTTTGTATGCATGCGCATTTAGGAACAAAGTAAATACCCAAACATAATAATCGCGCGCGGTTAATTTTGGCGATTTTGCGATCGGGGATTTTCAAATTGAAGATCTCGGTTATAGGGATTTCATGCGTCTGGATTTCGCATCGAACCTATTGTTGATGACCTGAAGACTATTGAAAATGCAGCAGGCCCCTGAATGAAATTTGATTATTTCGATGCGATCCTAAAGATGTGCTGTCTTGCCGAATTGAACTTGAGGATTTTATTTTTGTTTACGATTTTTTTTAACCAAAATTCAAATTTTGGGGCTTTGTACATTTTCCGTGATAGTGAGTATCACGTCTTTAGGATCGCATCGAAATAATCGTTGTTCATTGGCAAAAATGTTGTCTCTTCTCTTTTAGTATTGCGTAGAACTTGAGTTACATAATTTGATCGCGTAAATGCGAAGCATTTTCGGTTAAGATTCAGAGGGTGGTCAACTTACGCAGACTCGTTAAAAGTAAAATTGACGGCATATCAATGTGGCACGATAGCCCGACGTCGGGCTTTGGCCGCCTGATTCGTTGACCTCCAACTGTCGCGGTTACGTGACCTTGTCCTCCAGTTTCGGAAGCCCAACAGCTGGTGGGCGTCCGCACTTCTCCCAGCGAGCTCTCGGTCGTCCACGCAACCTCGCTCCGTTAATTTGTTGTGCGTTAGTCACCTTTTTTGGCATGCGATTATCGTCCATTCGTTGTACATGCCTCGCCCATCGCAAACGTTGAAGCTTCACGATTTTCGATACTTTCAGCTTATCGAACAATTGATTCAACTCGTGTTTGTAGGCATACTGGCGGAAAATGATGGGCAAACTTTGGGAAGTTCTACTGTATTTAATTTCTCTTCCTACACATCTCAACGGTCGAAAGGTTTTTATCATGGAAACAAGTCTCTTCAAAAGCTCACCTTTTGCATGTTCGATTTGATTGAATTCAAATATTAGCTGATCATCCGCTAACCCAACCCTTCTTCAATCAATCATCAATTTACGCCACTCAAAGTGGCGCAATTGCCATCTAGAATTTCTGCAAAATTAACTTGCAGGTGTTAGATTTCATCCTCTAGATTGATTGCATGACAATACACCATTCGAAGTTGACTTTGACTTGGTCTCCGCAGGTGAACTATAGTGGAAAAGGAAAATCAATTAAATTTACCATGATTATCAACACAAAACACAACTAAAACAATTTTGTGTGTGTGGGTGACTTTTTTTATATTTCGTCCCTGAGTGTTGTCATGTTCAAGTTCATGGAGGCCAACGGCGGTAGCATTCATTCCAAGGTCTTGCAAGCATGTAAACATTGAGAATGGAATCTAGTATAGTGTGACACATAGGACATTTTTTTCCCAGAAAAAAGTCATATGAGTATCTTTATATATGTACATGCATTCTAGGTCTATTATATGCGATCTGCGATAAAATCGTCATGAAACACTAAAACAATGTATTTCATAATACATATGAGTAATATCCTGCACACTTTTCGTATATGAGAAAAAAATTTGAGAGCAAAAACTAACGTATTCTGCTCGCCCCATTATGTTTAGTTATCAAGGGAAAAGTTTTAAAATCCCAACCACCAACCAAGGTCACCTTTACACAAAAACCATTTGTGTAACAATTGCAAAAATCTTGTAGTACATACATACTTTTCTCATGGTCGAAAATACGAAATTACGTCACTCTTAGCTTATACAAAGAATGACACATTTTATTGAAATTGTAGTTCAAAAAAAGCGAGCCGCTTCATTCGTTGCGCTTATCAAAAAGTCGCGGTGCAAACAATTTAAAGAAAATGATCGAAAAAAAATTTAAAAGACAAATATTTGCCTTTTTAAATACATCTGTCATATTCAATAAAAATTGCACAATGAACATTAAAAATTTAATTCAATAATGATGACGACGACTTCGATAGCTCATCGTTCGGCATGATGCCATTTTAAAGGTGACGTGTCCTTTTATCGCTCTTCTATTATCAACCGATTGAATATACAATACTCGGAACATATTGCGTGCTCAGTCTTTTAAAATAGTCGCAAACACAATACAATTTATATATGTACGATGTGAAGTGAAGCTGAAGATATGCTTTTAAAAAAAGGAATATGACGTCAATTGGAACTTTTATAATTGTACGGGTGTATACTTAGAGTAGCAGCCGAATAGGCGGAGCCGATTTGTGCTTTCAGAGGTACAGGCTCGAGCGTTTTATAGACCTCGAGTATGCGATTAAATAGTGAATGTGTCGGTAGATTTTCTAGAAACGATTGATTTAATTGTTATATAGGTATACCCGACATTATATATTTTTTCTATAGTCGCATATTTGAACGCGTAATCATTTTTTTTTGTTCAATGCCTTCTAGCTAAAGAGCAATTTAGATTACATTTTCTAGGAGATAATTGGACGGACGGTGGATTAACCGGAAAACGAAACTGTTTTTAATTTAGAAAATCGATTTGAATCGGTATAGGAAATTTTTATATAAGAAAAATGTTGCCTTAATTGATATTGTGACGTTTATGATAATTTGCGAAAAGTTGCATAGGGATACGTATGCAAACTTGAAAATGACATTTTATCCAAAATTATCCCTTTGCATTTTTTCTATTGACTTCCAGGAAAATCTCTTCAAACAATATCTCGAAAAGTAAAAATATTACCTTACAATAAAATACCACATTTCCTCAAATCTGTTTCAAGCAAGTGGATTTGTATATGTCGCTCACATTCCGGTGGTTTATTCTAAAAAGATCACTGCCTTTGGCAATACTGCGCACAGTTATAGTTTATACCAACATGGACTTGATTTGGAAAGTTACAAACCCAGTTGTGTGGAAAACCCGAGGTAGATGTGCGGAGCTCTCTCGGTTCCATGCAGTGAAAATGAATAGAGACTCGGGAACTCCTTTATTTAATTCTTACAATTTTCCATTCGTACATAGTACGTATGAGCTTCTAGCTTTGAGCTTTTCGTTTTCAAATTTCCTGAGCGTTCCCCAATCTTTATCGGTGAATGAAATAAAAAATTTCTGAAAGAATAATCAAGAGAATTGTTTACGAATGCAATCCTTCTAAAGAAATTAACTAGACATCACTGCGATAATTGAAGAATTTATGCCAGCGACGTAATGATGCAGTTAACAGTCACAATTTACATTTTAGCCGCGTGCAGATGTGAATCGACAGACTGCCCGCCAACCTTAATATCTAGTACAGTGCGTCAGGACGGACCACCATTTTAAAATGAAGGGAATTTATGTCAACATTTTTAGACAATGCACTGCACAGAATTCACGTCCTTTCTCAACTATACACTATAACTACTGGCACCAATCAAATTTTTTTATTAACAATAAAGCGGGAATATTTTCATTATATTCGCCACAGCGTTATATCAACATTTAATCTCAACCGAAAGTATTGATGCTACCCGCCTCAAAATAGTGACTACACCGATTTTCTGTTTTGATAAGGTACTTCAGCACGCACGTTTTCCTCAATCAAAGCTTCAATGGAGCTACAACTTAATTCAAAATCATCAAATTGTCAATAAAAAACAATCATCATCTTCATCTCACAAAAACAACTGTGTTGTAAAAGGTGTCCGCCAAAGAAAAACTCATCAGCCGCAAAAAGGATTGATATAAATACATTCCCGCCAAAATACTCGCATCTTGTCTCAATGATGGTGGTGGAGCAAATTTTTTTCAACGCTTATTGGCGGGGAGCTGAACGAGGGTACTATTTGCTACTATGTATGTTCTTTTCTTGATAATTTTGAAGCTTCCAGTCTTATAGAAAATAAAAATGCGTTTTAGAACCTTATTTAGCTTTCCTTTGTATGGAACTCGTTTTTTTTCTATACGATAAAAGTTCTTTCATAAATTTCTTAACATTGATTTTATTTTGTTATTAACCTTATTCAAGCTCCCCGCCAAATAGCGTTGAAAAAAATTTGCTCCACCTCCATCATTGAGACAAGATGCGAGTATTTTGGCGGGAATGTATTTATAGCATTTCCAGGTCAAGTAAATAACTCTCCGAGACAAATAGATAAATTTCCGAAGCAACAAAATACATTTCCGGATCAAATAAATAAATTTCCGAATCAACAAAACACGATTCCGGATCAAATAAATAAATTTCCGGACGAAATAAATGAACTTCTAAATGAAAAAAATAAATAACCAAAACAAAAAAATAAATTTCTGAATCAAAAAAATAAATATCCAAATCAGGAAAATAAATTTACAAATCAAATAAATAAATTTACAAATCGAATAAATATATTTACATGCCAAAAAAGTAAATCAAATAAATACATTTCCAAATCAAATAAATAAATTTTCAAAGGTTAATATAATATTCTTCTAATAAGAAAAATTAAATTATATTAAATGTATGACACCCCAAGATATATATTAATGGTTGGAAGTGGAAGTCTATGAGATTTTAAAGGAAAAATTCGCTTGTGTAGCGCGCAAAAAAACAGTATACCACAATTTTGCTTGTTCCAAGTAGGCGTAAGTTTTTTTTGTCGTACGTTAAACAGCGGAGACGGTCGATTAAAGTTGAAATGTGTACGATAGTACGACATGCTAAAACTCTCTATTAGTAAAGGTACACAACATCAGCTGAACACTACAATTCGTATAATTCAACAGAATCCTGTCTGAATCAAGTCACCGTTACTAAAAGCTGTGTCGATGTGTCTGCTTAAGGTGCAGACTCTCCCGCATTTTCCCCTGATTATTTGCTTGGGTTTATTCCCCTGGAATACCACCCTCCCTCCTCCTTGGTACTCTTCACCTATTGCGATAGAAATATTTTTTAAGAAACGGAATCTAATTGATCATGACAATAAAAAGCTGAACGTTCTCTTGTAAAAAAAATAAAAACACTTCTAATTTGGAGCTTTTATTCAAATTCAATCGAGACCTAATAATTTTAACTTTTAAGTACCGACACTGGGTCTTACAGACTCGAAGACACTGTCAACCTCCATCATTCTGAGGTCACCTCTATCTTCGATTCTAATGTAAAATAAAAATTTTAGAAAGCTCAGCTGGTGTGACTTGAGTTTTGAGGAAGTTATGGTAATTTAGAGATGGCAAATAACGTTTAAGAAAACAATTTATATCGTCCTATTCTAAGCGTGTGTAGTACAATTGACAATTCTACGTAATTTTGAATAAACAAAAATCTCATTCAGATTGAAATAATTAATTAATTATTTTTTTCAATGCTCAACGAAGTTCATATAAAAGCACATTTACTAAATCAAAGTATGTACTATCTTTTTAAATTGTTTATTTGATTTGTGAAATATGTTTTTTGATGGAAAAAATCATTTTTTTGATTTGTGAATTTATTTTTCTGTTTTGGACAATTTTTTATTGGAATTGTACATTTATTTTTCTGATTTGGACATTTATTTTTTTGAATTGGAAATTTTTTTTTAGTATTTGTTTATTAATTTTTTTCATTTAGGAATTCATTTTTTTGTTTCGGACATTTATCTATTTGATCTGCAAACATGTTTTGTTGATTCGGAAATTTACCTATTTGTTTCGGACATTTATCTATTTGACTCGGAAAGTTATTTACTTGACCTGAAAATGCTATATATCAATCCTTTTTGCGGCTGATGAGTTTTTCTTTGGCGGACACCTTTTACAACACAGTTGTTTTTGTGAGATATCATATCTTTTTGCAGTTTTCGATTTACATAATTCGTAAATATATTATGAAGACGATATTCATTGCCCTATTGTCACGAATTTGTTTGAGAACAATAATTATAAGAATGATAAACCCCTTGCTAACCTTCGTCTTCTTGGTCTCCTTGGTAACCTTGCTCGCCTTGGTAATCTTAGTAACCATAGTACACTTGACTACTTTGGTGATCTTGCAAACCCTTAGTAACCTCGGTAACCCCGATGGCCTTGGTAGCTCTAGTAACCTCGCTAACCTTGGTATCTTTATACATAACATTAAACTTAATGGTAACCCTAACTTTCACCATAACCCTGGCCTATACCTAAACCTCAAACTCAGACTCAACCTTAACCCAAACCCTATCCTCACATTTAACCCTAATAATAACGTTAACTGCGATGTATCAATAACTTTAACCCTATCCGTTACCCTAAACTTGATTTTGACTTTAACCTTAGCCCTAAATTGAGTCTAAACCTTTACTTCATCTCTATCACATTCATCCTAATCTTAAATCTTAATTTTTAATGTAACCATTAAGCCTCACTGGGTACTCAATATGTGATTCAAATAACATCCATATTTCCTAAGTTCCACATTGCGCCTAAGACACATAGAGAAAGACATGTACATGTGAAAATATCCTTTTATCCCTCATCAAAGGTCCCGAAAACCTGTTGAGTCCTGACGAGCATTGCTTTTACAACAATAAAGTGGTTTCATGACCAAGAATCAGGGATATCTATGAAATTCACTATATAACTAACAGTACCTTTTTGCCTACCACAACAGGATCAAACCGGGTGGAATTACAAAAATAAATCTACATGCCAAATTTTGTTAAAATTAACTCATCAGAATTCCTTGAAAAATCGATTTTCCACATGCCATCATCAAGTAACTCTGGTTTGAACACAGCAGAATACACCGTCTTGACAAAACCGATTTGGTGTCCCAGCGCCATATTTAAGCTTCCACCAAACCAGCGCAGAACGGTAGCGGTACGTGTCAGAATGTATGAAATAGTTTCCGCCGCGGTACACCACGGAGTACTTGTCAATTCTTGTGGTGTGTGTGTTGTGTGTACCGCGTACCGCTACCGCGCTGATTTGGTGGAAGCTTTAGGATCATCGAGCTGAATGAAACAGTGCGTATGCTCATCCAATATTAAACTAATATATACGTACTCGTATATATGAGACGAACCAAAACAGGAACTTCGACCCGCCCCCGCTCTTGCAGACGATCTAAAACTGAAAATTTTGGATACAAAAGATTGTTCGGTCCTACCAATTATACTATACTATACTATACTATACTATACGATTCTTTTCTAGGCTCTTTTCGGGCCTATCCCCGACTTTTGCAAAAGGCTTCCTTTAAAACACATAAAAAGATTTAAGCGAGAAACTCTATGTATTTTTTCACATTTTCCGCTGTATCTTTTTTTCTACTTCACGGATCGGAGCAAACGATAGCCTATGCACACCTTCACGACAGACTCTATCAATGGGAAAAGAGACCAAATCCCGAGATGCCCTCTGCAAGGCTGTAGCCCTGTCAATGAACGACAAGAACAACGAGAACAACGAGAACAAGATTTTTGAAAAAATTCGATTTTCAAACTCTTATATCTCCGGTGTTTCTTATCGTATCATCTTGAAATTTTCTACACTTCGTAAGACGGCGCGAGCGACAACGCTTACCGAATTTGAAGACTCAGGACCAACCAGGGTTCGAGCTACAGAGGTCCGAAAACCCGTACTTGTTCCGTCGTGTAAACATAGTCTTAGTCGCTTCTCACTTTTTATTTGTTCAAATTTCTTCGTTTTTCTTTGGCGTGCGGGACGCTCCCGCGTCCCTAGATCAAAATCGCATTTCGATTCAGTTTTGAGTCGCCGTCACTGTAACAAAAAAAAATAACCTAAACGCTACTGACTCGGCGAGGCAAGCGGACAACGTGAGTTGTTGTGGCTACAGGGTTCCGGTCCTTGCTAACCGACCATATTAAAAAGCACCAACTAAAAGCAATTATAAAAAATCGCTTATATTTTGCATTAACCAAATATGTTAACAAATAAACTTGCTCTGTGGCTCACATTGTTGAGTCGCACTCTACGATGGTAGTAATATAGAGGTCCGGAGATTGAATCTCGGCGTGGTCCAGGATATAGTGCTTGCAACATTATATACACTCCAAAACTATATGCAATGTAACGTTGACTCGATGTAGCCTATAAAAACGGCTTAGTGAACCCACCATGCCCAACAAGGGGTTACGGTACAGCGAAGAAGATTAACAAAAATAAGGGGAGGTGAAAATTCAGTTTGTCGCTTAAATCTGCCAAGCCAAAAAAATATGTTTTTCGCTAAAGTTTCTGACGGGAAGTTATTTTACATACAGTGATTCCGTCAATGCAAAATAAATTGAGAAAGTATGGTCCATTATCTTCACCAAAAAAAAAACGGAAAATCTATTCTCGGTCACATGAGCCTACGGAAAAAATCACACTTGAGGTGAGAGTTACTTGCTTTCGGCTTTCACCCTTTTAGAAACACTGACTTAGCCGAGCCTCAGATCTTTTTTTGCGTTGATGAGTTGTGCAATTGTTTCTTGTTGAAAGTGTTCTTTTGAATACTCTCTCGTTCTGTTTATTGAAAATTCAAATTTGCTTGTCGTTATTTAAAAGGTCTCTCGTTGAATACTGTGGATTCTTTTGACAAGGAAAAAAAAAATTTATCCCAATCCATTTTAACTTCGAGTTCCAATTATGTGAGCCAGCGGCCAACAAATTTGGAACCAGAAATTAACGAGAAAACGAGACCGAGGCTAGTTTCGGGCGCGGCCGAAATTTGAATACCCATCACATTTAAATGAAATTAAGCTCCTTTTGTGTTAACAATTTCTACCGCAGCCCTATGACGTGTTCCGATTCGATTTTTTCCTGGATGTTTTGATGCTAATCCAGTAACACACTTGGATGAATATTGGTTAAGATTCACGAAGAAAAAAAAAAGTGTTTCCTTACAAGAACCTTATATTTCGGGGTTGGTTTGTATTGACGCCATATCACGTAATGTTCCAATTCCATCCGTTCCTAGATATGTTTTGAGGCTTTACTAGGAACACATTTGGGTGAAGTTTGGTTAATATTGGTGCATAAAGAAAAAAGTTTTTCTTAGAAGGACCTAAGTTACAGGGGTTGGTTTGTATGACAGCCCTATGACGTTTCGATTTCATCCGTTCCTATATTTATTTTGAGGATTTACTAGGAACACATTGGGGTGAAGTTTGGTTAAGATTGGGTTCATAAAGAAAAAAGTTTTTCTTGGAAGAAGCTAATTTTCAGAGATAGGTTTCTATGGCAGTCCCATGACCCCATGGTCCGATTCCATTCGTTCCACATATAAGTATACAGCGTACACTAAAAAGAAACTTGTATACAAAATTTCAGTCCGATAGCTTCAAAACTGAGGGACTAGTTTGTATTGAAACAGGCGGACATGGCTCAATCGATTTCTCTCGATACACTGATCAATAATATATATATGTACTTTATATAGTCGGAGGTGCTTCCTTCTGTGCGTTGCAAACTTCATGACAAAGTTAATATGTATACCCTTTCACGTAGTGACGGGTATAAAAACCTAGCTTTTTGCCGCAAACTTAAATTTTCCTACTTCTGATACATTAAAATGAATAACCGACATCACTTTTTAGAAGTATGTACATAAAATTAAATTTTTCATTAAATGACGTCTTCCGTCGACCATTTGATTGTTGAAAAATTATTTCGAAATCAATCAATCAATCATAACGGTGCGTTCTACTGATAAATCTGCAAAAGTTTTCTAAAGTTGTCTTGGGGCAACTCTTAGATGTCATATAAAAATAGGCATTTAGCCATGGACATTTTTAAATAAAACTAAAATATGTCCCCTAGAAATGACTTCAGCCAGTAACTTGTAGTATACATTTACCGTTAGGTCCAATATCACTTATCATCTATGCATAGAAACAAGAAATTAATTGTGCTATTACGAGTAATACGAGCTCATCATGTTATTACGTGACAAAAAACACCGGCAAAAATGCATTAAAGATTAGTTAAATGTCAGAATACAAAATGAATTTCTGTATTGATGATATATCTATTGCCAATTAGATCGATTTCATTAAATTGCCATATCATAAACATTGCACGCGGTATTGCACACTGTATATAATTTCTATTCCCGCATTGATGACACCATAATAATGTATGTACCAGGCAATAAATCAAAGTGCCAAATAAGTATGCATTGTGTTGAAAAAAGAGAAGATAAGTGCATAAATTGTGTGTAGCTTGGCATTAATGTAAAATGCGATTCGTTGCCAAGAGAGTTTATGGATTTAATTATAATATTTATTTGAATAGAAGACTAAAGCATTGTGCATTGTGAGAGGAGGGAGACGGCATTTCTGAAAAATGATGTATTGTTTCGTCAATTTATTACTATCCAGTGAAAAAGAAATCTAGACGCAGTAATCTTGATGAAAAAATAAAACGCAGGATTTTCTTCCAAGAGGGTACTGCAGTCGCAGCACAAACAACCAATTCTTCCTTGCAAACGGTATAAATTGTATGACCAACATGCGGTCAATGCGGAGATCTGGTTCGAAATAAATTTATCAAAAAACCCAACCTTAAACAAATCTCCGAGATTCCAGTTCAAATCTCTCATTCTCGCCTAGTCTAATGATAAAATCGGATGCATATATGGCTGTCTTATATTTCCAAAAAAAGGACACCGTTAGGACCAAGGTTTAAGTCTATTGCCAATGAAACTGTATAGTATGTGATACCCATATTGTTTTCACACATCTTTGATGAAAGTTGAAAATTTTGACTGAATCACAGAAAATTGAAAATGAATTTGGATAGGGAATACATATTCCAGTGAATATTTAAAATTCTTCCCTTTTCCTTCGTCATCATTATCCGAATTAATTCTATTGCGTATACTACTTTCGAGCACTTACATCAGTTGCACAACTGCAGACATTAGGGACGTCTGCTTTTTTTCTTAGTTCCAAACTTATTATGTTCATGTCGACAATATCATTTGAATTTATATCAAGCAGATGTGTTAGTTAATTGCTACTAATTCAACCTCTTAACTTCGCTCTTTATTACGAAGGCCATCGTCAGCACGTGGCTGAAATCCCTCTTGAAATTAGGCAGCATCGTAACACCCGAAAAAAACAAAAACACTTTGAAAACCTATTCCCCATGCTTTCATCTCATCATCATCATCACAATTATCGAAGACAATTAATAATAAATAAATTTTCTAAAACATTTCGTTCCACTTTATGCAGATATCAGAATATCCGTCGTATCGTATGTGTATTTATTCGGCTCATAAAATTCTGATGGAATCATATTTTCAATTTTCTATGGTTTCTTTCTCTCGGGCGCGCGTTTAACTATTGTTTATTCGAATTGACGCCATAGGTCCGCAAATCAATTTCCATTGATATGTTTATATGTATTTTCTGTAAGTTTTCCATTCGGTCCGCACTAACAATATAAATGAAATAATATCAATCCAAAAATAGCTGGGTAAAACTTTATTATTTAACTGAACTGGATGGATCTGTTTGGGTCCACTGCGTAGCAATGGAGCCTCCCATCTCCATATGCTCTCCTGCCGGATATTTCGATTATGAATATTTGTTCATGGATTTTCAATGGATGTTTATGATTTGTTAATAGAATAGTCTAATTGGTTCTAGTTAGCTGTTGGAACTGTATATTTTAGGAAGGTTTAAGATTTTGTCTGGTCGTTAAGCGAATATAATTCGACAGACATCCGGAAAAAACAGAACCACCAACCAGGGGAGAGTCAGGCCAGTCATAGCCCCAGCTAAATCATTCCGATGGCTCGGGCAAAAACAAAAGTGATTCAATCCAGAATACGAAAAAAGCGCCCAATTAACATCACATACCATTGGGACCGTGCAAAAAAATCACTGTTTTGCTTGTTATGCTTGACTTTGATCTCGTTTGTGTATAGGAAACAGCAAAGTAATTGGTGAAGATTGATTATTGGCATAGTACACCCCCTGGAGACGCAACATGGGCATCTGGTTTGATGCGGTGCTATTTAATTTTGACTTTTATACTTTGCCAAAAGATGTGCCAACTACATGTACTGGTGAAGTCCTAAAAACAGCGACGGGTATAATATTTCCAGAGAAGATTTCTTGTTTATTGATTCGACTGGTCGCTATGTATTTCAATTCGTGTGCTTTTATTTTCACACAAATTTTGTTGAGTATCGCGAGTGCGAGAAAGATTCTTATTCTGTATAGTATACCCATAAAAAATAACAGTTGTTAATTTTCGTGACGGGCACACGCATCAATATTATTCTTAACAATTTTATTTTTTTCTCAATCATGTCGATAAGATGTTTATTTTACACATTTTTTTTTTTAATTTTCGGATAATGCTAATTTATTCTATTGAATCTCTATTCAATTAGTATTAGACTTACCACTCTTTGGAATATATGTATGCTGTACAACCATGTTTTTTTTAAATAGAATTGTGCGTGAAAAATATTTACTTAAACTATTTTGATAGACAAATTTGTTTGATGGAATTGACAATAGAATCGCTGTCTGTATGCGACATGATGTTCTATCGGGCGGGTGTAGATTGTTCAAATTAGAGAGTTGAATTGTTGAGTGATCACATGTGGTGGGGTTTGAAAATACTTAGTGGCAGATTCTTTGGAAGGAAAATGTTTACCTATGTTTGGTTGTATTTTTTATTAACAAATTAACTGCTAATCACAATGACCTGAAAAAGTTCAGTGGACCATCGATAGTATGACCGTGAATAATAATGAGGGTTTTTTTCAGACTTAAAAAACCCTTATAATATTGATTTGTGTTCGTCCGTCTGTTCACTTAAAAACTCGCGAACGAATAAAAGGAATCTTAACCTTCGTGAGGGCGTTTCACAATGCCAAGGTAGCGTATATTCACTGAATCTCTCGTGATTGGCTCAATCGATCGACCTGGAATTTGATAGAAATGATTTTATGCATTTCTATCAAACCCCATATCGATCGATTGCATTGTTATTTGGTACGCACAGTTTTGAATGTTGTTGGGCCAAGTCCACGGAATAGGTGCACAAATCAACCTTCGTGAGCCGTACCGTGGCCCTCGTAGAAATTTTACTAACGCGATAGCTAACCATCTTGTCAAGATTGCTTTAAGTCGGCATCTCGCTTACACAATGTCTTGACATTTAAAGTTTCGCTATTCAGTACCCATGGGCTGGTTAAGTCTTATCGTTTAGACGAGACACGCACCTGGTTTTTGGAAAAGTTTTAAAACTTGTCCGCTCGTGTGGCAATACCAGGTCAAAGTTAATGGTCTTCGAAATCTCACCCCGACGTCACAATGACGTATTCCTTTCGCATTGTCTGTGTTGCCGGAGGTAAATATACTAAATTAATGCATTTGTTTAATTCCTATTCGTATTTCTTTTAGTTTGGAATAAAACCTGCATATCGGACATCACGAAGTATTCCATCGAATGCCTTTTCTAAATCGATGAATACAAAGTGCAATACCTTTCGTGCTGCTCTATACTTTTCCATCGCAATACGAATGCGAATGTTACGAATGTTTGTGTCGCATACGGCTTGTGATCACGCCGGTGATGCATAGTCAGGAATTGCTCGAACAATAGCTTTATGTGGCAGGCATGGTTTCTATATCCTTGCCCCAGGAACTGCTGGCTAATGCCAGTTAGAACGTTATTTCGACTGTAGATTTCTAGGAGCAGAGGAACAATATCCTCTGAGCGCTCTCTCTTATGTATGGTGCCTTAGCATAGTTCGACGTATCTATCACATTTTCTGGTCTCTAATCTAAGATGACACTAACACAAAAAAAAAACATTAAAAATATTTTTCTCCCATTTCTTCAGAGTAATTCCTTGGCATCATGGGCACTTTTAACTGGCGTTGTGGACATGATTGTCATGACAGCTTGTACGGAAAATTGCATTGGCAATATGTTCCACATTTAAAATCAAAAAATTGAATCCGATGGTCCCGATTTATCTCACAATCAAAAAATCTGGCCAATCGATCGGAGGGTCTATGGTGCCTCTTAGGTTTACACTTCGATTCACTCACTCAGCAGAAGAATAACGTCAAACGACGAATAATGTTTTACGTTTGTTTCATATAAGCGCTGTTCCATTGGACCAACGCTTACTTATCGTTTCTGAACTATGAACTCATTTCCATATGCTATAAGTATTGCCAGCCAATAATTACACAAATCAAAGAGAGCTTTACATTTTATTTGACGAATTAAGCAATCATATTAATGTGCGTCTTGCATACTTTTAGGATAAAATTAACGAGACTTTGAGGAAACGCACATTTATAAATTATACATGCATTAACGATTTGATAACTTAACAACGCTTTAAAGAGCTGATAGCATAAAGTGGTTGATAAATATCTACCAGAAACCGGCCCTAAAGCATTCGCCTTCTTAAGAACTTAGTAGTAACCACCGTGTCATTTTGAAAATAGTTGGAAAAATTTAAATTTAAATATCTAAATTCCTGTAATGTTCTATAAATTTTCCTTTACTATTTTATATTCAATTATTGTTAACTAATATTTTCTTTTATTTTTTTCAGGTAAGTTAATTCCATCTTTTGCACTTTCGCGAGAATGTAATCATTTAAGGTATTGTATTCATATTGTATTTAACCTGAATGTGGCCATGACATCCGCTCACCATTTTACGATTGTATAAAATAAACGGGTCAATCGTAATGTACATATTTTGCCGTCCTAAATGGAATAGGTTTCACACAGATAGAATCAGTCGATCTGAAGTTACGTCAAATTTTAGCGGGAAATGCGGTCATTTTTCAGTTATTGTCAATTAATTAAAAAACAGCACGAATTAAACTACATACATAAAAATTACTTTGCAATGATATGTAATACAATAAATTTACTTTGATAAATTATAACCTAGACCAAAAAAGGAGTATTTGCATTTTTTGGCTCTTAATTTTTTGTTATATCTCTGAATGTAATACCACTTGAGTGTGGATATTTTAGGGAAATATTCTTAACAAAATGGAGTTGACATTTGCCCAAAATTAAGTTGCTTAGGACTTGACTCCTATAATTGGAGTCAACACGTCCATAATTCCTCCACGGTGAAAGGGGAGGGGGTAAATTTTTGCTTGGCGGCAATTCAGAGTCCCAGTATAACTCTCCACCAAAAACTAGTTCAATAGTATAAAAACTAGGGGTACCTCTGATACAAAAAAACAGCAAATTTTGCAGGAAATATTCAATTATCGTGAATAAAACCGTCAAAATGACATAACAAAATTGTCTATAACTGTATCAGGCGGTTCTGTGAGGTGAAAATTCTTACATATTAGTAATCTTGAGACTTTCTGGAATAACGTAGTATAAAAAGGCCTTGGTCAGGATTTTCATTTAAAAATTATTATGCAAAAAAATGTGTAAACCGCAAACTAAATTATTTACACTTTAAGAGACGCTGAGTCATTTCTGTGAAAGATATCAGCCGAAATTTTTATCGAATAGTAAATATTCGGAATTTTTTTTTGCACATTTTTTTTTAATTTTCCACTACTGCCCCACTGTGCGCCGATCCAAGAACGGTTCATTGAGATTCCGGATCTCACAAAAATGAAAACAAATTGTAAGGTTGTCGCGAAACCTCGAGTAGACCCGTCTACAAAGAAAGAAATCCTCACGGATCAAGAAGCTTGACAAAGAATTAATAGAACTCAAGCTTTGATAAGGGTACAGAACCCCTAATTATTAAGGAATTAATTAGAAGAAATAAGGAATTAATAGGAACAGTCAGAAATCTTATCAGTTAACAGACGCGAATCGCCTGGGTTAGACTCAATCAACAATTTATGCTAATAAAAAGCCTCCGAAAAGATTATCCAGTGGATAATCACGTCAATTTCCTGTTTCAGGAATAACCCAGTGGTGTGAGAAAAGACGGTAATAATAAAAATGTTCCCAAAGGCGAAAAATGATTTATTGTTTCCTCCAAATTCGATACCAATAAGTCTTTTGGCATCGATCGCAAAAATAACAGAGCGACTCCCCTCGACCATATGAACGAAAGGAACGTTATTCTGAACGAACAATTCAGCTTCAGAGCCAGCCAACGTGCGCTTATCTCTGAACTCACTTAGCTGACACAATAACTTTAGTAGTCCGACATCAATATTACTATGCCAGGAGTACGTCTGCTGGCATACTTTCCGGATTTTGTCTCCTGGAATACTTCCTGAAATGCAACATTCAAGTTAACCCTGAGAAAAATCTAGTGGATATTTACAACTAACGTGCATTCGAACATATAACATATATTTTAAATTTTTCCTTGGACAAACCTACCCTCATATCTAAAAACTAAAAAAAAATCAATAATTACCGAGGTCTGAGCAAGACCCCGTTTGTAAAACGTCCATCAAAATACTGAATGAAAGTAGTGAAGGTGTATAGCACCAGCTCCTCAAACGGTCCGCATATAACGCAAATAATTGACAGTTGACAAGCAGTTATAACTCTTTTTTTTGTACATCAGATGATTAATAGATATATAGATAGATGTCAGAAGATACACATTTATTTGTAGATTATTCCGGTAATTCGTGGAACCAAACAAACTCACGTTTAGCCCTTTTCTGTTTCTCGATCGTGATACTCAAGCATGAACAGATTTGGTGACGAAATAACGGTACTTTTGAGCCTTTCTATTACGACGGAAATTGCTTCCTTGTGTCTAGAAATTTTTAATTCTTACGAGGCCATATTCTAATAAAGGTATAATTTAAAAATACAGAAAAACCGTAATAGGGCAAAAATAAGAGTAATACCCGTTATATTAGTTGGTAATAATAGGGATTGAGTATGTTTGGTAGAGCTGGATATCCATTATCAGTGCGCCTGTGCGCCCTCTACTGAGCTAACATTCTTTTGAAACGAGAGTCCATTTCACTAGTTAGGCTTATTGTTATTTGGTGATGACGTATGACATAACGGTACTTTTGTGTCTTGTCTTGTTAGTTTAGCAATTTCAGTAAAAAAAATACCGTTTTACGACAAAAAAACAAGAATACCATTATATCATATGCCGGTTCATGCTACTACAGGGTGGACAAAAAGTCCCTTTCCTATTTATACACAAATAATAACTTTTAAATAAAGTGATAAAAACAAAAAAAAATAATCGCAAAATTAGGTTTAATTAATGTATTTTATTTACATTATGTGTGGAAATTTATATCCAATAAGTATGCACCATTAGAATTCACGCAAGCTTGGGCTCCTTTCACGACATTTTGCAAACGTTTTGGGGTGTGACCGGTGTGATCTGCGCAATTTCCGCTCGATTGTTCTCTTTTAAATTCGGTAAAGTTGTTGACGTAGACCTTCTCATTGAGGTAGCCCCATAGAAACTCGAGAAGTGTGAAATAGAAAAAAATCATCAGGCGAAAATTGCCACCGTTTTATGTTACCATTTTTCGAGATGACACGATTTGGAAAGTGATGTTGCAACAAGTGCATTGTCTGATCTAATGTAAATAAAATACATAAATTAAATCTAATTTTCAGAATATTTTTTCTGGTTTTGATCACTTTTTTTTTAAGTTATTACATATATAAATAGGAAAGGGACTTTTTGCCCACTCTGTAGATATTGAGTAGAGTAGTGCAGTTGTCCAATAATCAAAGTAAAAAAAATTGATTACAAAAGTTTATCAAACAAACAAAACTTCCCATCAGTTTTCAAATTTATTCGTATTTTCTATTTAAACTTGCGCTATAATTGTATATTTTTAAAATGTGAACACACTCCAATTATGCGATTTCAAGTGAACACTTTCCGCAAGCATGTTCAGAATATTTTGCACAATATTAATCAAAAATACTTTTTTTCTACCATCAAATAGAATCCGTACACACGCTTCTTACATACTGTCAAAACAAATTTGTTTGCTTTCATTTTATTTTCATTGGCAATTTTTAAGTGTTTGACGCTCGTCCGCAATATCAATAATCATCAATATCACATTATCACTATTCTATCAATCAAAATGTCAAATAACAATAATAATAATGATCTGATCTATAATAGAAATATCATCGCTATAAGCGAGTACACGGATCGATCGATCTCCATATTGTCTGGCAGAAAAATGTTGCGTTCATGCGAATCATTTATGCATGCGCGGTGCGATAAAACGATGATGTTATACCCATGTATTATAGAATCGCGCAATCAACAAAATTCATTGTTTCAAATATGGCGATGATCTAATAAAATTTATTTACTTTTTCATTTCATTCTATAAAGACGACGACGTGCTTTTCCTCACATTTGATAAGATGTATTTTTTTGCACAACTGTTTTATTGTCATTGTTTTTTTTGTAGAGAGTAAATTTGGTGCATTTTTTTGAAAAACACTTTTCGTTAGTCGGATAATGTTCTTTGACGATTAATTTATAATCTATTATACTTTATTATCATGGCTATGGTGTGCTTTTATGGTGTTTAGATTCGAAATTGATTCATTATGGTGCAACTAACTTTACACTGAAAATATTTCTTTTTATTTGTTATTTTACACAATATGTATTTGTGTGCATAGTCAAAAGTCAACTATCAATGTTCTCTTATCAATAGAATGAGCGAACCGACTTTTACTATGTATTCTACAATTGTCGCATGTCTCTTGCAATAGTGGCGAACAAACAAGTTCACAAAAACAAATGGAGTGTGTTATCGCAATGGAAAAATTATCAAAAATATTGATTGTTTCGCAAAGAGACAAACTCGATTAAATTGTGTACATTTCGAGTGATTTATGTTTGTGTCGATAGAAGGTACTTACATTGTTTTTGAATTCCTATTATCGTTGACCTACCTAGTTACGTAATAGGCGGATGTGGTACTTTAGCGTTTTGAAAAAGGGATATTGATTTCTACGAAAAAAAAAAATTAAGTTTACAAAGAGAATAATTCTAAAAAAATCCAATCCAGCATTTTTTTGATACACTGAACCAAATTGTGCACTGAAGCCAATAAAATTTTGGCTAACATAAAAAATAGAACAAAAAACAGCATGGTCTCTCAGGCACAGCATGGTCACAAGGATCCAAGTAAAATGCTGATAAAAACGTTTTAAGGGAACCAAGTCTTGAATCGTGCTTTGTGGTCGTGATCGTTCAGTCGCCACTCTATGGTATAGAGATTCATAGAGAAACCAGTTTCCTAACTCGGCATGACCCGCGCCGCAAGTTTTTATTCAGAAGATCTTCTTCTTCCTTGCCTCGTTCTTTATACCGCTCCATGGTTTCGCGTTGCTTGACCTGCGGTGTAGGCACATCGCCCGTTTTAGCGGTAATCTCTCAGCATATTTCTACAGGCAGCTCTATCTTGGATCGTGTCATCGCCGAGACCAATGCTTTGTTGTTGCTTTTTCATTTGACACATCCAGGTGTTCTTCGGTCTGCCTCTGGCCTTGGGTCCATCAAGTGGAAACTTTATTCAGAAGATGGTAAGAAATATTCTTACCGTAGAATAATAAACTTACAATGCGGCTAGGAATGTATGGCTGACAACCGTATCACACTCCGAATTTAGTTGTCGACTACACACGGTAGTCGCCAACGCACAATGCTCCACTAGGAGTTAGGGTAAATCAAGAGAGAAAAACTGAATAAAGTAGTTTTTTCTTACTAAAAATACATGAAAATATGATTCAAACTTGCAGCATTCCGACATCGAACCTACGATCCTGTGTATCCCCGACAAACCAGCTATCCCCTACACCAAAAACCCTACTGATGACACCACTACACTGTTCCAACAATTCTTTTCTTTAGTTCAAGTACTGCACTAGCATTTGCTACTTTCCTGGACATTGACGGAGCATTTGACAATACTGCCTTCGTTGCAATTGAATGAGAATAGAATACAACTACCGCGATGGGTATGCAGCATGATCTCATCTAGGAGCGTCATCTGCCAGATTAACAAAAAACTCTTGCTTATGAGGTTACCGGAGGGGGGCTTACAAGGAAGGGGTTTCTTCCGCCTCTCGTGAGGTGCCTCTCTATTCAAAGCAATAGTTAGGATCACTCAAAGCTACGGGGCATCTACTGGAAGAGAGCTTTGACAACGAAGGGCAAATACGTTTTAGGCAAGGTACCCTAGCATGTCGCATTGTCACTGTCGGTGTACTTTGCTTCTGTCCCAACTGCGCTCTCGAAATTTTACAATACCGGCAGCTAATTGACATTCACCTCAAGGCCGACGCAAAACTAGCACTGACTCGGATCATTGCGTGCGTGCGTGTATCACAGGGAACCTGCAGGCTGACAAACTGGCATGCATAGCCGCCGCATTCCACTTCTGTGGACAATAACCCCTTTTGCAGCGTCTCTACCTATATAGTTAACAGAGCTGCAGCGAATCAAAGCATCTGTATACTGGAACCAATTGCCTGGGCTTAGACAATAACTATTTATGGCAGTGTACTTCCATAAAAGATCGGCTAGGCCCCTTCAACTAACCAGCACAAACAAAGTATGCACAAACCACTTGTGAACTTCTGGACCATGAATGCCTGAGATACCATTTACGCACAACAGGTCGACAAAAAGCAAGATTTCGATTTTGCGCAAAAAACGACGAGACTTCAGCCCACGTCCTGTGGGAGTGAGGTGCTCTAGCCCAGGTGTGTTCAACTTAATTTTTGCGCGGTCCACATTGTCGGTTTAAAAAGAGATGGCGAGCCAAACATTTTTACGAAGGAGATGAATTTCTTTTAGTATTTAAAGCGCAAAGGAGGAACATTGCTGACGATTCACCGCTACGTGAACATGTGGGGTTACGCGTCAATTTCCGATTTTTTTTTAATAATTTTAAATTATTATTATTATTGGTCCCGCCTAAGATCAAGAATATATAAGGATAGAGTCATAGGCCAAAAAATTGGTAACCATTTGCTATCTCCTTCATATTGGCAGTGGCGTGGAAATTATTATATTGGGAGTCAGTGGAATTTAGTATTAATTAGTATTTATATTTTAAATCACTTTAATAGCACTTGACAGCCATATGAGCCCCTTCAATCATACTTTTACCCTACTCCTTTGTGCGAGACTAAAATGCAACACAACCAATGTACTGGGATGACAGCCAGAATAAGAAAACATATGTTAAGATAGAGTGAGAAGGAGAACCGAAAGTGGTTACCTTTTCGATAGTCCATTTGTACGGTAGTGCTCTATCCTGGTATATTTTCTTGATCTTAGGTCCCGCCCAATTTAAAAATGGCAGACTGCCGTAGGTGCATTTTTATAAAGGCTCCAAAACATCTATGGCCACTCCTTGGACTCACACCCACGCCTCGGTAATTGTTGTTGACTGGCGTTTTTGGTAAAAAGGCATGATAACTCTCGACGATGACGGACGAAAAGCAGAGAAGGTTTGCGTCCTTCCGCGTTATATTTTACGTCTTGACGAAAACCGCTCCTCATCGTGGACAAATTGCGCAGGGATGTGATTTATCGACCGCGGTTTGTGCCAAGCTGACCCTACTGAAGGGAACAGTAGTGCGCGTATAATACGAAGACGGGTGTCGAAATCGCACCATTTATCCATAGCGGGAGACATTTTTGCCTTTGTAGCGAGCTTGTTCGCGAAGCTAATAGTGGCCGCGACATACTGTTCAATTTTCGCTTCGTGTTTACTTACCGCGGCAGGCGATATCTCTTTTTGTTGTAAAGGACAAAGGCGCAACGAGCAGGAGAAACCCAATTCAACACTGCCGCTCTGAAATTCAGCCAGCGCAAGCCGATGTTTGTTACTAGAAAAGTCCTTTCTTTAGCTTAATCTTCACAGCTGTAGAGGCATTTAATTCGTGCCCTAGGATGTCTTCGAAAGAACAGCGCGCTCCATTACATACAACTAACCACACTAAGTTTATTAGAAAAAATATTTTCGACGCGAACTTCGGGCGAAAATCCTAGCCCCCATCTAGAGTCACAGTTCTTATCTGGCCAGAAGCCAGGATACCAGGAAGCTTGGCTCGTTAATAAAGCGTATCAAATATCGCGGCAACCTACCTACCTACCTACCTACCCTCGCGGGCGTGATTGAGGCCCGCGGGCCGTATGTTGAACAAGCCTGCTCTAGTCCAAGGCCACTGGATACAATTCGTAGTGGCCTTCCTCTAGAATCTAATCGAACATTGAAATTGAGAAAACATTAACTCATTTCCTGAAATGATGTTAAAATATGTAAAAAAAATATTGTTCTGAAGCAAACAAATGTTTGGATTGATATTCTCCCGGTAACCAGAGACATCTGTGAATGCCTCTCTCGAGGACGCGAGGTGCGCTATCGAGGAGGCGACCGAAGTGATGCGCCGAACTCCGATAAATCAGTTGAAAACGGTGAATAACCTACGCAATATGGGATTTACAAAATACATACTACTATAATATTTCCGAATACACAATAACATTTGTCCACTGATGGAATCCAAAAATGGTGTGTGATATTAATTTATAATTTTATTAATTAATTTTTCTGATCACTATAAACACAGCCTCTTGTCGCAGACAATTAAGTTCAACAACCAGTCAATCCCCTTCAGAAAATTTTACAAAAATTCAGGCCAAATAGACCTAATTAACTCGAAGCATTTTTCGTCTGTCATTTTCCATAAAATGTACCACACGTTTCATTGACAAAAATAACTAATTTTTCCTTGGAAAACCATCCACACTGTACACATTTTCCCATTTTCGGCAATGTCCTAATTTCAATTTCATTCAGATCAGATGTATCTTCATCTCTATAGTTAGCGTAGCGCGCTGCCAAACACAATGAAATTAAGCGGTCAGCTTTCCGCAAATGTTTAAACTTGTCAATGTCGTCTTTTATTTATAAAATTTCGCACATTTTGCCTTCTCTACTATACGAGTATAATGTGAAACGAGTACACAAAAACACAACATTAAATTGCGTGCCGTCGTCGTCGTGACGTGGTGTGAATATGTATAGTTGCAATTTGACAGATATATGGTAGACCATTTCAATTTCGCTCTGATCTTTTATAAAAATGAGTCTTTATTTTATGAGGCAGCCCAAGCTGTATCGGAAGTTGTAGATTTTTTTATCAAGGACTTTTATCCGTTTATAATCTTTTTTTATAGTTTTTTTTCACTCATTTGTGCCTTGATTCAACGTGTATTTTAAGTTTCCGGCCAATAAAATAAACATAGTCGCGTTGGTCCGATGGTTTTTAATAGGGCCACCGATCTTGTGTATAAATATAAAATAAACCAGAATAGCTGCCGTGCGTGGCCTTAGGGGGTTTTATCTCTACTATAGGGCGAAAATGTATGCGTAGCAGCGTATACAAACATATTATTTAGTAAATCAATTAAAAAACAAACGCACATTGTATGCGATATCACACACATAAAACAAGCAAAACTGAAAAAAAAAAACAAAATAACTTGGCAGTCTTGCGTTAAAATTATTTACGTAATGGGGTCAAGCACCATAAAAGTGGCTGTTGTGTTTTGGCTTGTGACAGAGTGCCGCGCTCGCTTGACTATATGGTTGGTGGATGGACGGTGGTTCGCAAACCCGCGAGTATAGTTTTGAAGTCAAACACAAAACATGTCCAACGTTGTGTGACACATGTCATGCCAGCCGTTTTAGTCTAATGTCTATACACTTTGCACACACCACAACTATCATGTAGTTTGATTTTGATATATTATTGGAAAAGTTACATGCCAATTACATTCTGTACATTTTTTCTTCTTTAATTCGTGTGATATGTGTCTTGTTGAAGCTTTTTATAATGTTCTCAATTTCGAATCGATGGTGTGAGTGGTGCCGCCGTCGGCCTCATTTCGACGGCCCCCACGATTAAAAGACAAATCGCACTTCGGCTTGTTTGAAGCAAGAAGTGGTTCAGATAGGTCAGCGATGGACGTCGTCATTTAATTCTTGCATGCGTATGGCAAAAATATTCAATTATTAGTCCATTGACCTAAAATTCAACTTGACCAATTCAAACACATTAGGCGCAGTAATATGATATTTGAGGGGGCACTTAATGTCACGCTTAATGGACAAAAACATGGATTATAAGTTTGGATTGACTTAGAAGGCTTCCTAGGATATAATTATCGTCTTGAGTTTCTTTCCAACTGAAGTTGGAGGTGCATGTGCGCTTTGGATAAAAAATGAATCTTTTGACCGTGTGCTTTGGTCTTCGGTCAAGTGTAAATCTGAAGCATTTACGAAAAATTGCGAGAAGATTCGCAGCACTGCCAAATAAAGTGATGCCCAGACCAACGCGTCACGAATTTTCCGTCGCGAATCCGCGCCGGAAAATTCGCGGCACATTTTTGGGTGCCCACACCGGCGCGGCGCGAATAATTCGCTGGGTACTGTCACTCACAGCTGATATCATGTTGTTGCCTTAGAAAAGGTATTAGATTTATGTAAGGAAGGAACTTAGACATGATAGAGAATAACTGCAAGAACTGACCAAATACAATTATTATAACATTTACAATCATTCTGCGATTTTCGTGCACTACATCAAAATGTCGCAGCATCTTGACTTATTATGTAAAAGCGTAAGCGGAAGCAATCAACGTGAAATTCGACATTTTCCCTCTCCATGTCTATACTTATTCTAAGGATAAAATCATTGACATGCGCAAATTGATGGAAATATGCAGTGCAGTACAACCTTGTTAAACCGTACCCTAAAAAAAAGTTGCGGGAGTGTTTGATTTGATTGTTTGAATTGACTATCGCGTAACCGAAAGCTCTTACATCTTATCTTGTGCCCGTCGAATGGTTAGTCTTATCGTATAGAAAAGACACAAAGCTTGAACATTGTTTTGTGGCTGTTTTGAATTGAATAGATGTATCTGTTTACTTAGCATGGGTTACGCAAAATGCGTAGTTACATACAAGCTTGAATACTCTATTGAACTGAATGTTTACTTTGCACAGTTACGCCATATTTTGCTTGGTTACGCCATCGTATGAAATTGCATAATAATTTTTAGTAGAATCCTTACGTGATTCGTTACGATGGCGTAACCAAGCAAAATATGGCGTAACTATGCAAAGTAAATATTCAATTCAATAGAATATTCAAGCGTGTATGTAACTACTTAGGGACAAACGCAAGTACCGAACCACCAGGATCCTTATTTCCTATCGTATACTATTCATGAATGAAACGATTCACCTTGTATTCTTTCGGCAATCCGTCGATATCTCTGCAATCCTTTGTTGTGGCGGATCGACCGAGGTGGCGCTAGACTCACCATAAAATTGCTGAAAGGGTCATCGGATCCTCTTTATTTTTCCGGTCAATGCACAGGGTGGTCAGAGATATCTTTCGAATCCTTGAGTCCAACGAAACGATCAATGTTTCGCTGGACTCGCAACAAAATTCTCTAAGGTGGCGTCGGAGCATCTTTCCTGCGAAGCTTACAAGGGGATAACCCAGATAAGTACAATAATTCACAAAATGTAAGCTTTTGTTAGTTGCCAACCTAGATGCACTTGGAAAATAGTCGATTTGGAAAATAGTCAATATCTCTGCAATTCTTCGGCCGGCAACACCCCGGACTAGCCACAATAGGGCAATTTATTTGTGTAAGTTCAAACAATGGGTAAAAACCTTCCTTCCTTGGAATTCATGTTTCTAAAAAGGTTACTTCTTTTACTCATCCACTTATACCATAAAACATTCAAAACTTAAATGCTCGGTCAATTCCTAAACAACTCATTCCAAATCTACATCTTTTTCGAGTACACCAACATCAAGTTGTACTACACTGCACCTGTCAAATAAATTATTTTAATAAAATTACATTAGGTAGCAAATATTCAAACCGGAAAAAATACTGCAAAACTGGCGAATATTCGCGTTGTTGTGGGCATCTCCATACAACGCAGTGTGTTACAATTTTGACGACGCGGAAAAATTCGCCGCGAATATTCGCTGACGCGCCGGTGTGGGCATCACTTAAAGCGCTTTGGGTGTGCCTGGGGCGTTTACCCGTTAATGCCTGGGTAGACCTCAAGCTAAAATTAAAACTCATTTTTTTTATATTAATAAATGTTCATATTATTAACAGTCGTGAAACACTGGAAAATTCCATAAACTACAATTCGAAAACACTTCCACAATTTTCTTCAGCCATGTATTTTTTTTATTATGTACTTAACATAATTAATTTAATTAATTTCAATTTCCACGATGAACTTACCGTGGACAGTTAATTAGTTGATGGCGAGGAATATGCTCTCGAATCGTTTTTTTTTTTGCATATTGAAAATGCATTTAATTTTTAGTTATTTTAAAAATTAGGACGTAAAATGTCTTTGTATAGTAATGTTTGGAGCATACAAAATTTATATACACTAGGGGGCTTCGCCCCCTGCTCGCTACGCTCGTCAACCCCTGCCCCCCCTGCCCCCCACCCCTCCCCCCCATTCATCAGATTTTGCCATTTCCGAAGTTAGCATTTTTATATATAGAAGGATATTGGTATTTTGGCGATTAATTTTCGCTCCAGGTGGAAAACCTTATTACGACAACATTAGGCGAAGCGGCGACGCGACGGGTGCTCCGTGTAGATATAAGTCGGACTAATCGAATTGGAAATTTGCCATCCGTATGTCGAATTAAAAACGATGCAGAACTACATCATGTATAATATGTACACATATGGACAAAAAAATAAGTACACCTTTCATGTACCTTTTTAGGTTCAACTTTCATAGCCTTTTTAACATATTGTAATACTCAAAATAAATCGCCATTATAACAAATAGGATACAACAGTGGCAACGGACCCGAAAAACTAAATGGCATCACCCTCTTTGTCCCTCCCGATATAAACTTTGTAGTTGGGTATTCAGCTTGGCCAAATTAATAAATACACCATAGATTTTTTTAATTTGTGACAATTGCTTGGTATTTTCCGTAAGGATTTCTTTTTTATTCATTTGTGTATGCAACAAGCGTCAAATTAAAAGCAAACAAGAATAATTAAGGGGCGAAAAACACATGGTAGGTACGAAGAAAGACGTTTAAGTTCGCTAAATAACGGAATAATCCAGCTAAACATTGCATTTACTGTGTAATTCATTCACATTCACCTCAAGGATAACTATCGATCACATTATCACTATGGCAAAAAAAAATTTCCCTTGGCATAATTGATGATTCTCGCTCCAAATATTGGGAATTTAGAATCTCCTTGAAAAGTGAATCAAAGAATACAAGAAGTAAAGCAGTTTTGGCAAATAGTTTAGAACTTTCGTAGCGATGTCAAAAAATATTGACGGTACAACAACATTTTGGAGGGATAGTTCTTCTTGCTCCAGACCGAACAATGAAAACTCGCAGAATATTCGGTTTTATTTATGAGATCGTGATAAATTTGGTTGGAATGTAACTACAACTCTTATCGTAATATTCTTCATTTAAGAAATAATAATATGATACAGGATCAATTGGCTATTTCCCATGGAGGCGAAAAAACATCGTCATGGAATCAGAATCAGAACATAATATTTCAATTAAAACCGGTTTTAATCATATTTACTGAAATGTACTTATTATTTTGACAAGCCATTACGGTTCATACTTTTCTCATACTGTTCTCAAGGTAAATGAAAGCGGTTATTTATTATAATTGGCTAATTGACATATTATTTGATTCCTCACCAATTAAGTATTTAAACCGTTACATATGATTTTATTTACTCAAATAATTACTAGGCTACAGGGTGATAAGACAAATTCGTATGGGTGTACTTATTTTTTTTTGCCATATGTGTATGTGTACTATATCTCTCACTCATATCGGTCTGAAGATATTCTGGGGGTACAGGGCCGGCAAATTTAAATAGTTGAAGCGACTGTCACAGACACAAACTTTGAAGGAATTTGTACATTTCAAAATTCGATTAAGGTTCTTTATGTTCTCCTAAAAATTGTATCCCTCTCAAATTTTTCTCTAAGAGATTGAAAATAATTCTCAATTTAGAGGATTTTCCCCTAATCTGGTTAGAGTGCTAGTGGCAATTTGCTGCGAGCCTAAGCAAATAGCAAATTTTCCCCGGTATGCAGTCCTATTGGAATGCGCAGTTGTTGGTGTTGCGTTTCAGAAATAAATGGCATTATTCGTAAGCAGTTACCCCGTTCTCTTTCAAAATACTGCAAAACGTTTCAAATCTCACCCAAGATCATCGGAGAATACTGCGAAGTCACAGTCTACCTCTACAGGACCTTACTCCAGTTCTGGCGGAAATAGGTAGCGTTATGTTTGTCGTAAGCTTGAAAAAGAAATTCTCAGCCATTTTTTGTTTGTTCCATTTTTTTTCACATTCTCCCCTAGCCTGCGGGGCCCTTATTCAATGGAACACCGTACGTTACGCCACTGGTTTTTAGCTGTGGAGTAATAAATGGTTAAAGTAATGAGAGTTTTTTGATAAAGTGGAATCTCAATTTCTTGCACTAGTAGCACATAACTTATTTTGGAACATGACTTGGGACCCACTAGAAAACGCGTTATGATCCCCCAGGGGATCGCTTGGTAAACGAAAACGATGTTGTAGACAAAAGAAATTTTAAGCTAGGGCTGCTGAAGAGTTTGTCCGTGGCAAAGGGAGATATGTACGGATATTTGGGTCATGAGATACAACAAAAATACAAAATGCCGTAACAGCTCCAAACAAGAACTTTGTTTTGATAATAAAATTTCGGAATTTAAATATTTTGCGCTTCACAAACTCTTCTAATTTTCATACTCACATCCCAAACAAGGTAAACATTTTCAAATTTGAATAAATTTCAAGACCATTTTTCGTATCCACTCTATATATATTTCAAGTCCCATTAAACAGCCGGCCGGTTTATTTATCGATACTATTAATATTCTAATCATGTTATCATCATCAACGTTATAAAGCAGACTATACGACGCAATTCCCTAACAATATAATTATTCAGCTGAAGCAATAACAAAAAAAATTCTTATCAAACTGCTCGTAAACATTCTTGTGTTCCATTCAAATAAAAAATAATAAAAAACGAAAACAAAATCATATTCACAAATCCCCAAAAATAGCAGATTACCTAATCTCTTCTAACGTTCACACATGTCACGAACATTATGGCCAGGAGAGGAAGGGTCCCTTCAGCCTCAACCAGAAAAAACACTTCCAAATATGTATGTATGTATTTATACCAGATTTTTAGTTTCGGGCGATAAAGTGAGCTTAATTTGGAATTTATATACGAGATATGAGTATTTTTTGCCATTTTCTGTCTTGCTAGTAAATTTATTGTTTTTATTATTTATTTTTGCTAAAATTTTCTGGTATCTATCTTTCGTCTTGAACAACATCGCAAACACCAAAATCTAATAAAATGATACACAAAACATATACAATTTTGTTGGATTTTTGTTTTTCATTTTTTTTTTATCACATATCGCTTTCAGTCACGAGACATGATATTATAAACGAAATAACAAAACACTCTGCGACAATGTTTGTAATGTAGATGAAAATGTTTTTGCAAACTGATAGTAATGTACATGCTTAATGTGAACTTGAGTGGTATACGCGAAAAGTGTTTGTGTAGGGGTAGTGTAAATATATCGTGTTGCCCAAAAAAGTGTGCGCGAAGTAATAGAGATATCTTAATTAGCCATTAACATGAAAATGTTTTTTTTTCGGTTACGACTGACTACATATGCTTTGAAATTATTGTCGTGACAATATTTTGGTTGTTTTTTAAGAAATCCAAGTTGGGATTCGTAGGGTTTTGAATAAAATATGAAATTATTGGAATTGGGGAAAATACCTTTAAATGGTTCGATATTTATGCGGAGATGAAAAGACCCCTTAACTTCGTCATCGCATCTCTCCATGTGTTTTATATTTGGCATAATTTGGAAACGTACGGCCGGGGATGATAGAGAAGATTTCAAGGCTATTCCTCTTTGCGGCCGGCTGCGACAATGATGCTGTTAGATTGTTGAATCATATAATGGTCGCTGAAAAAATTGTATAAATATTGCATGAAATAACAATGCGATTCACCAAGAGCATTCCTCATGGATAATGTAAGGTATCACCAACAAAATAATTTGAAAATGATCTTATAAGACTCTCATAAAAAATTTTTTTTGCAAACTCGCTCAAAATTCTTAAAGAGTAAAGCTATGACATTTGCAGAGGTGTTACCTCTTTTTATATGATAATCCAAGGGATACCTGCTACATGATTCCGAAAAACATTTCACAAACTATCACGCTTTACATTATCCCGACATTACAAGATCCCCCATTACAAAACCTCTCTCTCCCACTAAAAATTCCACCGTTTTAGTGGATAGTGAGATAATCCAAATATGTGTCGCCAAAAATTAAACAGAAATCCGTAGGAATATTTGTTTATTTCTTCAATAAAGATGATAATTGAGCACCTACTGCAGGGGTGTCAAACTCAGAACCTGGCCCGGGCCAAAAAAGACTCCTCAGGTTTGGGTGGGCCGCAGGAGGAAAATTTCAAAAACTTTTATCGAAAGTTGATTACAGAATATTACTTTGAAAATACAGCAGAAAGTCTGGATCATTATAACGGCTTCGGGATTATCTGTGAGAGCTTCTACCTTTCGAAAATGTACTTCAAGAACATTAAAAAATGAAGACAAGGAGCGAAAACGTGTAAATATGATTGATCTTCACTTTAACCACTTTTTCTTAATTACATGATTTGCGCCACAGATGTTCAACAATTTTTAGCATCGGTCGCCCAAAACAACATTGGGGGGCAAAATAGTCAGATTAAATTAATTTCAACAGAAAGAAAGGGTAACAGAGACAAAAAGTTGTTTGTGACATGGTTTTAAGAACATGCACCAATACAGCTTCACAAGTATAGGTCTAAAAATCAGGCATTTGGGCTGTAATTATTATGTTTGTTTCTCATCCATGTGATTTAGTCCCCGATTCCAAGATTTCCGTAATTTTTAAAGCTTTGCCATTTTTCCAAATAAATCCAATTCAAGTTGGGTAATGCCAACCAATTTTTTATTAATTGCATTTCTGGACAGAACAGTTTCATGAGGGGGGTTAATATTTTCCTGTACAAAAAAGATGAGCTGTTTTATAAAACCAGCATTGTTTGTTTAGAGGAAAATTCCTAAAATAATCTTGCATAAGCCACAGACGAGTTTTGGTAATTTTTGTAGACTTGATTTAAACTGCTGAATTTGTTCACCTTACCAATTTCACAATTTTTGTGAGACGCATTTGATGTTTCGACATGTCCGCGGGCCACACAGAACTGCAAGATGGGCCGCGACTTTGACACGTCTGACCTACTGAATAAGCAGCACAGGAGATACTTAAGTCTCCGCAAGATCAGACCACCTATTTTTCAAATTAAGTTCCCTGCCTCGTGGGTTTCCGAGACTTAAGTAACCCCATGCGAGGAGACCCATTTTTTAACGGTGAATGTGGTGTCGCTTTTTAATGTCCCGTCATAGAAGGTTAGTATTTTTTTCATAAATCGCGATTTGAAATGTCGGTACATTAAGTTGAGAGGATTTTGATTAGACGAACTTTCAATTGAACGGGGCTTTAAAATGGCAGGATAATGAACGTCAGAATTTTGAAAAACAGGAATATGATGGGCTCGATATTGTAGCTAACCCATAATTTTGTTATGAAAGTTGTTGGGAACTTTTATTAATTTAATAAAACTATTATCAGAGTCGAATATGTCTAAGGAGGATTAGTGATCAGTTTCCCAATTGCGTAAAGTGAGGATAAATATAATTGGTTCCTGAAGTTCTTGACAAAAATCAAAATTTCGAGAATTTTATTTTGAACAATAACTCTTGGTAAGGTTCTTATAGAATCGTCTACCGTATCTCGAAAAAATAACAAGACATTAACAGATTACCTGACAAAATATGATTTACCGATTGACAGGGTTAGAGCCTTCCATGCAACATTTCGAAAAAAAATTACAAAAACCTTCAGCACATCAAAATTTAGTACATAGGCTATGAAACGCTTCGATCGGTGCAATAACGGGAAAGATATAATAAACGAAATATTTTTTTCTGAAAGACGAGTAACCCAATTTTAATATTCAGTTTGAAGACATAGAAAGCCTTACTTCTATTGTCTCTCCTCGTATTGGGATATTTCTTTAAATTTAGTACGCATGATCGTTTGTCGGCGTATCAAAGAATCCGATATCCGCCTTTTAGAACAGCGACTGGAATAACGAAAAGTTAATGTTTAAAAAACGAAATGATGCTTTAATTGTGTGAAGTGGTATCAATTTTTATATGCAATTGCCACACAATCCTTTTTTTGCCGTACACCTTCGACATGACCATTTTTGTTGGGTCTGCTGAGCATAGTCTGGACGCTTATTCGCTGTTTCCATACATATCACCATCATAATTATCTACCCTTAAACATAAACATATCGTTTACAGTGTGGACTTGACTTGAGAAAATTGTTTGTTCATGCTAAACCACTGAAACTAACAACAAACTTTACGAATAAGAAGAATAAATTAAAGCAGACAGGTCAAAGTCTTCTCGTTCCTCAAAATCTGTATAAACCCACAAAAAACGTTTCAGCATTCCAAACGCTAGTAACAAGTAAGTCAGATTCATTTTTCGCTAGTTTAGCCTTTCTAATGGCAAGATTGTCTTCTTTTCAATCTAGTTTGCCATATTGATTGATGGGCTGTCAACTGCATCCTACTCAGTACAAAAAACAGCCGTACACGCGCAGTTCTATGGACTGTCTACACCAGTGGTTCACACTCGCAAATGAATGCGGACCACTTAGCCTGAACATGATACATGAATCACCATGAACCATCACCTTTTTTCTAATGAACGGAATTTAGCGGATCTTAGGTTTTTTAAATAACTGGTTCAGTATTGTTTTATTTTACGACAACAAAATGAAAATCCTATGACGAAAATGGTTGGATTGGAAACAGCAGAAAAAAGCACCAAATTCATCCTATGTGCCTGGTACCTTAAACAATTGTAAACCGACTCTACATAAGCTTTATCAAAACACTGGTAATAGTTTACCCGGGCCACGCGCAACAGCTTAGGCGAAAGACGCTCAAAAGATCGGCGAACGGGTGCAGCGGATCTGGGTAACTTAGTACCGATTTTGGCATTTCTCATAGCGCCTGTTTGTACCTCCGACAAAAGGTATATGGGTTCTTTTTCATAAGCATAGTCTCCAGACTAACTCCTGGACCATTTACGGGTCTTTCGCGGACTACCTTAGGTCCGCGGACCACCTGTTGGGAAACATAGTGGTCTAAACTAACGTGTCCATAAATTTGCAGCTTGTTCTATCGAAAATTCCTCCATAATATTACACTCCGCGCCACTGGACTAGCACTTCCTCCGAATCTTGAGCGTTATAAATTTGAGACTTATTTTTGGACTTAGCTTATTGAATTTTCTCAAAAATCAATCAATCAATAAGAAATCTCAAAAATCTTCTCCAATATATTTAAAAATAAAATAAATAACAGGCGCGACAATCCAACATTGGACTAAGGCCGCAGGATGTGTTAATGAAATCGTATTTCCAAGATCTTATCTGCTTTTTGTTGAGGTAATGAGATCAGCATCACGCTCAGCAGTGTTATTTATCCCCATAAATGGGTACTCGTTTAACATCTGAGTGAGATCATAGTCCGTCACAAGCTCGTGAGTTCGAAAAACACCATGAACCACGGTGAGATTCAAATTCATGACCCTGTGCACCGAAGGTGCGCGTACTAACCGCTAGACCAGCTAGACTACCCAATATAATTAAGTAAACTAAAACTCCAAGCAAGTTTGATAGCGGGTATAAGTTTAGTAATGTAATCCAGTTGGCAGTTCCATATTTTTTTTTTGGGTTGTCCATCCCCAAACGATTTCGATAATGTTTAGGTCCGAGGAGGCCAACTTAACAAAATCACGTTTTTGTCCTCTATGAGTCATTCCACAATTTGAACACAGTAAAGATAGATGGATTGTCTTGTTGAAATGTCCACGGTAGAGGTTTAAAAAGGTTTTCAAAAAATAGTGTTTGCTTTACATCAATGCCTTTATTGTGCCGAAAAAAATGCAGCTCGAAAATCCCATAATTTGAGATGGCTCACCGCACCATAATAAACCCCCACCCTCTTAAGAGTAGCATCATAGACAACATAACATAGTCCCCATTGCTCATTGAAACCCTACCTAAGCACATGATGAAATCGTAAAATGTTTTATTACTGCTAAAACGACATGTATAGTAGTAGCATAACTTTTCATTGCCACGCTATTGCTGTTGGCAGAAGACGATAAGTTTCGCCATAGCCGTGCTATTTTCGCCTACACATACATAATGTACATTCTTATACATTAAGGTATAAGATATCGGATGTGTGATGCCAGGCTGTCTCGTTCAGACAAATTTTATGTATTTATTTCATTTGCTTGCTTGTTAATCTGTATACATATATTCCTCATATGGAACCCCGCTGTCTCAGTTTCTTTTAGTCTTTTTTTTTCTATTTTGAATTTCAATACAACAGGCAAAAAAATGAAACATCTTTCCCGCATTCTCTATAACAGAAAAAAATCAAAACGTCTTTAAAAAAAACCTCCAAAAATGAAAATGTTTGTATAAATTAAGCCACGACTTAAATTTAGCGATGCTTCTTCATAGATTCGCTATCTTATGGCGCGAGCAAAGCGGCTTACAAATTTACTTGCCCCTGTCTCAACAAACATCTATTCAAATTTTGGTATACGTCAGCAAGAAAATTGTTGGCGCTTCCATTATAATGTATGTACATATGTACATAAATCGGCCAGTAGTATGCTAATAAGTCCGCCACGCGAAACTCTTCGCGCTGAACGTCTCAACCTAAAGTTGTTTAGCGAGATTGCAAATAGCGTGTTTTGATGGACGACTGTCTGATTGCGATTATTGTTTTGTGGTGACTGTTATGATGATGGAATGAATGGTTGACATGACAGCCAGTCTCTGTTTTCTATTCCAGTCCGGCGATCTTTTCGTCAAGTGATAATAAACAAAAAAAGACGTCACTGACTATTTAATGGTTCGAGTTTCATTTTTTTCTACGTTTGCCAACAATCTGTTTTACTCCTATCGTTTTGAAATTGTTTCCCGCCTTGCCAACGCAGCAAGTTGAAGCAACAAACAAAACTATTAATAAAAGACAAGGTATCATTTTATAAAGCAAGTTTGGTGTTCGGAAAAAAACTATCTAACTAGATAGAAGTCCAATCTAGATTTCAATTTGACTATCTTCTAATCGATCGAATTAGATTTAAAAAATAATAGATCGTCAATTTATCACATCTACACGCGATAGTAACCTTTACATAAATCTAATTTCAAGTTTATTATACTTCTTGTTTTTCTATTTATTTTTAATATCTTGTTTGCTGTTAGTTTTTCTCTGTTTTGGTAATAGTCGCGGTCGGTTGGTTTTATATCTATTTTATCTACCCACGTATGCAATTTACTGTGATGAATTGTTCAGTGGACAAAAACATACTTTATATGTATGTATTTTGATTATAATACAGAGTCCGAAACGCAGGCTTTTAATGGCTCTTGATAAATGTTTGATAGAGAGAGAACAGGACAGGTACACACAACACGCAACGCGAGTCTGCAGCGATGTGCTTAAATTTTCGCGAAAAGTTGAACGATTAATAACAACCTGATCCTTGACATAGATTCATTCATACATCTCTATCAAAAACACTTTTTGTCTTATTTTTGTTAGCAGTTAGCTTTTTAGATGCGAATGCGATTACTATATTCTATCGCGCAACTTTCTATGTTTGGAGTGCGTTGTGCTCAAGGTTTCGGTTGGTTGGTGACACCAGACTATAGGCTGCCTAGTGAAAGATACATACTCGGTGCTGCTGTTGCTTTAAAAATGCAGATTAGTAGGAGTTTTGAGTTTTTAGAGTTATAGAGGTCGTGACGTAAAATAAAAATTGCTATGATTTGTAAGATTTATAATATTAAATAGCGAGGGCGTATTAAAAATAATTACTGCAGTTGACATGTTTTCCACATTTTTGAGTTTAGTTTTTAGAAGTTACAAAGCTCAGTACCTTCTGCATAAAGATATATGTATTGTTAACCATACACTGAGAAAAAAAATCCCATTAGACCAATAGGAATTGGCCATTTTATCCCATTAGATTTAGTCAATGGGAAAATCCCATTATTGGGTTAATAGGATACCATTAATTCAATGGGATGGAACATCATTAAAATAATTAGGTCGAACTGTTAAATCAATGTGATATTATACCATTAATGTTATACGATATCCTATTAATGCAATCATGTTATCCTATTGCCTCAATAAAAGGACTTCCCATTAAATTAATATGATTTTCCCATTGAAATTTTAGTTTATCCTATATTATGGATAATGGGGCATCCTATTAAAACAATATTTTTTTCTTATTGGGACAATAGTTATTTTCTACAAATTCTATAGGATGTCCCTTTGAAAATACCGCTACCTCAATAACAGGACATCATTAAATTAATACGCGGTCTTTTGAAATAAAATTTAGGTGACCAATATTTTTTTCCATCACTGTACATATAAAATGGTAAATAAATACACGGGAGCATGAATATGAAAATCATAATTAAGTTCCGAATTTAAATTGAAATTGAATTGAAATTTATTTTTTATTTATTTCGAAATAGATGCGAATTTCAGCGAAAATTGCTGTTTTATAAAATAAATGCGAAATCCACCCAATTTTACTTTTTCTACGAAAAAGTTAATTTTCTTTCAAAAAATCAGTTAAGACTGATATGAGAAAATATTTTCCCATCTCAGATTGATTTTTGCATTTGAATTGAATTTTTGCAAAATTTCCAATATTCAGAAATTTTTTATGCGAAATTTCACTTTTTGCGAAGTATCCGTACCTCTAATCATAATGCATAAGCATACGTTTTAAAATATTGGCAACTAACAATGTAAATCTGAACCAATCTTATTAGATAATCCCATTAGTCTAAAATGTACGTCCTATTAGAAATTCAATGGTTTATAATCTCATTAAACTAATAGGATAAAACTATTAACTTGTTTAAAATAGCCGAGGCGAAAAGTTAATAGGAGTCCCATTAACAGGTTATGGGATGTTTTTCTCTGGGTGTATAAGTGATCTAAATCTAAATTACATACATAGTTTCGATAGGGCACCTTCAACGTTTCTTAATTTCAGTCCTGAAACCATAAGGTCTATTTTTGCTTCAGCTAATTTTGAATGATGGTAGCCAATATCCTGTTATCCAACAAGACTTCCTGTATAATCTTCATACGTAAATACACTTTTGTATCCCAATATTTAAAAAAAATAACGCCAATTAACCGATAAAAATCCACAAAGTCAAAATCCCTCAAAAAGCTGGAGAGTATGATTTTATTTACATATATATCGAAAACACACACATCTCTAAGCAAAAAACTCCAATTCAAAAAATCTTCAAATAAAAAATACCCCAAAAAGTTGTCTAATCCTGAAACTCATTTTCAAAACCTTGCTAAAACCTTGAAGATTGGTTTTTTCGTTAGCGCAATTACACGAATAAAGACGAAGGACTTAACAATTTATTAATTTTTATGTATGCTCGACGAAACGGCTTTCAAAGAAGCACAACTACAGTAGAGCGTCGATTATCCGAGCTAATACCGATAAGGGGTGGTTCGGATAAACGAAAGTTCGGTTAATCGAGTTTTTATAGAAAAATTGGAGGATCACCTAAAAGTTAATATCAGCGACAACCTGGAAGTGTGCCAAACGACTAGCACTGAACAAAAATAAGGAATTCGAAGTAATTTAGTGCTGCTGATGAGAGGTTGCTTGCTTCAGATACTTGATTTTTTTTCACTGGATTCGATGCATTTCATATGAACAAAAGCTGAGTCCCCGGTTCGGTTAATTGACGTTCGGATAATCGACGCTCTACTGTAATTCTAAATCTTAAATTGGACAATTTATATTATTTGCAATCTTCCATCCTATCCTCTTTGTGACATCAATTAGTTTCTATTGTCTAGCACCTGCAGCATTACACAATGAATGACGGATGACCGATGCAATAACGTGTCTTGCCATTCTTGCTACTGATAGTATAGGGTTTGCCAATAAGAGGTGTTATTTTGATATTCAAAGAAAAATGCATTTCTTGAGATAGACGATCGGATGTTTATTTTCATTATAAAGAGGAAGGTATGCCGTTAATAATGGAAAACAACATCAGCCAAATGGCCACCACGACCACGCTTACAGGATACATATCCTTTTCATCAAATTTTCCATAACCAAATCGCAAAGTGGCTGTCATATGTACTCGATAGCCTCACGAATTCCATCTTTGAGGTCTTGAATCGACGCTGACTTTATCTTTCACGTGACCCCAAAGTCGAAAGGTGTTAAATCCCAAGATCTCGGTGGCCAATTGTGATCACCTCTTCGAGAGATAACACGTTCCGGTAACTTTTCCCGTAAAAGATTAATGGTTTCGTTGCTTGTGTGGCACATAGCGCCGTCTTGTTGAAAGTAAACGTTGTCCAGATCAATACCATATAATTCCGGCCATAAAAAATCATTAATCATCTCTCGAACGAACAAACGAACCGTGTCTGCCAAATTTTCACCATTTTTATAGTGAATTTTAATAATTTCAATGCGTTTTTGAACCGTGTATCGTTCCATTTTTAATATTGACGTAGTTTCTACTTGTCAAATGTTAAAAAATGATAGCTTCAAAAGTGACATCTACCGCAATAGCGGGCTCTTCAAAATAACACCTCTTATCGTTTTAATATAGCCAGAGGTGGAAACGATGGAAAATTAAATTCTCGTTTTTCCTTGCCTCCTTATATCGCTCCATGGCGTCGCGTCGCTCGGCCTGCGATGTAAACACATCGCCCATTCTGGCAGTAATGTCTCGACTACTTCTACTAGACTGCAGCGACTTTATTTCTTAAATTATGTGAATGTCATTGTTTACTGTTCAACCAAACACTTTGGTTTTAATATAGTGACACCAAATTAGTACCATTACAATATGCGATATATGTATTCCATCTCGATTTTTGTTATGGACTCCAGTCCCACAGTGGTGAAATCATGTTTGGTAAAAAAAATTCTTTGAGAGGGTTTTGATATAATTTCCCTTATTCGTTCTGGCGAATTCCTAGACCCTCTTTTACACTGAATTCCGGAGGTGGCGGAAACTCTCTGTAAGTCGGTGATAACTTGCGTCCGGGTTAATGTCACAAAATGCGGGAAAATGTATTCTAGCGTCTCAGAAGGATAAGAATGGACAGTTCTACAAATGTCAGGCAATCCCGAGTTTTCATGCATTTGGACGATCTAAAGTATCATTATTGTCTTGATTAAAACGCACAATCTTTTATATTCATTATTTTATTTTAATGTTTTTCTTTCAACGTCACAATAATAATTATTATAAGCATACTCAATTAATTTTATATTTAATGCCTACTTAATTCACTCCACAGATCACAGTTACTTCCGTTATGAATCAGTTGAACAAGTAACGGTGAATTTCTAGTGCAGTTTTTTAGAATTAAATAAAATTAAATAGGCGATCGCGAGCTACCCAATTGTTGATTTTTTGAAACTTAGGTATTCGCGGCGCCAAAAAGGTTGGCAGTCTCTCCCTTTTCTCTCTGTTAAATGAACTTCAAACAAATTTGAGGTTCGTAATTGGCTCCTATTCTTACTCCTTAATTATCTAGATTTCGAAATTTTGATAATAAGAATGCATTTTCTTAACTTTACATATTTCCCCATTTTTTCATGGTTTGGGGTTGAACGGCGGACAATAGTCAAACTCACTCTTGATGTAAATGACAAATGAAAAATCCTTTTTAACTGAAATAGCAAACCATTTCGAAAGGAGCTCTGCTTTCGAATATTTCCTCGAGTTTAGGAAGTCAGGAAAAGGTTTGAAATAGTGTTTACCCCTAAACTGCGGAAATACTGTATAGCAGTGGCTCCTAAATCGCAAATGTCTGCGGTTCACTTTGTCTGACAATGAATTAGTACGAACCACTAAAAACAATTTAAGTAAAGGTGACGGGAGTTTTATAGAGTCAAGTTGCGGCATTGGTCGCCCCTCGAGCGTAACTGTGCGGTGAATTAAATTAGAACCGACATGATAATGGTGACAGTAGTCTGGCTGGTCTAGCGGTTAGTACGCGCACCTTCTGTGCACAGGGTCATGAGTTCGAATCTCACCGTGGATCATGGTGTTTTTCGAACTCACTAGCTTGTGACGGACTATGATCTCACTCAGATGTTAAACGAGTACCCATTTATGGGGATAAATAACACTGCTGAGCGTGATGCTGATCTCATTATTTCAACAAAAAGCAGATAAGATCTTGGAAATAGGATGTCACTAACACATCCTGCGGCCTTAGTCCAATGCTGGATTATCGCGCCTGTTATTTATTTATTTTTATAATGGTGACTCTTGATATTTTGACGAAAAACTTGATCGAGATGCAAAACTGGCAAAAATTTAAATGTTGAGATTGAGATTGGTGTGATTGGACGATAGTATGATTTTTAGATTTTTTTGTGGTACATCATTTAAAAAGAAACAAGCAGAACAGAATTTTCGTACAAAATGTGCAGAAATTTGAAAAATTGCTGGTGTGCGAACCCAGGAGTATTGAAAATTTGTTTATGCACAATTTTGAAGACACCTTTTTTTTACCAAAGATGTGCTCAACAACATAACCATGGAGAGCTTTTAGGAGAAATAAACGATTTCTGAGTTAGGCGCCAAAAAAACGGAAAAACAGCAAACATTTTGGCCTGAAGCAACGAAATTTTTGTATGAAGCTCCGGATTCGTGCTCAGCACCCCAAAAATAATAGGAAACAAAAAAAAATCTCCACCACATTTTGCAATCTCTTACTGGGTTTTTCACCTGCTTATTACACTATACGCTGACAAATAAGGTTCGTTTTGTTTGGGGCGACTCATGTGATGATCGCTAAGCAATTAGGTGTTATTTTCTAAGTTCTGGAACACTATGTACACTGCGCGACAAATGCTTAGGTTCACACATATTTCCTTCCGGGAAACGGTAAAAAAAAAGTTTACCGGTTCAAGAAATGTTATTTTCGAAACTATTAAATATCACAAATAAAATGGATGGACTGAGGCCCTACAGGACATTCTCCTAAAAGTAAAGTAATTGATTTCATTCAAAGAGTCTTTTTCCACTGCGACAATTGCTTAGGTTCAGGGACGATTTTACCGTTATACTTAATGTTTTCGCTAAAAAATATTCCAGAAAAGTGTCAAGCAGGAGAAATACAAAAAAAAAAACAAGAGAATTTTCTGTTATTTAATAGTGTGTATTTCCGCCATTTTTATTTATAATTTTATAAAGCCTTCAAAGTAGGGAATTGTGTAAAGAATGCAGCACGGATAGCGGTATTTTAGACCGAGCTGTCTTAATTCCATGAATTAACTCTTCTTTAGGGATTTACTGTTTACCACTACTGTAAACCTCCCGAACAAGCCACCCCCAAATGCTTTCTAATGTGTTAATGTCAGGGGAGTTGGGCACCCGGTCTAACAAAGTCACATTTTCCTCCAAAATAAACGATTTAACTACCCTCGCTGTATGAATTGGGGCAAGATCATGTTGCAATATCCAACGGTCGCCTTCGTCCATGACATTTATCTTAGGGATATCCTCTTCTAAGAGCGGTTTATAAGATGAACTCGTTTCGCGACCTCGTAGGATGACCAAGACGATAGTTCCATGATATGATATGGCTCCCCATACCATAACGGAACCTATTCGGGAGTGATGGCGTGACAAGTACATAGGTTCCTTCCTAATATCATGATAATAGTAAGAGAACCCATCTGGACCGTCCACAAAACACCGTTTTTCATCCGTTAATATTACCTCTCCATTGCGATGTCCAGTTCATGAATCTTGAAGTTAATTCCAGGCGCTGTAGGCGATGCTGCGGGGTTAAGGCTGTTTTTTTCTTTAACCATAAACGTTTCAAACAAGAAGAAGATCTAAGAACTCGTTGGATGGTCCTCACAATTGTTGATAACCCCAAATTCTCCCCATGCTTACGCTCAGTAAGGGACGAATTCGAGGCTTATCTTAAGAGACGTCGCCGTAATGCACCGGAAATCGCTTTTTTTCTGCCTCCTGCATAACGTCGGCCATAATTTTCACTATCTCGTATAAAATTACTTGCAACGTTCGAGCTCCGCTGAATCCATATTGCCATTTGTCCGTTTGAATATCCTTCTTGCTTTAGTATGGAAATTGTCGCCTTTTCCTCGGCAGAAAGTTACTTTCCTTTTGACATTATCCACTATACGACTCACAGAGTATAACGCGAAAAAAATGTTTACAGAAACACTTCTCACCAGGACGAGATAACTCTTTAAAGTAAGTGAACCTATACAATTGTCGCAGTGGAAATTGCGATATTCATTTTAAAAAATTCCGTTAGCTATGCGAGTTGCTTGATAGAGTTGCAATATTTATTAAAATAACCGTTAATTGAGAGAGCATTATTTAAAAATTATTTATGATCAGAGTACATAGAAATTATATAATTTTAAAGGAAAATATCCATGAACCTAAGCATTTGTCGCGCAGTGTATTTACATAGATTATATGGTGCTGTATTCTTCTAAGACCGCAGTCGCCTTAGTCGATATGAGGAACTCAACTCCCTTCCTGCAGGAAGAATAATCGCTCAGCGATGATCGCGTGAGTCGCTTCGAGCAACACACAAACCTTTAAGCAAAGCTGACAAAACTCGATAGCTTATAATTAAATAGCACAATTTCGATGTCCGCCTTATTTAGTTGATTTGAAAAAACATAATAGATCCAACATTTTCCTCTTTTTTAGGGTTTTTAGAATTTTTTTTTGTTTCTGTCGATTCCACGTAAGTCCCTGCCTGCACCTGTATACTATTAATATTTTTAATGGATCTTCAAATTTCAATGATACCGAAAAACATTTAAAATTAAATTTGCAATGATTTGCACTTTATAGTAATTTTTCTCACCGATCGCTAATGCACTCAAATCGACTAGTACATACAAAGTTGTGTGTTGTGTTCGTGTTGCTAGCTGGCAATGTTTCAATTTAAGCGCGCTAAGTCCGTCGCGGTGACCTTTTGTTGAATAAACATACACTCCACTCCGCCGAATGGGTCTGTGTGATGAACTGCATTTCTCAGAAATTTTATTGTACTTTAAACAGACACGGAGATCGCCTGTGTTTTTCTGTCGATCACCAACCACTACGTCAGATCCTCTACACCGCATACATATTAAACTTTTAGCTATTTTTGGATTTGGAAATTTCCGGCTAATAAAATCATCTCATCATCAGCATAAGATATGCAGTGATTTAAAATAAATATTATTTTTGATTAATTCTTTGTAGGAGGCAGGCAGGACACACGGTCATTTTCTTACTAATAAGGATGATCCCCGGCTGTAAATAAAATATCGTGCAATCGCATGCAGGTGTTGCGCATATTAGTTGATCATCGTCTTGGATCCGTGTATCTTATATCATTGATAATAATATGTGTGGAAAGATCTTATGAAATGATACGTATGTCATCTAATTGCAATCGTATATAAACAATTGCTCAATAAACGTCGGCATCTTTCAAGGCAATTAAAAAGCAAACATTATAAAATGGAAATTGCTTAGTAAAAAGCGCATAAAATTGTCGCAATTAATCGCTACCATAGAGTATGTTTGCTCAAAACATTTCCGTGTTGTGTCAATATTTTATTGGAAGCTCTCTAGAGTCTCTAGACGTATTTAGAGTTTCGCATGGAGCTTCAATTCGCGGCAAAATGCTTTGACGGCAGCTGTGCAGACCAATGGATATAGATAGCTCTGCGGGGGTGTAACTTAATTTTTTTCTTGGCAAGTCTTCTCGGTTGATCTTTAGCGCTCTATAATAAACATACTATAGAGCGGATTCAAGATAATGACCACATCAAAATTCTCATCGATTAAGTTTGCCAACAATACATCTGGTCGCAATTTTTGAGTCATATTATTTTCTGAAATTAGATGTGTACATATGGCAATCTAGATCTAGTGCTAGAGTATAGCTATATTCAAATCGAGGTTCTTGTTGTTCGGTGGAAATTTCCTCAATCTCTAAAGTCGGCGACAGTTTGGCTGGCGATGATAATAATGACCACCAAAATACGGATCATTTCTCTTTTAAAATGTTTTAAAATTCTTTTTAATGGTTTTTGGCACGATGGAATGGATTCTATTTGTGTTTCTATAGGAATTACTTGCGCGGTTATCATTGTGTAGTGTCCATATTTGCCAAAAATCAGTTCACGTGTTGTACGGAAAATTTTTCGTTACGACAAATTTCTTGTTAAACTTGTCGCGGGTAATTAAGGGTCATTTGAAAAATTCTAATGAAAAAATTCATTTCATTAAGAGTTAAGTAGAACACAATTGAGTGAAGAGAAGATGCAAACAAAGATAAGTTCAGGGGAAAATTCCTATTTGTCGATACTGATGCAATTGAAAAGAAATTGTTTTTCCTTTGACATCAGAGGTATGTGTGAAGTCATGCATTCATGGTAAAAATAAAAAGATATTTTCAAACGAAAATTTTAAGACAAATTGGATCGCGTGAACAAGCATTAACAAGAACAATTTTTGCCATTTGTATTTTGAGATTCTTGTGTTTCGACTGACGTCAAGTGAATAATATATTTTTGTCGAGTTTTATTCCTTCTACATTTGTACAATTTTTTTTCCACCTACCGAGTTTTGTCATACGTAAGGCGACCAACATTTTCAGAAGCCAATATGGAACAAAGAGCCGAATCACATATTATCTTTGCCATTAAGTTTATAACGCATTGAAGGAACGATCTTAGATCGCAACCACACTGATCGGGTTCGCCAAACCGGCTGGGAAGGACAAAAGCGAATGGGTGGATTCGTCCTCTGTCCCTCGTCGTGTTTTTTCCACAAATTTGATATTTTGTACGCGGTTCGGCGAACTCCGATCAGGTGGGGTCGGCGTCAGATCTAAATCATTGAGGTTGTATTTTGAACACGTACTTGTTCCCTTAATTTTTTTACCGGTTTCCCGCTAGAGGATTTACCGAGGGAAACATTCAAACATACAATTTATCACACTCTCATCCAGCTTTTTTCCCGTTGGTGTATGCAATGATTTAGCGCCGGAAAGAGTTTCAGTGTATGGGCAGCTATTGATCAAGCCTTTTTCTCATTATCGAGATGATGGCCCGCTCCTCGTCACGTTGGAAATTTTATTGGAGCGATAAGCCCAAGCCGTGTTATTTTCTCATTCCTATTCGTGTCCTCAACAAGCAGCTTTGATATCTGAGTCTTTAGCGCAGTGTTTCCCAGCCTTTTCCAATCCTCGAATCCTTAACGAGGTCTGAAGTGTGGGACGACCACTTGAAAATTTTGTTTAGTTTTCTGTATTTCTGACTGAGAGCTTAGGATCACTTAAATCGTCTGAAACTCTTTTTATTTTATGGAAAACTTTCGAATTTGACAAACAACGAGCAGTCAAAAATTTTACTATGTTGGAAGGTGAGTCTGAGCTGCTGGAAACATTAATCTAGGGTAACCTTTTTTGATCAAATATGTTTTAGTAAAAGAGTATCTCTCAAAAAGCCATACTCAATTTTTGTGGATCAGTTTCTACGGCGCGCGCGATGCATTTCTTTAATATCCTGGCAGAAGTGATATCCCATGACAACACTGTTTAATGAGGAAGTGATTTGAGTGATTCAATTCCAAATCAGATTCAGAATGAAAAATTCTCTTTTGCTAAGGTATGAGTCGTTTATCAAAAAACAAAGAAACGCTCTAACTGTTGTAACAATGGTGTTTTTCGGATATCTACGTGGATTGACGGTCATATTTTTTAAGACTAAAGCTCATCGCTAATTCAAAGATAGCTGTACTACTATGTACAATTTTAGTACTGTCTCACTTTTCAATTCAAAGTTTTAAGTTTGTCACTCTTTTAGAAACGTGGTCAATTTTCTATAGTAGGCAATGATATGGCATTAAAATTTGATATGTGCCTGCGCCCTTCATGGACAGTGATACTACCTTCGCGCGTCCTACCGGTTGGGAATCACTGCTTTAGCGTGTTACCATTTGATTATAAAAGGTAAATGTTGCTCTGCATAGTAGCCTTTATGCATTCAGGCTATAAATTATTATCTTAGAAAATACTATGTAGGTACATAAAAAGAACGGATATCAACCCAGGACAAGCCTATGTAAGGACAAGGATGGTAACATCATCAGCGACATCGAAAGCGTCAACAAACGATGGGCCTCGCATTTTGAAGAGCTCCTCAATGCACCATCAACATCCCCCGCGGAGCCAGCTCTTGAGCAGTTAGCCGAACCAGGCCCTCCCGTTCTACCCCCAACAGTAGAGGAGGTGATTCTTGCCATACAGTCGCTTCAAAATAATAAAGCGCCCGGCGCTGACGAGATCCCAGCAGAACTGCTGAAGCATGGTGGAACGTGCCTGACCAACGCTATACATGTGCTACTGCTGAAAATATGGAACGACGAGGAAATCCCCGAAGATTGGCGCAAAAGCATAATCTGCCCAATCCACAAAAAGGGTGACAAGCTGAAGTGTGAGAATTACAGGGGCATATCATTAGTTTGTACGGCCTATAAGATATTATCTAAAATTCTTGAAAAGAGAATTAATCCGTACGCAGAACGAATCATTGGCGAGTATCAAGGCGGCTTCAGACCTGGTCGATCAACGACCGATCAGCTTTTCACAGTGAAGCTACTACTCCAAAAGTGCTGGGAATATAACATCGACGTATACCAAATCTTTGTCGACTTCAAGCAGGCATACGACAGTATCGATCGAAGTGTACTGTACAACATTATGCTGAATTTTGGTATACCGGCAAAGTTAGTGCGACTCACAAGGATGACGATGACTAATACCGTCTCGCAGGTCAGAGTGCAGAATCGACTCACTGACCTATTTGAAACTCGTACTGGACTCAAGCAGGGCGACGGGCTGGCGCCGACGCTCTTCAACCTTGCTTTGGAGTATGCAATTCGAGCCATGAATATGGACAGCAGCGGAACGCTACTCATCAAGTCGACTCAATTAGTAGCGTACGCCGACGATATCAACATCATGTCTCGAAGGTTGGGTGATGCAGAAAGCCTTCTGCATAACCTCAATAACGCCGCAAAGGAAGTTGGACTACATATCAACGAAAGCAAAACAAAGGCCATGATGCAATCGAAAACAAGGACGCCAGCAAATTCAAGCATCACAGTGGGGGACCTTAATATCGAGTATGTAGACAACTTCAACTATCTGGGTTGTAACTTATCAAAGGACGCCAACGAAACTGACGAAATTAAGCGACGGATACAACTAGCCAATAAGACATATTTCTCGGTCCTCCCTATAATTAATTCGAAACTTGCGCACAGGAACACGAAGCTCCGCGTGTACAAAACGATCATCCGACCCGTGCTATGTTATGGCTGCGAAACATGGACCCTCACCCAAGCCTCCGAAATTTTGCTAGACCGATTCGAACGAAAGGTCCTTCGGCGAATTTTCGGGGCCGTTCGCGAGCGAGACCAATGGCGTATCCGGTACAACCATGAGTTGTATCAATTGTACGATGAGCTGGAAGTATCGAAAATCGTGAAGCTTCAACGTTTGCAATGGGCGGGGCATGTACAACGGATGGACGATAATCGCATGCCAAAGAAAGTGATGAACGCACAACGAATTGACAGAGCGAGGTTGCGTGGACGACCGAGAGCTCGCTGGGAGAACTCCGTAGGTGAAGACGCCCACCAGCTGCTGGGCTTCCGAAACTGGAGGACGAGGTCACGTAACCGCGACAATTGGAGGTCAACGATTCAGGCGGCCAAGGCCCGACGTCGGGCTATCGTGCCACATTGATGATGATACATAAAAAAAATATTGATCAATATTAGATCGCTTAAATCAATGATTCTCAAAATTTTCGGCAAATATTTGCGTATTGCTGTCACGCGACGCCGAACTTTCGACGAAATTCGCGAAATTTCGAAATTTTCGAAATTTGTGGTTTTTAGACCCGATGTAAATATTATTCCGACGTACATTTTTCTACACAGCTTAGAGTCGTAGCTATCACAATTTGGAAGTTGAATTTTTAAAATTCGTATGATTTCAATCCATTCGTTGTATATGCATCGCCCAATTCCATCTTGGAAGCTTCACGATTTTCGATACATCCGGCTAATCGTACGATTGATACAACTCATTGTTGTAACGAGGGCACCATTGGTTTCATTCGCTCAAAATGAAATTTAATTTGTTAAATGCGGGACTGCCTCGCAGGATTCGGAACGGTTGGTCGCCTTAGCTATACGTGTGCACAGTTTCAGGTAAAACAGCAGAACGAATCCTATATACAGCGTGGTAATTATTCCTATTAACATTTAATTATCATAATCAACATACATATATGTACATATTCGAAATGAAAAACCTGCACTATGTCTAGGCGTTATTTAAAATGTTGCTGCTAATTGAATTAAATCATTTAACACAACAATCTTCTGCATACATTGTTGCAAATTGTATGCCCGGATACAAAGCACTTCGTCATCAATCGAAAACACCACACCCAGCGTGCGCGCGGTAGTCGTTCTGGTTTTCGAGAAAAAAAATAAAATCAAAACAAACAAAATCTGGTTAATAATCTCGCATTGGCGACGACAATATTAGGTCGCGACCAGTTCACACAGAAAATATATTTAAATACATACTTCTTAAAATCTGACAAAATCAAACAGCATGTTGTCACTCCCAACATTTATCATTTGTCCATACCAAAAGCCGCACATACACTTTGCACAAAGTGAAATTCAGCAGTCTGAGCGTCACGCCTTTTTAGATTTCTGTGAGTCTTAAGTCTGAGGCAACAACAAAAAACACAATTTACACACTTTTCTTCTTGGCTTTTATTTTATTTATTTTTTATATGAACAAACAAACATACATCTCTTTTGGATGGCCATAATTTTGCAATGATTTTAACAAATCAACGAATGTGTGGAGCCCGGGGGAGCTTCTTGTGAAAATTTATATTTTATAAGAAATTTTCTGTAAAAATATTCTTGAATCAAATAAATTTTAATGTTATATACACACACTTGGATAATAATATTCTTTTGCCGGTCTTTATCACTTGACAGCATTCTCTGAGTCATATTTGGTCTTTTATCTTCTTCTTTACACAAACGTGTGCAATTAATATTATTATTCATTATACGAAAGAATGATACACATAAAAATGAATTTCTTTACTATTTCACGAGCTTTGTTTGTATAATATCTTCAATCGTTTTTCTTTCTTCAATTGCAGTGCATCTGGAACAAGTGCGGTCGCTATCGACAATAAGATTGAACAAGCTATGGTAAGTGCTGTACTCGTACATTTGAATTATGCATTATTATTACTTTTTATGGACACAAAGATAAATGTTATTGGAATACTTTAGATAAGAACAAAAAAAAGAAAGTATGTATATAACGGTAGCATTGTACGTATACATTCTAATGTACATCAAGCACATGATGTACATTAGAAGATTGTATTTTATCTAACTACATACAAATTACATCCAGTTTACTATTCGTTTTGCTTCATACTACTCGACTTAAAATGCCGTCTCATAGTCTGTCGATACGTACACTCCGGTGATAAATCTATATTTACGCTTTTGTACATAATTGAATTACTTGCTCGAATTTGATTGAACATTAAATTTTGTAATATGTATGTATAAAATAAATTTTTATTTATAATCTAGAGACGATGATGAGATTTATCTTTGTGCAATATATTTTGTGGAATCTTCGTGTTCTTTTCTCTCGAAATTGCGTTGTTTGAAAAGTCCCTGCCTAACAAGATTAATTTGAATGAAATTAGCATCGCTGTGCCACGATGTCATCAGGTGCAAAAAATGGTTATTTTGAGAAATTCTGTGAAATGTGGTAACTTGAAATTTTGTATGTATGATTGAATAAATCAACATCAGAAATGTAGCCCTGAAATCGTCTTCTTCCTTGTGATCGCTTTTATTTTGTAAGGAATTGTTTCCATTACTAACGATTCGTATTGATAGGTCTTGTAAGATGTGGCGTAGATCATTTACCATATTTTGGTTATTTCTCCTCTGGTTAATAGATGTTTCTGTGCCCAGTTCATTTCATGGGAATAAACTCAGCCGAATCTCACTATCAGGTGATGGATAAATATTTTAAGAATTTGGTAAGAGGGAAAGTGCTCGTAATTAGAATAAGAATAACCTAAACTTTTTAACAAGTAGGTAGGCTTACTGAGTTGCTATATAAGCTGGAAGCATTACTCTTGACCATGCGTAAGAGAAATCGGTCTGTTTAGCCTTTAGCGTTCATGTAACTGCCCCAGAGAACATCAGCTCTGGCCCGTTTACAAAGATTTTGACGTCGGGTATGTCGTCATCGTTGAGTCTCTTTTCTAAATCTTTGATGCACTCTCCCTTGGGAACTTTGATGAACCCTCCCTTGGATAATATTTCTAGAGCGGATCAGTTGAAATCCTGCTGAAAATGTGTCGAGATTGTTCTAGCGTGATTAAAATGCACAAGAGATCTTCGGCACGAAAAAGAATGGAAGGATCCATTCCATTTATCGCTTTAGTAAAATAAAGGTACGTTGTCCTCGACGCGGCCGCCTCGACAGCGACTCGCTCATTCCATATAAAAACTCGTTTCTCTCATTTTAAAAACGAGTTTTTATATGGAATGAGCGAGTCGCTGTCGTGCAGTCGTGTCGAGGAAAATGTACCTTAAAACGTTTGCTAAGATTGAACTTTTCTGTGGTTCCTTATTACAGCTTTTCAGCTCTATTTATTTTTTCTGACTTAAGGTATGTACTATGTTCACCGAGCTAAAAACTTGCATTTATCTCTCCCGTGGAGACTTGCATTTTCTCCACTAAATTTAACATAAATGTGCATTCTCAGCCTGATTGATTTATCGGTGACACCTTTTTCCTGTGAAATAAAGAGCAATTGCATTGTTTTCGCTGGCGAAATGTCATAAACCGGGGAGGAGACAAGCGAACTCGATTCCACGAGCATCAAATTTTGATAGTATTTGTACGTTAATTGACGATGTTAGTACCTTATCTTAACGCTCGTCCACATTCCAGTAGCTACATATAATGTTGGCGTTTTTATAAATCAGGAGTTCAGATTGTCTGATGCCCAAGAGTTGACTATATTTTCCAATGTAATTTAACTAATGTCTAGTTCGATGGGGCGAGTGGAGCGAGGGGGGTGACGAGCGCAGCGAGCAGGAAGGCGAAGCCCCCTAGTTGACTTTAAAGAATTAACGATAAATTGCAGCAATTTGGACTTTTAAATTTTGACCAAACTGTATATATACTAGTTAACTTGTAGTCTGGTTGGTGTAGCGCACACCTATACGAACTCACGACCCTGTGTTCGGTCGTGGAGTCGAGTCTCACCGTGAGATCCCGACATACAAGACCACTGGTTCTGGTCAAGTCAAAATTAGACGCAGATCAAAAATCGATTCAACCAATTTGTGCAATACATTAATAGCAATTATTAGTCTGGGCTGGATGCCATATGTGTTATAAAATTTGGACTATTCAATCAATAGCTCGTGGTCGAGAACTTTCTTTCGTGCTAAGTTTCTTCGGCGACCCTATGACATGTGTTCCGATTTCGTCGGTTGGATTGGAATTTGTGCAGAAAGGAAACGGTTATCCTTCAGAATTAAATTGGGGGCTGGGATTTTATGCAAGCCCCATGACCCCATGGTCCGATTACTTCGTTTTTAGATATTATTATGTTTTGTGGCATCAACAGAAACACATTTGTGGGAGATTTGTTTGGAATTGATGGATGGGGGTGTCATTTGTATGTCAGTCCCGTGACCCCATGGTCCGATTCCATCGATTTTGGCAGTGGCATCAAAAGAAATACATTTGTGTTAGGTCTGGTTTAAATTGGTGCGCAAGAAAAAAAGTATTCTTAGAATAACCTGATTTGGGGGGGGCTGGGTTTATACGGCAGCGCCATGACCCCATGGTCCGATTCCATCTATTCTCACGTATGCTATGTGCCATCAATAGAGGCACATTCGTGTTTAGTTTGGTTGAAATTGATGTACAAGTGAAAAAGTTTTTCTTAGAAGAACTTAATTTTGGAGGTTTGGTTTGTATGGCAGCCCCGTGATCCCATGGGCCTATTCCATCCATTCTCACGTATGCTATGTGCTATCAATAGAGGCACATTCATGTTTAGTTTGGTTGAAATTGATGCACAAATAAAAAGTTTTTCTTAAAAAAACCTAAAATGGGGGGTTTGGTTTGTATGGCAGCCCTATGACCCCATTGTCCGATTTCAGCGATTCGAACATACAAATTGCCTGCAATAAAAAGAAGCAGGTGTGCAAAAGTTAAGCTCCATCGCATTTTTAATTGGTCGAGTAAATCGCGTAGCAACAGACGTGACAGACGGATATCGCCCAATCGATTCCCCACGTCATGCTGATCATATATACATATTTTCGCTTAGAAAGCCAAAAGTTTGAAGTCTAAATATCTAAACTTCTATCAAATTTATCAAATTGACAGTTAAATGTACCGTTATGAAACATAATTTGAACTTCTAATAAAATAATATTAAAATTCCTTTTCCCATGGAACATGGGCTCTTGTCGCCTCCCTCGTTAAGTTTTTCTAAGACAAATGTTTTTATTTGTTCACTCATGCCAGCTTAGCCTCACACAAATATTGTTTTATCGACGTCACGCAACTAAACGGAATCAGAATAATGTATGGGGATTAAAATCAAATCATATGGACGCCCGAGAAACTATTAGCATGAGAATAGTAAAGGGTATCTAAATTTCGGCTGCGCCCGAAATAAGCCCCGGTCTGGTTTTTTTTTTATTGAAACACTGTACATATTGAGATTAGACAGACTAGATATAGAATCGCTTTAACCCTCCGCCGAGCACGTGGGGTCTTTTGGGACCCCAGAGGGTATTTTTTATATGTAAACTTTAGAGGGATTCGCCCATCCAGGGGAACTTGTAGGACATCTAAGTCACATAAATACTGCTCAGGAATATGCTTGAAAAAAATCACAAATATTTCAGAAAAAAAGTTTAGATAACCAAAAGTAAAAATTTACGGGAACGGGCACGTGGGGTTTTCAAAGACCCCATGAGTTCCAAGGCCTCAATTGTCCTGAATATGTAGGATACTAAAATCGGAGCCATACTCTATGTCGAGGCCTTTTTATTTAGACTATCTCGATATATTTACTAGTCTTCCCCTGTAGTTTTATTGCGTCTTTTCACGTGAACTCAAGACCTAGGTAAGCCTCATATCATTCTTGGCTACAATGAAAGTAAAGGAAGAGATTATATGTACCATGGATCGATTTCCCAGAAATTATCATGCCTTGATAAATTCATGAAAACAACTTCTAACTTTTTTCTTCAATTACTACGATAGCTTCTTCTGATATAGGGCGGAAAACACACTTTCACTTTAGCGAATCTCAAACAATGGAGGTCAAATTTTAGCCTCCACTAATTCTTACCATAGCTTATTCTACGTCAATTAAAGTCGCAGAGGCATCTACAAAGGGCTAAAGACAAGTTTACGGGCACTGCTAATTCATACTTCAATAATTTGTTAGTAGTAAGTTATCCTCACTATTTGAACTAAGTTTTCCTTGAATCCAAGGCAGAGGGACAAAATAGTAAAAACATTGATGGCTACAATCGCTTGAAATATTTACAGCTGCCATAAGAACAACAATATTGTGAATAATTATATTAAACATATTCAAGAACATAACAAAGTACTTATAAATGTGTGTTTTTTACAATTTGAGACATGTTCAAGGATATGTAAGTACAATCAACTTTGGGGTCCTTAAAGACCCCACGTGCCCGTTCGCGTTGATCGCGGGACGTGCCTGGCGAAGGGTTAAATGCGGTATATATTTCTGTCAGGAAAGAAGACAGAGATAATAATAAACCAGCCTGGTAAAGGAGGTCCAGGCAAGAAGGTCAGCAATTCACATCCGAAGAATGTTCACATCATCACATTTAAACTTTCACACCAAAAGTGCACCCGAAAATTTGAGGGGCATCCAGTGTTACGAAAATTGTTGCGCAGAGAAGTTTCAGAAGCGAATCAAAATCTTCACAAATCCGGCCTGGACCTAAACATTATTTCGGATTTCTAGCAGCTAAAACATTTGAAAGTCGTGTGATACGCGTGCTTTTAATACTTTAATAATTTAAGCATCTAACATTACGCCTGTGTTCCAGAGATTCAATGCAAGATGTAATATACCAACGGTTCTTAACAGATGATCCGCGGACCACTAGTGGTCCCTATTTTTAGTGGTCCGCGGAGCCTTTGCTCAGGTTCTCACAATTTTCGTGAAGATATTATCAAATTTGATTGAATTCTTTTGCATCACGAAGCACCACTTCGTCACTTGAATAGATGACTTTATAAAGAATTGGGTACAGCGAAACTAGTTCAACACATTTTGCATGATTTGTCCTTTGCAGTGATGAGAGATGAAGTGTAGTGACTGGATCACCACCATGGCATGTAATTGTTTGTGAGGCAAGCACACCACTAACAAAACATCTCAGTGGAAGACTACAGAGGATACCTTTTGACATATTTCTTGATTCACATTCTTAGATCGCTATCCTCTGATCCCAAAAGCAGGAACACTTTGAAATTTGTTATCCATTGTTCCCGTCCCTTAAACGTAGTAAAGTATGGGCTTTTGTATATTAGAGCAGATCTTCGAAAGAGCAGTCTTTTGTTTGGATTGACATCTAGAAAATCAGTTTTATGCAGGTTAATTTCCTGTTGTTGCAGTCAACTGTCACAATATTAGGCTTAGGGTCAGACTCTTGTTTGAGTATAGTGTTACATCCCATTTTGGATCCACTATCCACAATTTAGTCGTTTTTTTTTTTAAATAAACTCCAGTTTTTAATTGTAATACAGTCCTCCTAAGAAGCGTTCAACCATTATTATCAGTAGTGTGAGCCTGAGCACGCCCGGACGACCAGTGTCATCCCGTTTCCTGGTGAAAGTTTTGATGTTTTAAAAAATAAATACGTAACATAAATTTACTTAAAAACTCACTTAAGGCCAAAATTGAGCGTCTTCTTATGTCCTTGCTACCCTTATCCAAAGAAGTCAAGGACAATTTAGAAGATATATAAATATCTAAATCTTATTCAAGTAGAATCTCATGAGCAAGAGGTTAAGAACCACTGAGACTAATCACCAATGATCTTAAAAGCCTTGCAGATGGAGCATATTATAGATCAGACAACACTGAGTCTTACTAGCATAAAATACTACTACAGGTTGCCTTCACCCCAGGCAATGGTTTTCGGAAAATTCTGATTTAAAGAAGCGAACAATGATTGTGTTGGGATTAATGAAGCCTTTCCGTGGGAATCGAATACAAAATCAAAGAAATGTCCAAAGTCAAGAGTGCGTTGTCGAAACTAGCTTTAAGATTGGATTGTAACGTCAAAAGGTAATTGAAGAAGATTAGAAAAAAAAGTTGAAAATAGGACAGTGATCTATGGTCAACAACAATCTCCTGGTTGATCTTGAGCGACCGCCGCCTTTTGACATGCACACATACTTCACATGCTCTCCAAAGTTCAGTCTCGAATAAATCATAACTCCCAAACACCTAAAGGCTTTTTAGAGGTTATGATA